>JAPXFQ010000381.1:30000-32500 GCA_028564705.1 Apricaphanius iberus | reverse complement strand
AGTTTTTTTCACAGTTTCGTGCCTCTGGTAAGGTGGATTTTTGGACTTAGAATATTTTCACAGTTTCGTGCCTCTGGTAAGGTGGATTTTTGGACTTAGAATATTTTCACACAATACTAGAACACGGAAAATGGCTAATTATGCCACGCAGTATAAAACTCCTCACCAGCCCTCGGTGAAGTTTATACTGCGTGGCATGGTAGCTCTTTTCGTTTGCCTCGGGTAAGGTTGGATTTTTGGAATTAGCTTATTTTCACAGTTTCGTGCCTCTGGTAAGGGGGGTGGATTTTAGGACTTTTAGTTTTTTTTCACAGTTTCGTGCCTCTGGTAAGGTGGGATTTTGGGACTTAGAATGTTTTCACTCCATACTAGACCACGCCTAATGGCTACTTATGCACGCTGGTATAAACTCCACACGCAGCCTGTGGGTTTATATGCGTGGCTATGGTAGCTTTCTCTAGCTTTTTGTGCCTCCTGGTAAGGTGGATTTTTGGACTTAGAATATTTTCACAGTTTCGTGCCTCTGGTTAGGTGGTTTTTTGGACTTAGTTTTTTTTCACAGTTTCGTGCCTCTGGTAAGGTGGATTTTGGGACTTAGAATATTTTTCACAGTTTCGTGCCTCTGGTAAGGTGGATTTTGGGACTTAGAATATTTTCACTCCATACTAGACCACGGCCAATGGCTACTTATGCCACGCAGTATAAACTCCACACGCAGCCCTCGTGGAGTTTATACTGCGTGGCATGGGTAGCTTTCGTGCCTCTGGTAAGGTGGATTTTTGGACTTAGAATATTTTCACAGTTTCGTGCCTCTGGTAAGGTGGATTTTTGGACTTAGGTTTTTTTCACAGTTTCGTGCCTCTGGTAAGGTGGATTTTGGGACTTAGAATATTTTTCACAGTTTCGTGCCTCTGGTAAGGTGGATTTTTGGACTTAGGTTTTTTCACAGTTTCGTGCCTCTGGTAAGGTGGATTTTTGGACTTAGAATATTTTCACAGTTTCGTGCCTCTGGTAAGGTGGATTTTGGGACTTAGTCTTTTTCACAGTTTCGTGCCTCTGGTAAGGTGGATTTTGGGACTTAGTTTTTTTCACAGTTTCGTGCCTCTGGTAAGGTGGATTTTGGGACTTAGAATATTTTCACAGTTTCGTGCCTCTGGTAAGGTGGATTTTGGGACTTAGAATATTTTCAAGTTTCGTGCCTCTGGTAAGGTGGATTTTGGGACTTAGAATATTTTCACAGTTTCGTGCCTCTGGTAAGGTGGATTTTGGGACTTAGTCTTTTTCACAGTTTCGTGCCTCTGGTAAGGTGGATTTTGGGACTTAGAATATTTTCAAGTTTCGTGCCTCTGGTAAGGTGGATTTTTGGACTTAGGTTTTTTCACAGTTTCGTGCCTCTGGTAAGGTGGATTTTTGGACTTAGAATATTTTCACAGTTTCGTGCCTCTGGTAAGGTGGATTTTGGGGACTTAGTCTTTTTTCTCAGTTCGTTGCCTCTTGGTAAGGTCGGATTTTGCGGGACTGTGAATATTTTCACCTAGTTCGTGCCTCTGGTAAGGTGATTTTGGGACTTAGAATATTTTCAAAGTTTCGTTGCCTCTGGTAGGTGGATTTGGGACTTAGTCTTTTTTCACAGTTTCGTGCCTCTGGTTGGTAAGGTGGATTTTGGGTCTTAGATTATTTTGAATATTTTCAAGTTTTCGTGCCTGCTGGTAAGGGGAATTTTTGAGAATAGGTTTTTTCACAGTTTGTGTTTCGTGCCTCTGGTAAGGTGGATTTGGGGACTTAGAATATTTTCACAGTTTGGGTAGATATTTTTTCATTTCATTTTATTTTTTTATTATTATTACAATTCTTTATTTTTTAAACTGCTCCTCCTGCATCCAGGCCCTCTCCTCCACCACCCTGGCCCCGGTCCTCCTACTTCCAGGCACCCAGGCCCGAGTCCTCCTGGGCCCGGTCCTCCTGCATCCAGGCCTCTCCATCCACCACCCCTGGCACCAGTCCTCCTGTTCCAGGCACCCCAGGCCCCGAGTCCTCCTGGGCCAGGTCATCCTCGCATCCAGGACTCTCTCCTCAGCACCCTGGCCCCGGTCCTCCCGCTTTCCAGTCCTCCTGGGCCTGCTCCTCCTAACCAGGCCCTCTCTCCCACCACCCTGGCCCCGGTCCTCCCACTTCCAGTCCTCCTGGGCCTGCTCCTCCTGCATCCAGGCCCTCTCTCCCACCACCCTGGCTGAGTTTAGCCCACCCAACCCCCCGTCCCTCCCCCCCCCCACCCTCCCCCCCTCAACCACGGCACCCTGTGCCGGTCCTACCTGGGCCGCTCCTCTGCATCCAGGCCACTCTCCCCCACCCTGGCCTAGTCCTCACCGCCTTCCAGTCCTTCTGGCCCGGTCCTCCTGCATCCAGGCCACGCTCCCACCACCCTGGCCCCAGTCCTCCCACTTCCAGCACCCTGGGCCCCGGTCCTCCTGGGCCAATTCCCGTACCCCCCCCTTCGCTC
>JAPXFQ010000381.1:0-22500 GCA_028564705.1 Apricaphanius iberus | reverse complement strand
TACAACATAGTCAAATTTCAGACCGCCAGACCAAAGCTCGGGTAATTTATTCAAAAAAAGCAAAAAGCAAGGCCTCGGGTGAAGTACGGCTGACCTCTGACCTTTCCCCATGGAGTAGAGGTCTGACACCCGGTGGCAAGACTGAGGCATGTGCCCCGATGCATAATCTCGAATTTCAGATCCCTGGCTCAATGCGTTGCTGAGTTATGCCAAAAAAGGGGCTGAATTTGGTGTGGCCTGACGTCGGCAGTCATCTAGGGGGTCTGAGCTCTGACCTTTCCCCGAGGAGTAGAGGTCTGAAACCCGGTGGAAATACTGAGGCACATGCCCTGATGCAGAATCCCGAGTTTCACACCCCTGGCTCAAAGCGTTGGGGATTTATAGAGCAAAAGGGGCCTGAAAGGCCTGCAGGCCTAGTCTTATAGAGGTGGGGCTGACCTTGGACCTTTCCCCATGGAGTAGAGGTCTGAAACTTGGTGGAAATACTGAGGCACATGCCCTGATGCAGAATCCCGAGTTTCACACCCCTGGCTCAAAGCGTTGGGGATTTATAGAGCAAAAGGGGCCTGAAAGTCCTGCAGGCCTAGTCGCGTCAAGGCGTCCTGACCTTGGACCTTTCCCCATGGAGTAGAGGTCTGAAACTTGGTGGAAATACTGAGGCACATGCCCTGATGCAGAATCTCAGATTTCAGATCCTTGGGTCAAAGCGTTGCTGAGTTATAGAGAAGAAAGGGCCTGGAAGGCCTTGAGGCATAGTCGTATAGAGGTGCGGCTGACCTTGGACCTTTCCCAATGGAGTAGAGGTCTGAAACTTGGTGGAAATACTGAGGCACATGCCCTGATGCAGAATCCCGAGTTTCACACCCCTGCCTCAAAGCGTTGGGGATTTATAGAGCCAAAGGGGCCTGAAAGTCCTGCAGGCCTAGTCGCGTCAAGGCGTCCTGACCTTGGACCTTTCCCCATGGAGTAGAGGTCTGAAACTTGGTGGAAATACCGAGGCACATGCCCTGATGCAGAATCCCGAGTTTCACACCCCTGGCTCAAAGCGTTGGGGATTTATAGAGCAAAAGGGGCCCCAAAAGCCCAGAGGCCTAGTCGCGTCCCGGAGACCTGACCTCGGACCTTTCCCAAGGGGCCACGGCTCTGAAACTTGGTGGCATGACTGTGGCCTGTGCCCTGATGCGTGCTCTCAAATTTCAGACCCCTGGCTCAAAGCCTTGATGGGTTATGGGGGGGGAAGGCCAAGGTTTCATTTTGGGTCACTTTTTTTGTAGCCCAAATTTAAAATACCAAACCCTGTCTCTTTGGCCACAGCTCGGAGACCTTTGACCCTAGGGGCCCCAGATTCGCAGTGAGGGACCCCCTGGGGCCAGTGAACAAATATCCGGGCGGAAACCCCCCCAAAACCCTGTAGAATTTTTTCACCCCGCAGTCAAATCCTGAACATCGGGTACTGTTGGACTTGGCGCTTCTAACCCCATTCTACCCGAGTGGGTGGATTTGGAGCTCGTGTCTTTCCCGAGGTCGCACGGGTCTGAACTTTTAGTATGTTGTCGGGGGGGCCCAGACGGACAGAAAAAGGTCAGTTTGGTCCCGGTCGGGCCTGTACTTTTCGAACGGCGGGGGGTTGAACGGTCGTTTTTCGGCCAGTCTTTTTTGCTGCCGTTGCCACAAAAATGGACCAAACTGCGTGAAACTGGTCATGTAGCATCCCATCAAGGTCTAGATCATGCTCCCAAAGTCACATGTCTGCAAACCCTTCAGGAGGCAAAGTAGCTCCATGGGGCACCTACGGCAACGGGACGAAAAAAATTCGCGTCGACGTAGGGCGCCGAGCGACATAGTCAAATTTCAGGCCGGCAGGTCAAACCATGGCCGAAACATTCAGGAAAAGGTACTCGTCTTGACCGGGGCCACCTTACCTTTGACCTTTGAGCTTTCTAGAGGTAGCACGGCTCTGAAACTTGGTGGCCAGGGTCAGGCCCATGCCCTGATATAGAATCTCAGATTTCAGATCCTTGGGTCAAAGCGTTGCTGATTTATAGAGAAAAAGGGCCTTAAAGGCCTTGAGGCCTAGTCTTATAGAGGTGGGGCTGACCTTGGACCTTTCCCCATGGAGTAGAGGTCTGAAACTTGGTGGCAAGGGCCAGAGCCGTGCCCTGATGCAGAATCTCAGATTTCAGATCCCTAGCCCAAAGCATTGATGGGTTATGGGGGGAGGAAGGCCAAGGTTACAAAATATCGCCTGTCTCTTTGGCCACAGCTGGGAGACCTTTGACCCTATGGGCCCCAGATTTTGAGCAGAGTACCCCCCGGAGCCAGTGAACAAAGAGGCAGCAAAACAAAACCCAAAAAACAGCAACATTTGCCCCCCCCGGACTCAAAAACTGAATGTTCGGCCCTGTCAGGTTTTTTTTACACCTTCCGAACTTAGTGGGTAATTGTCATTCCAAAGGTCGCAGAAGTCTGAAATTTTAGTATGTGTTTCGGGGGGCCAAGGTGAGCAAGCAGTGTTGATTTGGTCCATTTCGGGCCAGTACTTTTCCAACAGCGGCATCAAAAGACACATGAATCCCATCCCCCACTCCAAAAAGGGAGGAGCAAAGCAGGTGTGGGCTGGATGAATCTGCACCTTTTCTCTTTGTAGAGTGACAGTGGAGAGAGAAACAAGGTGGGTTGATTTTGGTGTGCATAATACATTAGTTATAAGTTAAATCTTTATTTTCAAACAATGGGGAATGTTTTTTATTTCTCAGTATGTATTTTGTTGAATATTGTTGATAATTGTTTATATGGTAGTAATATCACAGTAATATTATAGAAATATGGTATGGAAATATGCTACAATGAACCATGATGCCTTATAGGGCACGGAAAGTGTTGGATGGACATGGATTGAAGCAGAAAATTAATCAATTAGTGAGCCATGTGGTTAGCTTAAATGCTATCCTGACCAGTTATTTAACACAGAAAACTGACCTCAGATCAGTGAAACTTAATACTGACCAAACTTGGTTTAATTTGGTAAAAATAACTAAATAACTTTTGAAAGAAGCTTTTTTTAGTATGCTTTTTTAATTATATACGTATATATATATATATATTAATTAATAATTAATTAATAAAAAATTAATTAATTTTTTTTTTTTACTTGACATGGAAAACTGATAAGTGGTTATTTGAATATTTTCTGTTTATTACAGGGTCATTCATTTTGATACTTTATTTTTTGTCACATAATTTTACTCCTAATAAGGTTTATTTATTGGTAATTGTTGCCAGCTACAGCCACACTGTGTGAATAATACATTTTTGAATAGATTTTATTATTCAAAAATGTTTAGAACTTTCCCTCTTTCTAGGTTTATTCCCAACTGTTGAAATTTAGATGGAATTGGCCTACTGTCTTTAAATTGCCATGTTTGAACCAAGTTTTTCTTTCTTTACTTTTAAAGATGACGAAACCTAAGAGCATCAGCACGTGCCCGCTGTGCCAAAGGACACTTCAGATTGTCAGCAAACATCTTAAGGAGTACCACCATGTTGTCAATCCTCATGAGAGGGACCTCCTTAATAAATATGCGACAGGCCGGATTGTGGTCCCGGCTGGACCCTGCCCCATCCAAGGCTGCTTGCCCTACATATTAAATGTAGAAAAGCACCTGATGGGGCACAAGGACCTCACTCAGAGGAGGCTGAAGGAGGAACGGCTCGCTCTCAAGAGGAGGGTTGGCATCAATCTCCTCAAGGAGTTGCGGGCCACCAACCCTCAGCCTCCGATGGTGAGCACCCTGGACCTCGATGAGGAGCCAGCGGCCGAGGAGGTCTGCAACAACGCCGCCTGCAGGGACAGGATGCACAGCCTCACGTCAGAGATCCGTCGCCTGCAGAACGCCCTGTCAGAGGCCAAGGTGAGTGAATGAAAAATACGTCACACATATACATTTTAATCAATTTATTTGAGTCACGAATTTATTACCAAGGTTTTTGACACGCCGCATTATTGAATGTGTTTTCTTTATTTTCATTACTGCATTTTAGCTTCCCAATTAAGGGAATCAAAACTATGAATGAACACATGATGTATGGAATTACTGTAGGTACTCATGTTTTGTTGTTAATGTGAATAACTACATCATAGTCATGTGCAACATATGGCTGTATGTAAAACTGTTAATTTAATGACAGGGTTCTAAGTGCAATTTGGTAAGACACATTTAGCAAGACCAAAACTTTTTTCACTCTGCAGAGAAATCTGCAAAGGTTTCAGGGCCAGACCCAGGGCCAGCCTCGGCCCGCACCCCAAAACAGGCCACAGGGGGAGGAAACATCCTCCTCTGATGAAGAGGAGGATGTAGATCAGCAGCGGACATACCATCCAACATCCTCCTCTGAGGAAGAGGAGGATGTAGACCAGCAGCCTCCGCCCCAGCAGCAGGGGACATCCCGTCCAACATCCTCCTCTGAGGAAGAGGAGGATGTAGACCAGCAGCCTCCGCACCAGCAGCAGGGGACATTCCGTCTAACATCCTCCTCTGCGGAAGAGGAGGATGTAGACCAGCAGCCAGAGCCCCAGCAGCCGGGTACATCCCGTCCCTCCTCCCCACCCCCCTCCTCTTCGCAGCAGCCAGAGCCCCAGCAGCAGGGGACATCCCGTCCCTCCTCCTCATCATCATCGCAGCAGCCAGAGGCCCAGGAGCAGGGGACATCCCATCCCTCCTCCCCTTCCTCCACTTCCTCCAACCCACCCCCCTCCTCCCCCTCCTTATCCTCCTCCTCCTCCTCCTCCCCAGAGCGACATCCGAACCCCCCTGAGCAGCTGCCCAAAAAGGCTAAAAGAAAATTAAAGTTCTCAGCTGCCAAGCCTGCTGAGGTGAGAACATATTGATTTAATTATGATTAATTATTATAGTGCCAGAATAATTTTGCCCTTGGGCCAACGCTTGTCACTTCATCAGATCTCATTGTTGTTTTTCTATCTACCCAGGAGCACTTGGACACAGAGGCCCAAGGGAAGAAAAGGTCAAGGAAAACTTCCCCTGGGACACCGCAGAAAGTGAGTGGGATGTATTAGTTCATCAATAATTCCTGAAATGTTGACCAACCTTAGAACCAATGAAGCTATAATGTCATGTAGTAACGTTGCTAATGTTACTTTGGATTTTCTTCTAGGAAAAGAATCTGAAGAAGCTGCCCCTGAAAGAAAGGGCGTACCAAGGGCTGGTTAAATTTTTCAGGGGCAAGTGTAGGGGGTCCCAACTCCGGTCCATTCCCCTGGGCACCTCCATTGGTAAGAAAGAGAAAACAGTGTATTTGGAGCTGTGTCGGGTGTTTTCACGCTACATTCATCTTCTTGTCTTGCATCTTTACAGATTCTTACATGGAGGATTACCTCACATACATCTTTTGCCCAGAGGGAACGGAGAAAATGAAGGAAAACGCAGTGTCGAAGCTGAGCCGAGCAAAGGTCTTTATTAAGTATTTGATGCTCGGCTCAGCGCACAGCAGTTTTTGGAAGTGGGACTTCCTATTCAATGTGTCCCTGTTAAAGTCGTAAGTACTGAGTTTTGAAATAATTAACCTTACTGCCTTCTATCTGGGTACTCTACCATGTTTTATTGTATTTACCGACTTGCTTATCCCCATGTTTTCAATTCATCGACACTGTTCAGCATGATCTCATCTGTCTCTTTTCTGTCATTTGTTCTGTACACAGCTACCCTGCAGTCCTGAGGAGGATTGGCCTGGCCCCGACAACGATCATCCTGTACGTGGGCCACGCCATTTCCTTTATGGAATACTTGAGGGCAACGCCCCCGAGGTTCAGCAGGCTGACCAACGGCCAAACAAAATTAATTGTTTTGGAGCTCCGCAAGCTCAGCAAGGACCTGAGCAGAACGGTCCTTGGGCACCAGTCTCTCGCGATGGAGACGAAGAGGACAAAGCTGGTGTCCAAGGACGACCTTGCCACATGCCAGGTCCTTGCCCGGGAAAAAATCCCGTCGCTGCTCGGTGAGTCATGATGCCTCTGCCTCTCTCGCAAACCTTTTGGCAGCGGTCCCACAGAATCTACAGATCTTATTGTTCTCTTCTCCCTCGATTCTCGTTTCAGAGGACATCGAGAAGGCGCCTCCAAGGGACCCGAAAACAAGGTACCGTTTTTTCGGGTACCTTGCAGCATACCTGTCATCGATCTATGGCCACCGCACCGGAGTCCTGACTAGGATGAAGGCAAAGGAGGTAAAGGTGGCCATAGGAGATGATGAGGCAGGCTACCTCATCAATGTAAGTGTCATTGAAATCTCTTTGCGTCTTTTCTCACATTAAAAATAACGAACACATACAACTCTTTATGCTGGGGATTTTTTAATGACATTTTGTCTTCACAGGTTTTATACCATTGACTCACCCCTCTTCTTGCTGTCACACTTTGTCTTCTGCAGGTGATGGAGCACAAAACTATCAGGAAATTTGGAATGGCCCAAATCTACCTGGACGCCGAGGAGTACGGGTGGTTTAAGACCTGGCTGCGCTTGCGCACCAGGTCTGTTCCAACAAACCCTTACTTTTTCAGCTCCCTGGGCCGAGGAGAAGCTAAGGACATGGTGCGGTACTTCCGGCAGGCGTGGCGGGAGATGGGCCTCACGGGAGCGCCAAACATCACTGACATCCGGACTGCTGTGGCCACCTATGTGAATATCAAAAACACAAAACGCAATCGATTCAATGTTTGTCTTTTTATACTGACGCAAGGAGGTGGGTAGGGCAGGGCAGGGAGGGAAACGGGGTGACTCGAAGAGAGACACCCCGTTCCTCCGAACCCGAACCGATCGCCCGGCCGGCCGTCCTCCGCACAACACGCACCCCTTTGGTCCACCGGCGATGGGGAGGCCTCGGAGACGCCCGGCTCCCCCTGCGAAGAGGGGGAGGAGAGGGCGCCTCCTCGGCTGTTGTGTCCGAGCCTTCGCCGCGACGCGGACCCGGCCGAGGGCAGGGGAGCCCAGGGAGGACGGGACAGGCGCGTACCGTTAATGTTTCTTTTATTTAATCGGCTATAGCAACAATCAGTGTGTCAATGTCCACACACATGCCCCGACACAAACACACCCTCACACACACACACACGTATCGATCCCGATCGATCACGTAACGCTACAAGAGAATAAACACTAAGACTTAGTAGTTTAGACAATCGACATTAGTTACATATAAATATCGTGTCGTATTAAGGGGATTTTTGTCTTTAATCAAGCGAAACGCAACGATCTGACGCTAGCTAAAACATATTTACAGAGGGTGAGTTTTGATCGCGTTGCGCCGAAAAAAACCCAACTCCTGTTACTTGAAAACCACTAGTAACATGTCTCCATACGTTTTTGTACGTATTATCTATTTAAACTTAGAGAAAAAACAAGTAAAAACAGGACTTACGTTCTGATTTCTGCTACGAAGCCGGTGTAAGTATGGAGACGAATTTGGGACAATCCAGCATTCTGATTGGCCGACCAAAAGTCATGACGCTCGATATTGGAACAATCCTGACCATTTGATTGGTTCAATTTGGGACACAAAAGTCTGATTCTCGAAGTTGGAACAAATCCGGCCATATGATTGGTCACCAGTTGGAACAGACTTGGAACATTGGAACAGAGAATAAGGCGTTCAGGGAGGCGCAAGGATGACACGCAAATTCGTGAAGTGTTCCTCATTTTCCTTTTTTAAAAAGGATCTAGAACAAAAATGTCCTGTTGTGGAGACGTCCTAGCGAAGGCTCCCTTTATGGTTTTTCCCTTTCCCGTGATCCCAGGAATGACGACCAAATCAGGCACGAGTGGGTTCATATCCAGCCCAGAGATAGTCCTTGCAAATCAGGACTGTTTTCTGCTAAACCCCCACGCAAATCAGTGCCGGGAGGGTCGTCACCGCGTATCATTCCCTGTTTCATTTAGGCCCCAAACTTAAATTCCCTTTATATGTTGTATTTTGGTTTAGCTTTAAACTGTCTGAGAGGAATTCTTCATAGTTTTGTTGGCACAGGCAGCACTCAACGTCACCCTCGTTATGCTGAATGGCAAGAGCTAATCATTTTAAACTTTCACCTTTCAAATACGTGAGTAAAATCAACTTATCTGTTGTTGAATAGGAAATAAATTTAATGAAGGTCCTTCTACATGAGAGAAGCCGCCAAACAGGTGGACCACAACATGGCGAACGTTAAAACACGAAATGTTTACTTTTTTCCAAAACAAACACAGACACACACTTTTTTCTGATTCTTAATGCCAACAAACAAAGTAGCAGAGAGCTAGCCTAAGATCGTCACATATGACATGAGTAGAAGCTGTCAATTCAACTGTGTGGTGTGGACACTGACAACAAAGGAGCTCCTTTCATCTTGTCAATTTGAGCTGCACTTTTCACTTTTGGCAACTTGATAACTAGATGGCACCCAAGAGCACAGTGATGGAAAATGTTGGCTACAGGAATACCTTTTCAGTGCTATCTTTGAATGTTTGCAAAGTTTTATTCAGTCACCTCTGCCAACAGATTAAAAGGAAATAACTGTGTTCTAAGGGCATGCCCTACTGCTGTAATCTGTCCTTAACGGAGTTTGTGGGCTACAGTACCGGCCGGCGGTCGTTATTTTCTGTCTTCGGTCAGCCAAGCTGCGTTCATTTCCCGTCATGCATCTGTGTCTCTGAAAAGCTCAAATTAATAGCAAAAAATGAAAATAGAGAGGGAGACTGGATTGATTAATATGGAGCTGTGTAGTGGAAACACACTCTTCGTGGAATTGTGAAGTCGCAGCTTCTTAGATTTAGGCGCATTTGTACAAGAACAATTGATTTCAGGAATGCTGTTAAGATCCTATTCAAAGCATTGCATAAAAGAGGATATGGTCGGACATTTTTGAGAAAGTGTTTTAAGACTTACCAAATAGAAGGACGCAAAGTAAAGAGTGAACTAATCCCACTCATTACTACCTTTTCATCCAATGGTATCCCAAATACCAAACTACTGTAATTTCAGCGTACAGGAGGAATAAACATTTCATCAGACTTCTTGGTACGGGCCAAGCTTCCACGTTTACATTTGGGCAAGCCGCAGAAAATCAAGTCTCAATTTTTTAAACTGAAATTCATCAGGAATGCTCGGGACAGGAGTATCATTGAGATTAAGCAGAACTTTACGTTGAGGGCCAAAAACTGTGTGTATGTTATTATGTGTTCTAATGTGGAATTAAGTATGTTGGTGAGACTGGAAATGATCTGTCCACAAGATTGTATTAACACAGGTACAATATTAAAAATAAGAAAGAGGTGGACATGCTTTCGGTTGTACATTTTCTAAAACATGGCTTGGATTCACTAAGGATAGCTGGCTTACAAAGAGGACTACATTGGACAGATGGCGAAAGGAAAAAGAGGGAGAGAGTTTGGATATATTTATTGGGAGCTAGACAACCATTTGGATTAAACTTGAGATGGTAGTCAAAATCACACTTGACTATGCCTTATACCAACCCGTTTTCCTTTTGTAGCCCCAATCCCAACCTTTGACTTGGAGTCCCAACCACGATTTCTTGCTAGCCCTATCCTTATTTTTTTACCCTAATCTTAACTATTCTCCTTTTTAGCCCTAACCCTAATTTACCCTAATCACAACCCTTCACCCTATTTTCAACCACTCTCTTTCTAGCCCTATACGTATAATTTTACCCTAATCTTAACTTAATCCCCTTTATACCTAAACCTAAAACAACCTAACCCATACACCGTCTCATTTTAGAGATTTAAAAGTTAAATAACAATCAAACAAATTTAATACTATTTTGGGATTGGGCTGAAATGGCAATTTAAGGGTTAATAATTTATGTAAAAGTGTTTAAAGACTTAAAAAATGTATACAGAATCTTTAAATTGGGTTAAAAACGGACTTCCGGTCGGAACACCGTCATGATGGCCACTTAGCGAGAGAGCTCCCGGTTGAATCCGAGCAATTAGGAAAATTTCCCCATACAAGCCAAGTAAATTAACCCACAAAAAACGTAGAGGAAGGGGACAGAAGTTGCAAAGCCACTTTGAGCAGTAAATACCGCCTGAAGACTGGTGGGTGAGAAAGACGTCAAGCAGCAACATTAGCAGCTAACAAGCGCAAGCTAGCAAACTCCGACATCGTGGAGAAATGGCCGATCTGGATCTGATTTTGCAAGAAATAAGAGGGTTTCGCCAAGAAAATAAAGAACAACTGGAGACAATAAAAGGGGAAATTGTGAAGGTGAATACCAGACTGGATGAGGCAGAAGGAAGAATCGAGAAAGCAGAAGAGAGGATCCAAAACACAGAAGAAGTCCTCACTGAGATACTAAAGCTGCATACCCAGCTGGAGGACAAGCTGCAGGACCTTGAAAGCCGCTCCAGACGCGAAAACATAAGGATCTATGGGGTGCCGGAGGGAGCTGAGAAGGAGTCAACAACGATGGCCTTATTTGTGGAAAACTTACTCCGCAACGGTCTCGAGTTAACTGATGAAATGCCCGACCTGCAGATCGAAAGGGCGCACCGGTCGGCTGGACCGCAGCCACCGGTGGGTGCTCCGCCGCGCTCCATCATAATTAAGCTGTTAAGCTTTAAAATGAAAGAGTCATTACTCCGCAAGGCATGGCAGAGGAAGGGTTTTACCTGGCAAGAGAACCATATAAACCTGGATCACGACTATCCTCCCCTAGTACTAAAAAAAAGAAGAGAGTTTTCAGAGATCCGCAAAGTGCTGAAGGAAAAGAAAGTTCAGTTCCAGACCCTCTTCCCCGCCAGGCTGCGCGTGAGACACGAAGACGGGACCAAAACCTACGATACTGTAGAGGAGGCATCTGAGGACATGCTGAGAAGAGGCTACACCGTGACAGCAATCACACCTCCACAAACGCTCATGGATCAGGTGCAGCGGCTGTCCTGGAGGAGAGTTGACAGACGCGCGGTGAAGTTTAAAACCGGGCGGGATTCAAGCTACAAGGAGAAGCTCCGGGCATTCAGGAGATCATCGCCGGCGCCCTCCGGGACCTAAAGGATTTAACCCACAGCTCGAGGACGGCGGACCTAACTGTGAAATCTTTTGAACTGTACGGACTGTAAGGTGGATATTTAGTGTTGAACAGACTGATTCATTCGGGATTGGCGTTTTATTTTATTTTTTTAGGACTACTCCTTTCTTTCTCTTTTCGCCATGCGACCAGCACAGGTAAGGGCCATTCCCTCCGGACCGAGGAGGGAGACTTCTCCCCTCGAGCCGCTCCCAGAAGCTCAACAGGGTCCAGTTATTAGACCCCTACATAGGAAGTCATACGGACAAATTGTGTTGTGTTTGATGTTTTTTCATATGTTAACTGTTTATTCCCCGCTGGTTCTTGCGGGGAGGGGGAAACGCACCAAGTTTTTTGAGCGGGCGGAGGATAGAATCACATAGATGCAAAACAGGTTTTTAAAAGTAGTGTCATATAATATAAATGGAATACTCAATCCAGTTAAGAGGGGAAAGATTTTATCAAAACTTAAAAAGGACAAAATCCAAGTAGCGTTTTTACAGGAATCACATCTCAATGACTCTGAACATGCTAAACTTAATAAATCAGGATTTAAACATGTTTACTTTTCTTCCCATGGGTCGGGGAGGCGGAGAGGAGTGGCGACTCTGATATGCAGTGCGGTAAATTACGAGCACATATCAGAATATAAGGACAAGGAGGGCAGATTTGTCATGATTATAGGTAAAATAGAGGGAATTGTGATAAGTCTCCTTAACGTATATGTTCCTCCGGGCAGCGACTGGTCCTTCTACAAACATATAGTTGACTTAATAACAACAAAAAGGCGAGGTATTTTGATATGTGGCGGAGATTTCAACGTCCGATTAAATCCGAAAATAGACTCGTCAAACGGAAAACCCGACGCTAAAAACATTAGCAGAAGATTAAATACTTGTATGAGTGAAGTCGGGATTGTGGACGTGTGGAGAGAGATAAACCCGACGAGCCGAGACTATTCACATTACTCGCCCGCTCACAAGGTCTACTCACGTATAGATTATTTTTTTATGCTTAAAGGAGATTTTTTTAGGGTTGATAAGTGTGAAATAGGTCCAAGTACTATTTCAGATCATGGGCCGATTTATTTGACCATCTATCTGAAAGATGAAAGGAAGTCCACTCTCTGGAGACTGAATTCAAACATTCTGAATAACCCAGTTATTAAAGATAAATTAAAAAAAGAAATTAAATCTTATTTGGAAAATAATGATAATGAAGAAGTGACTCCTCTTATTCTCTGGGATGCATTAAAAGCGGTGATTAGGGGTAAAATAATAGCCATTTCCTCATATGAGAAAAAAATTAAAGGACAAAAACTAAAAGAATTAGAAGACAACTTGAAGAGGCTACAGACAGAACATTCAAAGTCTCCCAAAGACGACAACAAATGTAAGATTACAAAATTAAAAAAAGAGATAGATGAAATAAATACGCAAGAAATTCAAAGAAAGCTCCTCTTTACAAAACAACAGTATTATGAGGTAGGTGGAAAATCATTAAAACTTTTATCATATAG
Source organism: Apricaphanius iberus (assembly GCA_028564705.1). NCBI lineage: Eukaryota > Metazoa > Chordata > Actinopteri > Cyprinodontiformes > Aphaniidae > Apricaphanius > Apricaphanius iberus. The sequence goes on along the minus strand of JAPXFQ010000381.1, from coordinate 9,901 downwards.
GTTAAGAAAACAACAAGCGGATAGAACTATTCATAAAATACGAAACTCAGCAACAAAGGACATAGAAACTAGCCTGGGAAAAATCAAGCAGTGCTTCCAAAAATATTATGAAACATTATATTCCCAACCACAGACAAGCAGTGAGAACCAAATCGATACCTTTCTGGCCCAGATAAATCTTCCAAAGATCACTGAGGAACAGAACAAAATATTAATATCTAAAATAACCAAAGAAGAAATCCAATCAGCCATCAAAAGAGCAAAAGGGGGAAAGTCTCCAGGGACGGACGGATTCTCCATTGAATGGTACAAAATTATGCAAGACCAACTAATCCCAACATTATTGAGAACGTTTAATTGGGCTCTAGAAAACAAGAACATCCCCCCCTCATGGAGGGAGGCAATAATTTTTATCATACCCAAGGACGGGAAAGATAAATTGGAGTGTGGGAATTACCGCCCTGTAAGTCTTCTAAACAACGACTACAAATTATTCACCAGCATATTATCTAAAAGAATAGAACTAATATTGGCATTATTAATACATAAGGACCAGACTGGCTTTGTCAGACAAAGGCAGACCCAAGATAACATCAGGAAAACGCTTCATATTATGAGACAAATCAGACAACAAAAACTGGAGACATTGATATTAAGTTTGGACGCGGAGAAAGCATTCGACTCCGTGAGGTGGACATTTCTTTATAAAGTACTTTCCAAATTTGGCTTCCATGCAACCATAATTGACACGTTTACAGCACTATACAGTAAACCAACTGCTAGAATAAAAATTAATGGAGATTTAACCAATCCATTTATCCTGGAGAGAGGAACGAGACAGGGGTGTTGTGCGTCGCCGCTTCTCTTTGCCTTATTCATAGAACCCTTGAGTCAATTGATAAGGCAGAGGTCTGATATAAAGGGGGTAACAATGACAACTGGGGAGCAGAAACTGGCTCTGTTTGCTGACGATTTACTGATTAGTATAACACAACCTACACAGACACTCCCTAAACTGATGAGATTACTAGAGGAATTCGGTTTTATTTCTGGTTATAAAATTAATATTAACAAAACTCAGGTATTAACGTTTAATTATGACCCTCCATCCTCAATTAAGACCAAGTATAATTGGAAATGGAGTGCAGAGTCCATTAAATATTTGGGTGTCTCACTACCTAGGGACTTTTCAAGACTTTATGACATTAATTACGGCCCATTAAACTTAAAGGTAAAGTCAGACATTAATAGATGGAATGTTATTCCCTTTTTAAGTTTAAGCTCCCGAATAGAGTCTATTAGAATGAATATTCTTCCAAGGATGCTGTACCTTTTCCAGTGCCTACCAGTTGAAATACCATCTAAACAGTTCTTAGAGTGGGACAGATTAATAGCAAGGTATCTGTGGCAGGGGAAAAGGGCCAGAATCAAATTTAAGACGCTACAATTAAGAAAAGAAAAGGGTGGAATGGGCCTACCCTGCTTACAGGAATACTATCATGCTGCACAGCTGAGACCTTTAGTCTGCCTATGTTCACCAACATACACAGCAGGATGGAAGGACATAGAAGGCACAACAATTAAGGGAACCCCCATAACAGCTCTACTAGGTGACATCAAATTACTAAGAGAGCTGGAGATCCCAGAAGACCCTATAATAGGCAGTTCGCTGAAGTCCTGGCAGGAGATTGTCAAAATCTGCAGATTAATAGATGCATCCAAAATTATAAGTTGGGCTGCCTACGACTCAGATTTTGCACCAAATAAAATCGATGGCAGATTCAAGATATGGATCTCAAAAGGGTTATCTACTTATTTTTCATGTATTCATATAGGTACATTTCAAAGTTTTGAAACCCTACAAAAAGAATATGGACTGGGAAGAGATGATTTCTTTAGGTACCTGCAAGTGAGAGATTACTTTAACAAAAATCTAAAAGAGGTGTTGGGAAGGGGTGAATCAGAATTTGTGATGGTATTTTTATCATTAATTAAGCCCAGATCTTGTAACAAAATTATTTCCAAATTATATAATGCCATACAATCATCTAAACAAGAGGACACTGAATATATAAAGAAAAGATGGGAAAAGGAAATGGGGGTGATGATCTCACGGGAGAGCTGGGAGAAAATATGTCAGCTGCAATGGTTCTCAACAGGATCAAACACATGGCGAGAGTTTTGTTGGAAAAATGTTACAAGATTTTTTATAACACCCATTCAGAAACGTCATGTAGGTAGTGGAGATGCCTGTTGGAGACTCAGTGGATTTAATGGAGCCAACCATTTCCATATCTTTTGGGACTGCCAAACAATAAGGTCATACTGGAAAGAGATCCATTTACATATTAAAAATGTCTTTAATGTAGACATTCCATTTACATGTGAAACTTTGTATTTGGGCAATATATGGCTTGAAACATGGAACAACAAAGACAAAAAACTGCTAGCTATACTTCTGGCAGCCAGTAAGAAATCTGTCACGAGGAAATGGTTGAAAGTGGAACCACCCACCATTGATGAATGGTTAGAAATTGTATACAATATTTTTGTTATGGAGAAGATATCTTTTTCCCTTAAAGTTGAGAAAGAAAGGTTTTATGGGATCTGGTCCAAATGGACTGAGTATGTAAAACCATATCATGTGTGAACCCCGTTTTTCTTTTTTCCTCCTTCTAATTCGTCATTTCCTATTTGATCATTTATTGTTAAGAGATGGTGCGCTCCCCTGTTCTGTTCTGTTATGATTGTTTCCAACTGAAACAAGTCCGTAAAAGGAAAATCCCAGAAGGGCAACATGGACAAAAACACTTGAACTTTCGGAATTCATCCTTATCCATTTCTTTAAACAACTGAGGCTGTAAGTAATGTGAATGATGTATGTTTGCCTTTCCAAATAAAGAGATAATTATAAAAAAATAAATTGGGTTAAAAACATTTAAAAACATGCTAAAATTCATGGTACAAATAAAAAATCATATTAGCGGATATTAATTTAAAATGGTTAAAAATGTATGCTGACTATTTCAAATTGTGCTAGAAGCAGTTCAAAAACTTTAATTCGTGATTACTGTGACAACTCCTAGAAGGCAGTAATAATTAAAAACAAGGCTGTACACCTTTAAGAAGGCGTTTACTGAGCACTATATAAAGGCCAGCTCAAGGAGAGAGCTCATTTCTCTCTTGACTTTTGAAGGGAGCCCATCTCTAGACTGCCAGTATTCTGAACCAGCCGCAGAGTCTTTTTAGTGTGCCTTGACCTGATGAAGACCTATATGGTCGAAACGTCGTCTTTTTTTATTTGGCACACCTTCCTTTGTTGTTTGAAGAAGTTTCACATTTATTTTGTCTTTTTTTATATTTTTTATATTTAACAACAACAAGGGTTTTTTTTGTTTCTTGGAGGCCCTTTTTTCTTTCCCATTTGGAAAGCGTTTTTGTTTTTTTCTTAGCAAAAGAACAATTTATTTTATTACATCATGATGGATGATGGTTGGACGGAGGTGCGCTACGGACGCAGACGCCAGCGCAACCGTCAGCAGTTTCGGGATGGGTACAGGGAGCCTGACAGGGAGATGGACCGTGCGCCCCTTTTCCTTCGGGAGAAGGGTTCAGTTCCCCCCTCCTAACCCTACCCTAACCTTAACCCCACCCTAACCCTAACTGACATCTTTCATTTTTGTTTCAGTAAAATTTTAACCTATAATTCACACATTAAGATTAAAAATGTGTTAGGCGTAGGATGTCATTTGTGTGGTATATGATGCTACCCATCTAGGTTTTATTTTGATTTCACCTTTTACATAACTGGATTACTTAATATGCAATTTGTCTTAAAAGGACTATGTTGATGATTTTCAACCTTAATTCTATTTAGCCTGCTGTTGTTGACCATGCTTTGTGTCACCTCAGCACTTAACCTCAAAAATCAGAAGTATAAAGACTTTTGCTCGCTCTAGGCTTGAGCTTCCGCATTTTCTGGGGTTGGCGCTGAGCTATACCACAGAAAATTCAGATAAGCAGATTAGGTTGAAAACCAGCATAGTACTGGTAGTCAGATTTCATACATGGTGATATAGAAGGAAATAATAATTTATTGTGGTGATACTGATTTGTTCTGTTCTATGGCCACACAACTTTCCTTATGGGTGAAAATAAGATTCATTTAATGTCCGTCTTTATGTTTTTGGTTAAAATCATTGAAAAGCCTTAGGATATGATCCCATCAGGTACTCCCATCGAAATAAATCATTTTTTTTTCATATGGCATGTCAATAATTATATATAATTTTTTTGTTTCTTTTATTTTTGTGTAGCAAAAATGCCAGGACGATCCACCCTTCGACACTGCCCCCATTGCCTGGAAAAGAGCAATTGTGCAAATCGAAAGTGCATCAACGTAGGTAATCTACAATGGTCTATCATTTTAATTAAAGAGGAAATATTTTTCACCTTTTCCTCCTTTTTTAAACAGTCCCAGTGGTCTATATGAAACATATGTTCTGTGCTTTGGTCAAAATATGACATGAATTTAGCAGCAGAGGAGGTTTGCAACCCCGTAGAAACCAGGGGCCTCATTTATCAAGCGTACTTACGCACAGATCCATGCGTATGTCGTGAGTAGGAACTATATTACGCATTGTGTGGTATTTATCAATTTGTACTTGTGCGTAGAAATGTTCCTAAATATAAGTACAGTTCTGATTGTTCGTACGCAAAGCATCTACTGTTAGAACAGAGGAACTGCAACTCTGAAATAGTTTTACATTGACAGAATATTTCTCTCAGCAGTTTATTGCCTCCATCAAGGAGCTCATGTTGGCGTCTGTCTGTGTTATAACAGAATAACGTAAAACTTAAGCACGGATTAGCAATAAACGTTCAGGAAATGTTTGAAATTGGCAAAGAAATAAGTAATTTAATGTTGCAGGTGATCATGCATGGCGATCCTGTCACTCGCAATCTGCGCCGCAGACTCCCCCTCCCTATTATTTGTTCATTCCAACAGGAACATCTCCACTATCCCGTCCGCATTTACTGCCCGTTATCTTTGTCCCACGCAGAGTTATCTTTTATTATTAGTTCCCCCTATGCTGATAGAATCTAACAGTATTGTTCAATATTAAATTATTTAATATGTTCAAACATGTTAACGATTTCCACAACAGTTAATATTAGCAAATTAAATTATTCACCACTTTTTTTTTACGTCTGCTCCACAGCAGAAATATAACAGCTGCGCCCGCAGGTTGGAATGAAGCAGAGAAACCGCTGATAACAGAAAGTATCAGTGGGGAAATTAATTTCTATTAACTGACATTTTTTTTAGGTTTGTTAATCATGAATACGTTTTTATTGCCCTACCCATGTTTCACCTCGATCTCTGTGTCACTGCAGTTCCTTTTTTCGCTCTCTTGGAAATTATTTTAAGGAAGAATGTGAAGACTCAATGCATGTGACAGATGATGTGGTGTTACCAAATATGGTTAATTCAGTGCGTTTCTGTATGCAAATGACTGTGAACGGGCACGAGCACCTGAGTACGCACAGTGGTATTTATCAACAGCTGATCGCGGAGGAGCGTGCGTACGAGTGGCCACCGCATGTTTCATAAATCACACTTTGACGTGTACTTACGCACATCCTAAATTTCCTTCGTAGGCTAGAATACAGGAACATTTCTACGAACGTTTGATAAATGAGGGCCCTGCAATCTGAGAACGCTCCATTTTTTGGGTTGGTAGACACTCAGGTTACCCAAATAAATATTCAAAAACACTGTAGGAGTGGATTTTTCTTAATATGTCCCCTTTAAATGCCAGTTTCCAGCACCCTGCATTTAATATTGCTAAACATATTGCATTGACTCAGCAGCATAATTTGTCTGTGTTAAATTAGTTAAATTCACTTGATATTGCAAAAAATAAAATAAAAATTTGGGTCCCCAAAACGAAATTTTAGAAACTGTTTTTATTTTTATGTATTTGTCTCGCCCACTTACTCAGTGTGGGAGGCTGCTGGACCTAAAGTCCAGACAGACGGCCCGCATGCAGGGTTTCCGGACCAGGGCAAAGGACTGGGTCGAAAAAACAAAGAAGTACCACAATCAGGCTAAAGTATTTCATAAGACTGCATTGATGGTAATCACGATTTTGTGATGGCCTTTTGAACAGTCAAAAAATATATACATTTTTACTTCCAAATGTTAATCGTTACTATGGTTTGTCTTTTGAATGTTGCCTTCAAAATATTTGCTATGATTTAAGGTGGAGAAACGTAAGGCCCTGGGATACTTTCCCCTTTTGTTGTGGGGAAGGTACAGGCCACAAAGTAAAAAGTACACAGCCAGTGCAGCTCCAGTGCCACTTTGAGCTGCCAGTGGTGGCTCGTGCGGTGCTGGAAAAGATGGTGTGCCTCTTTGAAGGCTTGTTAGAAGGTAGGCCATAACGCTGTGAACCTGTTCAGAAGAATCATATTTAAATTCCTAGATACTACTTTGCACAAACTTGGTTGCTTTTTGGGCAGTTTTGTTCCGCTTACAGTATATCTTTTGTCTGGAAACCATTAAAGTTTTTACTCACATGATGATCCTGACACTAGATCTTAAATCTATGTTTTATTTTAGTTGTTCTTAAAGCATGGGATCCTGAAAATGAGCCAGTTGTGCAGCAAGAGAGGGCAGGAGAAGATGGTGAAAAAGAAAGATAAATAGATGAAGAGGGCCAGCAAAGACAAGGGGAGAGAGATGAAATAGGAGAGATTGAGCAGAGGAGGGACATGCAGGTGATGGAGACAGAGGGGGAGATGGAAGCAGTGGAAGACAGAGTAGAGTTTGAGAGAGGGGAGAGAGAAGATATGGAGGAACTGAAAGACTCAGAAGAAGAGCTGGGATTGATTGAGAGAGGAGAGATGAAGGCAAAGACCAAAATGGTAGCAGCAAACAGGTAAATGGTGAATAGAAGATGCAGAATAATAAGGGCAATCTTGACTATGTAGAATATGAGATACAGAACGGTAAAGAAAGTGCTAGTGTACAAAAAGGAGAAGCACACAATGCTAGGCTTGGAGTCCAGATGGTAGCCTATTTAATTCTTACACCATGGATTAATTTGAATGACAGTGGTTTGCCATACAGCAGGTGTGGCCAACCAGTCAGAGGCGAAGAGCCACATTTTTGACTGTGTTACTTTGAAGAGCTACATCATACACATGGGCTACAATTATTTCTGCAAGTCTTATTTTTCTCTGCGATGGTATGATTGCAGTACTTTATTACAAAAACATTAATGAACTTCGGTTCTTCTATGAACTTCTATCTATCTATCTATCTGAGAAAGACACTGAAATTAAACGTATCTGTACTTTTTTTGCAGTGACAGGAGGGTGATTTCTTTTGATGATCAAAAAGAGCAAAATGGTGTTCCTTTTTCTCTTCTACATTGAAGTAACATCCTTAAGTTAACTGCATATCCTATTCTATATTTGGACAGAGAGTCCACTGTACTCTCTAAAATTCCATTAATTTCACCAAACCAAATCAACCAGCAGATTGGGTTACATTTTCAGAGGACCCATAATAAGTTCATTTTTGTATGTTCATAAGATATACAACAAATGGATGTACTCCATTCATTAAATCACAGAATTTTATAGAAACTACTAAAAACTTAAGACTTGCGCTATATACTGTACATGGTTGTAACAGGATTCAATGTAATAAAAACGTATATGGCAAACAACGTCTGGCTGTGCAGATATACATTTTGTTTTGAGATGCAAACATCTGTAGTGCAAACAATCATTTACACGTTTTGTGTTGAAACATAATTTCTCTCTTTTATTTTACCCTTTGTTTCAGTCAAAAAGCCTGGCCCCCATCCTGGGAACCGCCAGAGAACATTCAGTTGGCCATTCCTGAATGAGCTCCCATGTCTCTTCTCCCGCCAGGCCCACAGTGCTTGTTGTTCCTGTTCCTGACACTTTAATGTTGTACATTAAAAATATACGTTTATAAATCTGTTTCATTTTTTGCTCATTGGGGCTGCTTGTTGGCAAGGAACTCAGGAAATATTTTAAGATAATGTTCAATTCAATTCAATTCAGTTTATTTATATAGCGCCATTTCACAACAGATGTCATCTCAAGGCACTTTACAAAAAGAATCAGAATCAGAATCAGTTTATTGGCCAAGTATGTCACATACAAGGAATTTGACTCCGGCAAACTTTTTCCTCCAGTACAGAACTTGAATAAGTGAAATAAAAAAAGAAAAAAAAAGAAAAATAAGAACAAAAATAAGTAAAAATACAAATAAATATCAGATCGTAAATAATAAAGGATAATATATACACCAAGCCGGGGTTATTTTACAGTGAGTATGTACAGAAGTGCAGAGTTATAGATTATTGTTATGTGAGTGCACTCACACACTGTGACTAGACAGAGTTCGTCAGAGCGACAGCCTGGGGGAAAAAACTGTTTTTGTGTCGGGTGGTTTTGGCGTACAACGCTCTGTAACGCCGACCTGAGGGGAGGAGCCTAAACAGATTGTGGCCAGGGTGTGAGGGGTCAGTGGTGATTTTCCTGGCCCGCTTCCTGACCCTGGCCCGGAATAGGTCCTGAATGGAGGGAAGATCGGTTCCTATGATCCTCTCTGCAGTCCTGACTGTTCTCTGCAGTCTGTCCTTGTCTTGCCTGGTGGCGGATCCGAACCAGACAGAGATGGATGAGGTCAGGACAGACTGGACTATTGCTGTGTAGAAGATGATCAGCAGCTCCTGGGGCAGGTTGAACTTCCTGAGCTGACGCAGAAAGTACAGCCTTTGCTGGGCCTTTTTCCTTATTATGTTGATGTGTGAGGTCCACTTCAGGTCCCGTGTGATGGTGGATCCTAGGAACCTGAAAGACTCCACTGTGGGGACTGGCTTGTTGAGGATCATGAGAGGAGATGTTGATGGTGGTCTCTTCCTGAAGTCCACTGTCATCTCCACAGTTTTGAGCGGGTTTAGCTCCAGGTGGTTCTGACTGCACCAGAGAACCAGCTGTTCCACTTCCTTTCTGTACACAGACTCGTCGCCGTCGCGGATGAGTCCAATGACGGTGGTGTCATCTGCAAACTTCAGGAGTTTCACAGAAGGGTCCCTCGACGTGCAGTCAGTGGTGTAAAGGGAGAAGAGCAGTGGGGAGAGAACACATCCCTGGGGGGCGCCGATGCTGAGGGAACGGGAGCTGGATGTGAACTTACCCAGTTTCACCTGCTGCCTCCTGTCAGTCAGGAAACTGGTAATCCACTGACAGGTGGAGGGAGGCACGGTGAGCTGGGACAGTTTTTGGTGGAGGAGCTCTGGGACAATGGTGTTAAACGCAGAGCTGAAGTCCACAAACAGGACCCGAGCGTAGGTACCTGCAGAGTCTAGATGGTGCAGGATGTAGTGTAGAGCCATGTTGACGGCATCATCCACTGACCTGTTTGATCTGTAGGCGAACTGCAGGGGGTCTAGCAGGGGATCTGTGATGTCCTTCAGGTGGGTCAGTACCAGACGCTCAAAGGATTTCATGACCACAGATGTTAGGGCAACTGGTCTGTAGTCATTTAATCCAGTGACTGGGGACTTCTTGGGAACCGGTATGATGGTGGAGCGTTTGAGGCAGGAGGGGACCTCACACAGCTCCAGGGAGTTATTGAAGATCTGGGTGAAGATGGGAGCCAGCTGGTCAGCACAGAATTTCAGAGAGGCTGGGGACACTCCGTCTGGTCCCTGAGCCTTTTTAATTTTCTGTCTCTGAAATAGCTGGCGCACGTCCTGTTCGCAGATCGTCAAGGCAGGTACGTGGGTGGTTTGGGGTGAAGCTGGGTCTTTTGTGATGGAGATGGTGGGGGGGAGAGTTATTACAATACAAT
>JAPXFQ010000379.1:0-342167 GCA_028564705.1 Apricaphanius iberus | reverse complement strand
TTAGATAAGAAACTGGGAGAAAAAGTTTTAGAGAAGCAGATAGCCATTTAACCATAAATCTTTATAATGAACCTTTGACCCAGAACAGAGACGACTCATCTTCTGACTCCAGGATTCTCTGACAGCAAATAAGAGCTAAGACACTGTATGAAAATGTTCTGATTGGAGAGATTAGAAACGCCTAGAGGCCCGGTTGTCTATAAAGCTGTGAAATGAAGATCAGTTAATTGTTCAGATTTCTTTAAATCTGGACCACAGAGGAACTGACGGGGGCAAAATTCCTCTGTAAAACTGCAATTTGTTAATCTGTTCAAAATAAATGTTAAACTGGAAATTGGCTCCATTTTGTCTCTGCTTGAACATGCATTGAATTACTTATGATAATTATTTAATTCAACAGTAGTTACGGGTTTTCCACGCCCTTCTACTGTTAAGCAGCTCCAGGAGTTCCTGGGCATGGTGAACTTTTATAATCGTTCATCCCTCGTGCTGCTCACCTCATGCATCCCCTGTATGAGGCTCTTCGCGGGATGAAGGGGTCGCAGAAGGTGACCTGGTCCTCTGACAGGTTGCAGGCGTTCGAGGCGGCCAGGGCCGCTCTGGCGGGGGCTGCCTTGTTGGCGCACCCCTCTCCCTCGGCTCCACTGGCTCTCACTACAGATGCGTCGGACATTGCTGTGGGCGCGGTGTGCGAGCAGTGGGTGGCGGGAGCCTGGCAGCCCCTCGCTTTCTTCAGCAGGCAGCTCCGCACTGTAGAGAGGAGATACAGCACGTTCGACAGGGAACTCCTGGCTCTTTTCCTTGCCACTCGTAAATTCCGTTTCCTGTTGGAGGGCCGCCGGTTCACGGCATTTGTGGATCATAAGCCGTTGACCTTTGCCCTGGTCAAAGTCTCGGATCCTTGGTCTGGCCAACAGCAGCGGCAGGTGGCCGCCATCTCGGAGTTTACCACGGACATTCAACACGTTGCTGGTAAGCACAATGGGGTGGCGGACTGTCTGTCTCGTGTGTTGGTTTCCTCTGTGCATCTAGGCTTGGACTACTCGGCTATGGCGGTGGATCAGAAAGGCGATGCAGATCTCCAGGCTTGTCGTTCTGCTGTTACGGGTTTGCAGCTCGTGGACGTGCCCTGCCATGAGGATGGGACCAGTCTGCTGTGCGACGTAGCCACCGGACAGCCGCGGCCTCTGGTTCCTGTGGGCTGGCGTCGCAGGATCTTCGATGCTGTTCACGCCTTGTCTCATCCCGGCGTTACGGCGTCTGTGAAACTGGTGAGCGCTAAGTTCGTCTGGCCCAGGTTGCGCAGAGACGTCAAGGGGTGGGCCGCTGCCTGCGTGCCTTGTCAGCGGGCTAAGGTCCACCAACACGTCAGGGCTCCGCTGGAGCCTTTTCTGGTGCCGGAAAGGCGTTTTGACCACGTACACGTGGATTTAGTCGGTCCCTTGCCCCCTTCTCGTGGCTGCACGCATCTCCTGACTATGGTGGATAGAATCACTCGGTGGCCGGAGGTGGTGCCCCTGGAATCTACGTCGACGGATGTGGTGGCCCGGGCCTTCATCTCTTGTTGGGTCTCGCGGTTCGGCACACCTGCGGATTTGACTTCGGACAGGGGGGCCCAATTCACATCGGGGCTGTGGGACGCCATGGCTGTGGGCCTGGGGGTGCGGCTCCATCGCACTACAGCCTACAACCCCCAGGCGAATGGCCTCTGTGAGCGTTTCCATTGCTCCCTCAAGGCCGCTCTTCGGGCCAGCCTCACGGATGGGGGCTGGGTTGACCGTTTGCCATCGGTCATGTTGGGCCTGCGCTCTGCTCCCAAAGAGGATCTTCAGTCTTCTGTCGCTGAACTGGTGTATGGGCAGCCTCTGAGGGTCCCGGGGGATTTCCTGCCTGCTGCCTCGGCTCCGGAGGTCCGGATGGCCCCTCGTCTGCCCATGGAGGGGGCTGCAGGGGCGCTGGCTCCCGTTCCTGTGCACCACTGTTTGCCTCGTTTCCGAGTGCCGAGGGATCTCCTGTCATCGAGATTTGTGTTTCTCCGGCGTGGTGGCCACCGCTCCCCGCTCCAACCTCCATACGATGGGCCCTTTCGGGTTGTGGAGGCGGGGCCTAAGAACTTTGTCTTTGACTTTGGTGGTCGCCTGGAGCGGGTCTCTGTTGATCGTCTGAAGCTTGCTCACCAGGACCCCGATGGGTTGATGGTTCCGGCCCTGCCTCCTCGCCGGGGTCGTCCTCCTGCTGCTGCCACTGCTCCTGCTGCTGCTTCTGCTGCTCCTCCGGACTCTGTTCCCCGCCTAGTTTTGTTGCCTGGTGTTACCCTCGTCCTGTTCGGGCCCGCCGCCGTCGTGGTCGCCCCCCGCGTCTGCTGGTGTCTGACCCTCCTGGGACCTTGCGAGTCAGCCGTTATGGTCGTCCTATTAGACCTCCTCGGGGGACTTGAGGTGCTTTTGCCCGTTCTGGGTTCATGTTTTGTTTTTTGAAATGTTGTGTCCTTCCTTTGACGTGTTGGTGCTGGGTTTTGTTGTGCCTGGTGCCCATTCTGTCGTTTCGGGGGGGGCCTGTGTGGCGGTCCACTAGGGGCACTCATCGCCAGATTGGCCAGGGTATGTGTCACGGTGGGATTGGTTGCACAATCAGGAAGTCTTGTATATATGGTGGTGTTTATACTTACCTTCCAGGTATTCTGGTTGTGAAGTCCAACAATAAACTGCTGGCATCTACTCCATTCTCTCCGCGCCTCTGTCTTGCCTTCCACAATATCCATGTAATAGGAGTCAATCAGGGCAGGAGATTTCCTGACTGTAATAAGGCATTATATGCCCCCAAACTCCTTCATTTAACCATGTTTTGTTAATAATAGTTAGCAATATTCCCCTGTGAGTTCCGAATGTCGTACTAAGGTATTGGCTTCTGAATGTCTTACAGGCTTTTAATGGATTTAAATTAACCTAGGATTTCAATGACATTTCAGCCGTCCACAATTGCAGCTGTAGTCTGCGTAGCTTGTGGAAAGGGAGTCTGTGGAAGATGAACTTAGTCCAATTGGTAATAGAGTTAGGGCAATTTGGAAACACATAAACGCAAACCATGGAGATGTATGCAGTAGTTTTGTCTGCAGTAGTTCTGTCTAACAGAACGCCGTATAGCACAGAGTGAAAATCCTGCTCAGACTACAGCTGGGATGGAGCACAGCAGTGACACAATTGAAATCGCACGATTGTGTAGTTGGATTATTACTTCTAAATCACACTGGATCCAAAATAATAAACACTTCAGAGATGTTTTGAACTCGCAGGGGAGTAGTGCTAATGATTTATAACAAAAACACGGTTAAATGAAGGGGTTCTGGGGCAGATAAAGCCTTATTACAGGCAGCAAATCTCCTGCCCTGATTTACTCTCATATGGATATATGCTGATTGCGACTGGATATAAACATCTCACAAAGCACTCAAAGTGGCTCTACTCTTGTCTAGGTGAGTAAATGAACATAATATTTGTTAAAAATAAGGTCCAGGTTTGAAAAAAAGAACATTCCCTTAAATAATAAATTCTTTCAAAAAACAGTTGTTATTATAAATAGATGAAAGCATAAATTATTCCTTAGCTGGCCTGCTATGAAGAGGATGAGCGTGACTGAGCAGCAGGTTTTAAAGCACTACAGGCCTTCGGTTGCCCATCAGGTCTGAGAATAGTAACACGTAATTTTAGTTTTTGCAAAACGCAACAACAGCTGATTTTACATGGAGTAACGGTTGGGTACATTACAAACAGTGACATTTTTGTTTTAGCAATTTATACGCAAGGAACACATCACACATGTGTTTTTTGAGATGCAGCAGTGTATGGCTGGTAAAAGGGGAAGGAATTTTCAACTTAATCCATGAACAATCAGTGTTGCTACAGTTACTTTGAAAAAGTAATATGATTACTGACTACTGATTACTCCTTCCAAAAGTAACTTAGTTACTTTACTAATTACTTTATTTTCAAGGTAACTAAGTTAGATCACAAGTTACTTTAGTAGTTACTTTCAGCAGCTGCCAGTAGCACTTCCCACTGCCTTAACATAGAAACAATAACCAGTTTTGCCAATACTCACTTTATTGGAAATACATTTTAACAGTAGGCTAAAGCCAGAAATATACTTTCTTTTTAACCTCACGTTGACACCAGTAACTATGAAGCAACAAGATGTGTCTTGGGCATGTACTACTAGAGAGTTCCACTAGGGGGCAGTTACAGAGTACAAAACTCAGACTTACAGGCTCAGACCAAAGCAAACATGGCGACCGTAAAGGAGATAATCAGCTGTTTCAAACTGTAACAGAAAAAGATGGCAGCAGTGTTGTCGAAGGTATGTAAAACCATATTTACCGCCATTGTCGCTTGTTTTCCTAATGCTTTTGCCATTGGATCAAAATATATGTTTTTGGTTCAAATATATGTTTTTGCTTAAGAAAATTACAAAAATAGTAACGCACAGTGGCTTGAACAAGTTACTTTAATCTGATTACCTATATGGAAATAGTAACGCGTTAGATTAGTCGTTACTGAAAACGTGGACACATTAGGAGTAACGCATTACCGGGATCACTGTGAACAATGCAGTAAAGCAGCTACACTTAAGTCATTCTATGGCTTTAATTTCCTCCTCTGTTGACTCATCCACCAACAGCAGGAGGACGGACACAGCTGTAGAAACATCAGCTTTGTTTGATTTGACCACTCCAATTTTTCTGCAGCTTGGATCGTGACCACAAAGCTAGAAAACACCGGGTCTCACCTGGTTGAACCAACTCTGCTTATTTCTAGCTTCCATTGTTATGAATGAAAATATTAGTTGTTTATTTTGCCTTGCAAGTTGGTACTTGGCTAAGCACCACTTTGGAACCAAAAAACGGGTGCTTGGGCAGTTAATTAGAGAATAGGTTCAAAGTCAGATTCTAGCATCGAACCAAATCTGGAACCCGCTGGAAAAGGCCCATAAGAAAGCCCTGTCATACTGGGATATCTGTCACTATGAATTTAATTGTCCCCAGCTGTCCCTGACTACCTCCCTCATCATTGTCCTTCTGTTTTTTAAACCTCCTCTGTGCTCCCGTTCCTTCGCTGAGTCATCATTGTCAATTCCTGCCTTCTGTTCATATCTAATGTCCATGGATGTTGTCCAGTCCACATCCTGTCTCCTCGGGTTCTGAACATTCATAATTAAAAAATAATTTTAATAAAACAAAATGCCACTCTGTGCCTGGTTCCTTTAACCACAACATGACAGGAGGAAACAACCAACTGGACCCAGGAGAGTCTAAAAGACTGAGTAGGAGAGGCAAGCTGCTGTAGACTCACCCTTCGTGGGGACCCAGCTGACGATCTGCCCTCCTGGAATTGGTCCCTGGAGACACCAGACAGCTCTGCTCAGCAGCTTTAAACGTTCCTGCCACCATCCTCGCCTGACCCCTCCTACATCCCCCCACAAGGGCTTGATCAATGTCCTCCGTGCTCTCCAGAAGGCTGTCCGTCACCACTGCTTTCAGACTGCCGGTCCTGCCCCTCTAGGTCAGTCCACCCAGGTCAGTCCACCAAGGGTCCTGCTTCTGCTCCTTTGCACAGCTTTTGGGTCGCAGAGCCTGCGCTTCCTCGAAGGACTGCACATGCTGTAGCCTCTGCTTGTTGCCACAGCTGTTTGTCCTACACTGTGGCTGATTATGTTGAGAAATTGTTGGAGGAAATGCCAGGAAGAGGATTTTCCATCTCTTATGTCAACCGGCGCAGCAGAAGTGGTTGTTTTTTTTACCATCTCCAGAGGTTTCTGAGTCTTACAAGTCTACAGAGGTTTCCAAGACTTTAAAGTATTTTTCTGGTTCTTGAACGAGCCATGACCTGATGCTCTATATTTGATAAAATTATCATTTAATGCAGCTTTTTGGCACTAGAAGATTATATTGCAAGGCTAGTTTATCTAATATGCTCTGTTGGCAATCTGAACACCAGGAGGAGTAGAGAACAACAAAACAGACCAATTTGTTTCTTTTTTACATGTGTTGTTAGTATATTCAACTGCATTTCTAGTAAAAAGCTTTTCAGCTGAGTCAAAACTTGCTCCCTGTCAGCCATTCTTCCTTGACTGGATGTGCATTTACAAGCTGTAATTAATAAAGAGTTGTCTACCCGAGACATCACTGCAATGGTAATCAGATCTGCCAGAAAAGGTCTACAACCCCTGCTGTCCTGGTGAGAAATTGCTTTGTGCATGTGAGGGACAGCCCTGCTCACTGAGAAGTATAAAACAGGCTTTAGGTCCTGTAAGATTTGCATGAAGAAGTAGAAGATCTACAAGTCTGTTTTGAAGATCTCTTCAGCCATAATCTGTTGGGGAAGCAGCATCAGGGATGGAAAAAAGCTCAATAACCTGATGAACAAGGTTGGTTCTCTTCTGTGGACGACTGTGTAACTTCTGGAGATGATGGTCAGGCACTGTTTTTATTGCTCACCTTCAACTAGTATGTCACATGCCCTGCTAGAGACAATAAAGGCCCAGCATCAGTAGGCCCAGTTTGAGGAGCTGCTGTCCCGTGTAGGTCCAAGCATCGCCCGCCAAGACACCAACTACAAATCTGAGCGGCTGTCCATCTGTCTGCCGTTAGTAAAAGTGTATAATATAATATGTGAGCGGCGAGGGCATGCTATGGTGAAGCTATCGCCAGGCTTGGGTCGTGTTTACTCCTCCAACAAGGCTGTCCAGGTAAGGACGGTGTTCCTGGCTCACGTCTCAGCTGAGGGAGTGGGGCCTTTGTTAACAAAAGAATCAATAGTAGGAGAGAATTTAGCTTTTATCTTTAGAATTAAAATAACGGACACAATTTAAAATCTCTTTAGGACAAATTTATGTAGGTTAGTGAGAAAAGAGTAAAAGAAAACTCCAATAAAAAGGAGTAAGCTCACATTGCATGTGTAATATAATTCTTTATCAGTCAATAACTTCCTAAAAAAAGGTTTATACCACAGGCTCATCTAACAACATTTATTTGCATCCTTCTCTACTTTCCGCTACAGCCCATTAAAGTAACCTTAAAAAAAACAGTTACAGAACTATCAATGAAACGCTTCGAGATTAATCCAACATTAAACATGTTCTGATTTTTAATAGCAGAGCAACAATTGTATAGATCAGATGTGGACAGGTGCTAAACAAAAACATCTCTGTAATCTTTACACAATAAAAAATAACATTTGACGATGTAGGAGCTTTTAAAAATGTACATATTTACCATCAACATAACATTGAATCTGAAAAGGTAATTGGTATAGTATATTAGAATAACCCTGGAGTAACCAGGGAAACGGAAGGGAGAGCTGATGCTGATTTTATTCTGTATTCTTTCTGCTGCAATAAGATAAGAAGGCCTGCTGGATCTCTGTCACAACTTAGTGAAACACTGAAATTTTTCAGTGTTTCACTAAGAAACACAGAGTGATTTTTATTAGTTTTTCATTGTGTTGAAACAGAGACCGCAGAAGTCTATGCCATTTTGATCGGGGGGGGAGATCACGTCATAATCAACAATTTAACAGTCAATTTTTAAAAATAGTGACACACTCAATAATACTTATTTATTTTCTTTCATTTTAATTACTATTCAATGCAAATGAGCTGAACAGAGAATCCAAAGTGTGCTATCACTCATCAAGCCGTTGAATCCATGTATTTTGTTTTTCTAGACACAAAAGTCCTGATAAACTAGATATAAACAACTGATGTATATGTTTTAAGGGAAAAAAAAACTATAATCTGCTAGTTTTAAATTATTCTCGGCAGTTAACAGCAGCAATCTGCTCCTCAACTTCAAATCTAAAACCTTGCAGCTGAGCTCTCCTGCAGAGAAGTCCATTGAGCACCTGCTGCAGTTGATGAGGAGAAATATATGTTTTGGGTTGAACTAGTTCCTGTTGCACAGTATTTCTCCAGCCTCTTCACATGGGACAGGTTTATACTTTTTTCAATTCAATTCACTTTCATTTAAATAGCGCCAATTCACAACAAATGTCATCTCAAGGCACTTTACAACAAAAGTCATTGCAATACAATTTTAGAAACATTTCAATCAGTTAAAAGTTTTCTATGTAAAGAATCCCAGTAGATTGCGATGAGTCATCAACGTGAGGTTGTGCCTGGATCATGCAGACTCCAACTACAGCAATTCCTCAGCAATCCCTCATACTGAGCAAGCATGTAGCGATAGTGGAGAGGAAAAACTCACCTTTAACATGAAGAAACCTCCGGCAGAACCAGAACCAGAACCTGGCTCAGTACAAGCGGTCATCTGCCACAACCGTCTTGGGGTCTGAGAAGAAAGAGAAGAGACAGCATGGAGGATGCTCGGTAACTTTGAGCATCATCTGGACCGATGTTCCCCATCCAGCAGGAGACTTTATAGCTGAGCAGGATACCAGACCGGGTGGAGCTTTTATGGGGAGAAAAATACAGAGAGAAAACTGGGTTAACAATCGCAATAACAGCAGAAAAAATATATCTGGAGAGTAGTAGAAGAGAAAAGTAGAAGAGAGAAGAAAAGTAGTCTGTCTGTCCTCCAACAGTCTAATGCTGCATTCAGACCAAAGGCTTTGTCAGCGTCAACAACGTCAAGATTACATGTAAAGTCTATAGTGGAGGCCGTTGGAGGAGCGTCACGGTCTCTGCGGCGCTTTGTGAGCTTTGGCTACGTCAACTTTTCTAGCTTTTCCTGCTTTTCATGCTTCAAAGCTCATAAAGCCAGCAACGCAGAAGTTCACCTAGTTGAAGTTATGACGGCGCTGACGGCCCTGAAGCGCCACGTTAACCAGTCAGAGGGTTAATTTTAGTGATATCACTGCACGTATTTTGAATGTAGCGGGAGCTGGAAAAACCTACATTTAAGTTTAGAAGAATAACACTTACCGAAGACAGATTGACAGGCGCACTTCGAGAGGAAAAGAGCACCTGTAGTTGGTGTCCTGGTAGGCGATTCGAGCTCCAATGCGGCCCAGGAGGTCGTCAAACTAGAGCAACACCCCGGGCTAATAATATGCTAACAGACGGAGGGAGATGAGCTGCTGAGTTCTCGCGAGAGCTGTGCATAGGTGAACATGGCGGTTATGTGGTAAAGTATACAATCAAAGTCAGGTAAAATAAGAAAATCATTTTGAACCAAACGCAGCTTCTAAACTAACCATCAAGTTACTTTTTTTTTTCTCCCTCTAAACAACCTGGACGTGGAAACATTGGATTTGTTGGAGTGCTACCTAGACGAGTGCTTTGATAACATCGTTATGGGTAAGTCACGGAAACCTGCTTCGGATACAACAACGAGCACAACGTCGCAGAAGCGCACTCGTTCCGAGGCTAGCACATCCACCGACTCGCCAGATAGAAGCTACGGCGACATCCTGGACTCAATAGACAAGAAGCTAACCAGCCTGGACGCCCGTCTCGCGCTGGTTGAGGTTCTTCATAAAGAATTTCAGGCTCTGAGGGAATCGCTGGAGTTCAGCCAACAACAAGTAGCTTCGCTAGTTACAGAAAACCAAACACTAAAAGAAGATGTTAAGAAACTCACCGAAGGGATGAAGCAGCTGTCGGGAGAAAACAAAAGCTTCAAGGAGTCTATTCTAGACATCCAGGCCCGATCAATGAGGGACAATCTTGTTTTTTCGGGGATACCAGAGCAGGCTGAGGAAGATGCTGAAGTAGCCGTGCGAAAGTTCATTCAACACCAGCTGAAACTGCCAGACGACACGGTTAAAAACATAACCTTCCATCGGGTACACCGATTCGGAGGTAAGAAACACAAAGGACGCGGGAGAGAGCTACGGGGGACGAATTACAGCGTTAATGATCAATTTCCGAAAGAAATCCTGGACAGAAGACGCGTGTTATTTCCAATTAGAAAAAAACATATTAGTGAGGGCAGTAGGGCTACGGTTAGTGTGGATAAACTGTATGTTAACGGTCAGCTGTTTAGGGACCCTCAGGTTACTCCTTGGCTTTATTAGTCATATTTAACAGAACCAAGACAGAATTAGCTTTATCAGACAACTATAGTTTAAAAAAAAGCACAGCTCAGCAGGCTGTTTTTGTTTGTAAATGTGGGTAGGGGCAGGAAGTGCACTAGATTGCTTTTTCTTTTTTTTTTCTTTCTCTCTATTTTCTTTCTCACATTTGTACCACCAAATCTCTTTATCACCTTTTTTCCTTTTTCTCTCACACACACACAGACTTTTATCATGGCATATTCATGTTTTTCCATCATACTTTCATTCTGTACACACCTGTATGGTGCATTATTTGCCTCGCTTTATCTCTGCTTCTGGTTTTTTTCAATCTGGCAACCCCATGGACAAACCAAAATTACACCTATATTCATCCTTGGCGATAGTACATATCTAAGGTTTATCTTAGCTCTATGAATCCTGTAAAATTTATGACATGGAATATTCGCGGCGCTAGCTCCAGAGATAAAACGATTAAGATTTTCAACCATCTTACAAGATTGAAGGCAGATGTCATCTTACTACAGGAGACTCATAAATCAAGTTCAACAGCTAATGATTTAAAAACACCAGAGTATCCTAATATATTTTCTTCATGCTATAACTCTAGACAACGAGGAGTAGCAATATTAATAAATAAAAATACTAATTTTAAAGTAATAGACACAGCTACAGATCCAGAAGGTAGATTTATAATATTAAAACTATTTATAAATAACCAAAAGTTATGTATAGTTAGTATATATGGTCCAAATGTTGACGACCCCTCATTCTTTCATACTTTCTTCTCGGTTCTGGCTAATCATATGGATTGCTCACTTGTTCTTGGGGGAGATTTCAACTTTGGACTAAATGAAGAAATAGACAGGCTCAGTACAGCAGGGACTCAGCGCAGATGGCAATCCATAGATATAGTTAAACAGTACATGAGCGATTATGGACTCTGCGATGCATGGCGATCGCTTCATCCCAACGACAGAAAATACACTTTTTACTCAAACGTACATTATTCTTATTCTAGATTGGACTATTTGTTAGTCAGCAGCTCACTGTTGAATGACATTTCAGACACTGAGATACATCCTATAGTGATCAGCGATCACGCTCCTGTTTCTTTAAATTTAGCAAATAAAATTGCAACCCTTCAATATAAAAAATTGGAGATTTAATACATCGTTACTTAAGGATAAAGAATTTATTAAATATATTGAAAAAGAATGGGCTTCATACATGGAATTTAATGATCTCCCTGGTATGTCGCCATCCACTCTATGGGAAGCAGGGAAAGCTGTGATTAGAGCTAAAATAATTTCATTCTCATCAAATAAAAAGAGAACAGAAAATAAACATGTTCAGGAATTAGAAGAAACTGTTAAATCATTAGAACCTTCCCTGGATAAAGAGAGCTTAAGTAAAATAAGGAAAGCAAAATTAGAGTTAAATGAAATTATTAATAAAAGGACGCAGTTCTTAATCCAAAGACTTAGAATAGAAAACTTTGAACATAGTAATAAATCAGGTAGCTTCTTAGCTAATCAATTAAAAATAAATAAAGAAAAAACAACTATATCTGCAATCAAAGACAAAATTGGGAATATAATATATGACCCTGAAAAAATAAACAACACTTTCAAAGAATATTATGAGACGTTATACACACCAGAGATAAACCCTTCAAATAATGATATTGTACAATTTCTGGATAAAATAACTCTTCCTAAACTTTCAGACAGTCAAGCAAAGGCCCTGGATTCACCGCTAACAGTGTCTGAACTCCAGGAGGCCCTCCAATCCATGCCTGATAATAAAGCTCCAGGTCCAGATGGATTTCCAGTAGAGTTCTATAAAGAATTCTGGAATATTCTGGCACCAACATTTTACAAAATGTTGCAGGAAACAAAGGAAAATGGTCGAATACCACCAAACATGAATTCTGCCTACATCAATCTTCTATTAAAACCAGGAAAAGACCCTATGTCTCCTACCAGTTATCGTCCCATTTCTCTTATCAATGTGGATCTGAAAATCATTTGCATAGCTCTTGCAAGAAGGATAGAGAAAATAACACCTCTAATAATCCACCCTGATCAAACAGGTTTTATAAAAGGTAGCCTCTCTTCAACAAATTCACGTAGATTAATAGATTTAATAGATTATTCCCACTGTAAAAACGTCCAAACCAATATACTATCTTTAGATGCAGAAAAAGCATTTGATAGAGTTAACTGGAAATTTTTATTTGCAGCCTTAAATAAATTCGGATTCAGTAATTATTTTGTAAACTGGTTAAAAATATTATACAGCTCACCAACAGCATATATTAGGACCAATAATCAAACATCATCAAGGTTCTTTCTTCAGAGAGGTACCAGGCAGGGATGTCCACTTTCTCCATTCCTCTTTGCTATTTTTATTGAACCATTAGCAGCAGCAATCAGGCAAAATAATAATGTTAAAGGTATACAATGCAACAAAATAGAACATAAAATCAGTTTATACGCAGATGATGTACTACTTTTTCTACAGCATTCACAAACTTCCTTGTATCAGGTAATTGAGTTAATAAAATCTTACTCAAGAGTTTCAGACTATTCCATAAATTGGTTAAAATCTACAGTCCTTCCAATCAAATGTTCTTACCAGAGTTCTGTTGCTTTGCAGCTCCGGTCCGGAAATATTACATATCTAGGTATCCATATCTCACCAAGACTGGCAGACTTATCTAAGCTGAACTACGTCCCACTTTTAAAAAAAGTGGAAGATGATCTGGCAAGATGGAAATCCCTTCCAATATCAGTTATTGGAAGGGTAGCTACAATAAAAATGATGGTTTTGCCTAGAATCAATTATTTATTCTCAATGATCCCAAGCAAACCATCACCTGATTGGTTTAGATCTCTGGACTCTTCTGTTTCTAAATTTCTTTGGAAAGATAAACCCCCACGTATCAGCTTAAAAACACTACAGAAGTCCAAGATAAAGGAAGTCTAGACCTACCAAACTTTCGTCATTATTTCTTAGCCAACAGACTCCAATACACATCAAGATGGGTAAAACACAGTTATATCGATGAGTGCTGGGTAGATGTAGAACAGACACTATGCAATAAGATAAAACTTTCAGATCTACCTTTTGTTAGCTCAATTATAAAACAAAATGAATGTTTTAAAAGTATTAATATCAGCTCCTCTCTGACAGCTTGGTGGGAATTTCTTAAAATGACAAAGACCTCACTAGTCCCATGCAGGCGTACACCCATCTGGAATAACCCGGATATCTTACAAAAAAAATGCATGATCAACTTTCCAGGCTGGAGTTGTAAAGGAATTGAATACCTGGAGCATATATTTGATGGAACAGACTTTATCCCCTTTAATACATTGGTTACACAATTCGGAATTAACAAGAATAAATTCTTAGAATACCAACAAATTAAATCAATTATAAAAAATAAATTTAGGCTCAATACAGTTGATTTACAAATTACAGGAAAAGCTGGTCTCAAATTTCATTAAGAACCTTTAAATTTCTTAAAAATCCTAATCTACGATTAATACAATATAAAATCCTTCATAGAGTGCATTATACAGGGCAACGGATGTTCAAGATGGGTTATACGCCGTCTGATACCTGTTTACAATGTACAAGCAATCTACCAGACAATTATATTCATGCTCTTTGGTTCTGCCCACCTGTTAAGAAATATTGGTACCAGATATGTGAAGATCTATCAAAGTGTCTGAAATGTAATATCACACCTGCTCCCACAGTTTGCTTGCTGGGAAATGTAGATGAAGTTACCATGGATACAAAGTCTATGCAATTATTTTACATCGCCTTATGCATCGCTAAGAAAAATATCCTCTTGAACTGGAAAAATAAAAATACTCTGAATATTAATCAATATAGAGATCTCCTTCTGGATTACATTGGTCTAGAAACGGCATCTGCCTCCACATCTGATCAATCTTTCTGGTCACCCTTGATCAGTTCCATCACCTAGTGGGGTCGGGCCCTTGATTCCGTTCTGTGGGACACGGTTGCCGATGTGGAGCTTAAGGGTTGGTGGTGACTGCGGGGAGGTCCTTGGGGGTGGGTCCGCTTGCGGTTCGGCGGTAGGTGCCGTGACCCTCGCCTGGGGTGGGACTTTGGGGGCTTTGTGTGGTGACTCCTAGTGGCTGCATGCGGCGCCTTAGAGGGGTCGTGCTGGCGGACACGGGTTACTGGCCTGGTGCTGTGCTGCTCTGGGGGGGTCTGGGCTGGGCCTGGGGCTCGGGGTTCTGGGGCGGCGTGCCCCCCGGCTGGGGCCCTGGCTGGGGCTTGGCCGGGGGGGGCCGCTGCCGTCGGTGCCGGCTGGGGGGGGGCTGTGGTCGGCCGGTGGTTGGCGGGCGCTGCTGCCCTTTCCATCTCCCCGGGCTGGTTCTTGTCGCTTGCTCCCCGGTGGCCGCTTGCCGCGTCCGGGCGTCGGCGAGAGGCGTCGGCGGGTGGCCGGCGTCTCCGGGCCCGATCGGCTATATTGACACTGGACATGGCTCCTGGGTCTTGGTCTTAGCCCTCGCGGGGGTGCTGAGGTGGGGGCCTCTGGCCGGTGTTGGTCGGCCTCCACGGTGACTGACCGGTTGGTGGGGTGTGGGCTGGTGGGTGGAGGTGCTGGGTTCTGTTGCCACCCGGCCATCGGGCGGTAGTAGCAAGGCTGGAGGATGTCGGCCTGGGGATTGGCCGCCCGGGACTTCGGTCTGCTCACGGGCCTGGCGCGGCATGTCCGGGGTACCCGAGTCGGTGGTGCGCCGGGTTCCGGCCTCGGCGCGGGGGCCCTCGGACGCTGGCGGTGCCTGGGGCGTCTCTTATTGGCGGGGAGGCTTTTTACCATCTAGCACAGGCGCTCTTTTTAACGGGGTGCGCTTGGGACGGGAGGGGGGAGGGCGTTGAGGGGGAGGGGGGGCTAAACTCAACCTGGGTGTCTAGTGACATGTGTTTTGTTAGCAGTGTGAATGTTGGGAAGGATTTAGGTATGCCCCTGGCATGGGGGCTGGTGGATTGCCGGGGCCCCCATGGGGCTCGGGGGTGCCGCTGCCGTGGGCCCCGACTTGACGTGCTGGGGCCTCCCACCCCTGGTGGATCGGGCCGAACGGGGGTGCCTATTGGAGTCAGCAGGGGAGCTGGCTCCCTGGGGTTGGCAATGGTCACCCCAGTTATTTTCTCCCCATCCCCATGCCTCTGTCCACCTGCTCCTTCATTCTACCATTCACAAGGCCTTGGGACGTGGGCACGTCACTGGGGTGCGGGATGGAGCTTCCGTCTTCGCTACCCGGTGGCGGCCTGGGTCCCGATTTTATTGAGCAACTTAGACACTTACACTTGCAACATTTACATGGAACGCACATGTAGGGACCTGGCGGTGTGGCGCCACAGGCGAGGCCCCCCCGTTGTGGGGGCCTCGCCTGTGGTGCCGGCACCCACTGGTTAAACGCATCTAGACACTGAGGGCCCGGGGGGGGAGATGGGGGTACCCGGCATGTCCCCCCCCTCTGTTTTAAGTGCACATTAGAACAACACGCAACAACACCACATTGAGCTGGGGGAAAGAGGCTGGGGGGTCTTTCCACACCGTGTTCGTTGGACCATCAGGGGTCGGAGCCCGGATAGAACACGCCGTCTGGTCGGGGTCCTGGGCTGGTGGGCTGGTGGGCTGCTCTTGCCGGTGTGGGGGCCTTGGCGGTCTGCCTGTCCCCGTCCTGGTGGGCAAAGGGGTCTGTCTCCTGGGTGCAGGGGCAGGGTTCTCTATTGGGGCATCTGTCCCTGGGCCTGGGAGTATGGAGTATGGTGTAATTTTTTCGTATGTCCTGTATTTGTAAGAATGTGTACGCATGAGAGGGAGGGTACGTATGAGTGTCTCTGTCTGTCTATGTCTACCTGTCAGGTTGGGTGTTTGGCTGCTCTCTGGCCTGATGCATCTTCTTCCCTCCCCGTCACTCCCCGATGGTATCTCCTGCCCGCTGGTTGATGATGGCTCTCGATGCCTGGGGCCGGGGGTCCCGGTTGCGGCCCGGCTCGGTCCTGGTGCATGTCGGGCGGGTCCTTGGTGGTCTGGTGTGTCGGGCGGCCGCTATTTCAGGCCGACGTCCTCCTTGGATTGACTGGGGCACCTCTTCTGGGGGTGCCGGGGTTGTAGAACAGGTTGGTGCCGCCCGGTGGATTGGTGGGGACCGTGCCTGGCGCCCAGTCCTCCTGCCGGTTCCAGGACTTCTGCTGGCCGGTCTGTTCGCCTGGTGGGGCTGTCCGGCATTGGCTGGGCCCCTGGTCTTGGCGCCCTACGTGGGGCGGGATCTGGACCCGGGAGCTGGAAGATCTCGTCGAATGGCTCGTCACTGCGATCTCTTGGGCCCCAGCATTGCGGCTGGTGGGTGTTCCCCTGGGGCTTCCATCCGTTCCTCTCTTGTCGGGTGATCGACCCTGCGCTGATCCGCCTGTGGCCTCTGTACTCTGTGGGACCCTGGATGCATACATCTCTTGCCTCCTCCATATCTGTGTCGATTCCTGTAAGACGGATTGACGGTTCCTTACACCAGCTATCAATCACTTGCATGGGGAAACCTTATTCCGACCTGCATGCTCGCACACACATAGGTGTGGGGACATTGGTGAGGACGAACATATCTTAAGCTGAGGTTATCATCATTAGTTAGTTGTTCACAGGAGCTTACCAGAAACATTTGTATTATGTTCATTAATCAATGCTTGTGTGTAGTGAATGTGTAATTCTTAGTTTATTCTACTAGATCCGAACTATTGGTTTGATTCTGTACAGTTTGTTGTTTTTGTTTTGTATTACTGTTTCTCTGCCGTCCGGCAGAGGTGGAGGACTGGGATGTTTTCTTGTGTTCTTTGTTTGCCTCCCTGTCTTGTGTCGTCGGTTCGCACCTCTGCTGGTCCGGTTTCTTTTCTTCACCTTCTTCCTTTCTCCCTTCTTGTCTCAGTTTAATGTCCATGACGTCAGGAAATTGAACCCACAGTAATCACTAATAAAGATTTTTCATACATATACATCAAGTGGCGTACTACAGCGAAGCTGTAATACTCTGCTTGGGAAAGTAAAACTGTTGGGCTTGTACTTGGTACTCAGACACCAATTCTGAGTAGCATACTGCTAGACAGGACACGTTAAAAAAGAATAAAATAAAATAAAATTTAAAAATTAAAAAAAAAACTAGGCACGGGACAGACGGAAGTACCGCTGAAAGCGAACCTCATCCATACGAGGCTCCTGGAACAAATGGTTAAACTCCCCAAACTCAGAACGCATCCATAGAATAGGGTGTATCCACAAACGGTGCTGATGTTGCCGAAGTCGACGTTGTCTAGCTTTATTTAGCAAATAAAGCCAAGCCACTCTCTCAATATAGTTTAGAATGTCTGACAACTTAAGAAGCCCCACCCATGCGCTCTTTTTTGCTCAGAAGTGGCAGACTTTGCAAGCTTCAACATAGAAACGTCAAATTAGATGCTTTGTGAGCTTTGCCTGACGCTGACAAAGCCCTTGGTCTGAACGCAGCATAAACCTATAGCGGCATAATTACAAAAATAGCTAAGGATAGCCTAAGCCACTCTAACCATAAGCTTTGTCAAAAAGGAAGGTTTTAAGCCTAGTCTTGAAAACAGACAGAGTATCTGCCTCATGGACTAAAACTGGGAGCTGGTTCCACAGGAGAGGAGCCTGGTAACTAAAAGATCTTCCTCCCATTCTACTGTTAGAAATCCTAGGAACTACCAGTAGACCTCCATTCTGAGAACGACGTACTTTGTTAGGAACATATGGAACAATCAGATCTCTGATGTACGATGGAGATGATTATTAAGGGCTTCATACGTAAGGAGGAGGTTCTTAAACTCTATTCTAGATTTAACAGGGAGCCAATGGAGAGAAGCCAAAACAGGAGAAATGTGATCTCTCTTTTTAATATTCATCAGAACTGAAGGCTTTTAATTGCATTTTGTGGACTTCCTGATAATAAGGAATTACAGTAGTCCGGCCTTGAAGTAACAAATTGAAGAATATTAATACTTTTATATGCTTTACATATATTTGGGTAAACGTTTTTGTGTATAGTGAAGTAGTAAGAACATATACATATGTAAGGGTCATATACTCAATTAGAATTTTGTGAATCTGTGATCGTGGGAAAACTCAGTGTCTGTAAGTTGGCCTGGCAGGTGGTTATCTGGGAGAACAAAGCTGAGTTTATTAAACTTGGTTTTGAAGCAAAAGAGGGAGTGAAAGGAGGAGAAAGATAACTCAAAGACGAAGCGGAGTGGTCAAGGTGTTGGAGAAGTAGAGTATGGGAAAACTAGGATTCTTCTGCTGACCATTCATGTGTATGTGGAAAGACAGCTCACTGAGTCTAAACTGTGAAAAAATACGGGGTGTGTTCAACTATGAATACTTTTGTTTTGTGCTTCAATAAAAGAGTGCTCCCCTGTCAAGAATTTAGTCAGACTTCGGTCTGGCTCCACCTGATTCAGGTGTGTCGCCTCAAACAGAATTCTGTTGTTTGTGTTGTTTCCTCTCTCTGTTCTGGGTAAAGGCTCTTCAAAGATCTCGCTGAGGAACGTCGGGTCCTCTAAAAATCAGCAAATAGCAGTTCCTGATTGAAGACGGAGTTTATCCAGCAAAAATAGTAAAGAGTAAAAGTTTTCAACCCCGACAAAATGCATGGACTAGTTTCTCTGCATCACTCCTGGACAGGATGTTTCTGATTTTAGCAACATTCTGGAGGTGAAAGAAAGAAATCTTAGAAACCTGTTTAATATGGGATTTAAATGTCATTTCTTGGTCAAAAATTACACAGAGGTTCTTTACATTATTACCAGAGGCCAATTTAATGCCATCCAGATGAAGTGATTGATTTAGGAGCATGAGGTCTGTTTGTTGAGCTTCCAAAAATGTATTTTCAATATTTCTTTTCTAAAGTGACTGTATGGGGATATTGCAGATGAACCCTAAACACATTTAATCTTTTTTATCTACTCATTTAAATACAAATTTAGGAGTGGGATGATAAATAGTTGATTAAATTGGCTTACATGGCTTGTCTGAACAACAATCCACACTAAGAGATTTAATGCAATGTTCACTTAAAATTTATTGGCTATTTCTCTAGAATATAACTTTCCAACAGCCAGAAACCTATCCAAACATGTTTCATTTTAATCTATTTATTAGTATAACAGTTAATCAGTTACCCTGAATTTTTCTTAAAATTTTTCTTTATATTGATTGCATAATATACTATACCTAAGTCTACTGGCTTTAAAAAACAACAACAAAATACTCCAATGCTTGGTGTGCTGTGCAGCGAGTGCTCTCAGTGCGCAACTGAGAACACTCGCTGCATTGTTTCCAATTTGCCTTGGGTTCGTCTTTACTGACACTGTCCAGCCAAGGATGGATCTCTTCCCACTCGTCTAGCCTATATCTCTGTAAGCGTTTTTGGGACATTTTTTAAAGGTGCTGCATTGAAGCGCCCGTGTGTTGTGTGTGTATGTCTACCTGATCAATCCTGGGCGCGCATCACTCGCGAGCCGCAAATGCAAACAATTTGTGGTCCCTTTTGATCCCGCTGTCAGAACAGTTTTGCCGACTGTAGTTGGGTGATTTTTTATTATATTTTTATATAGGCTACGTAGTTAGAATAAGGCAATATGAAGCCTATGACCGACACGCATAATAGACATTTATGATAAAAATGGAACAAATAGCATCCCTTTATAGTTCAACACGGGACGGCACATTTAATAGTCAAATACGGGACGATTCCGTATTTTAAGGGATGGTTGACAACCCTAAAGCGTAGTGTATGCTTCTCTCTTTTGACGGAAACGGAGAGGCCCAATTTTTAACTATCCATCTCTGTCAACGGAGAACGTATGCATCCGATTTGTCAGTTTCAGTTACAGCCAGCAAATTTGCTGTCGAAGAAGCACAAACTGGGCCTAAGTGTACCACAACTATAAATGTGCAATTTGCATTTGGGATTTCCTTCAGATGTAACTTTTTTATCTTAATTCACATTGAGATAATGCACTTCTATTTTATGAGTGATTAGGTTCATTTAATAATTTTACAAATTTCTGGTTATGCATGACTATTAACCAATATCTATTTTTTTAGCCAAAAAAGTATCAGACAAACTCAGAACATTTCAATAGACATAGCAGTTTAAAATACCTCCAAACTGTGAAAATTATCTATGTGGGGTGATGATATTCAGAAGTCATCCACTGTGCAGGGATTTCTTTGTGCCTCCTATTTCACTTATTTTGAAAGCAGTATGTAAATCAGAATTATTCTAACTTTCAGTCGGTCCACACTGTGTGAGCAGATCATGATCAAATAATGGGCTGTGACTGATGGTTTCATGTGCCTCATCTTATTGTTTTCAGACTTTGTGCAGTTGAGGCCAGTCAATTCTTTGGTTACAAGAGGCCAGTTAGCCCTTAAAAACATTTCAAGTAAGGAAAAAGCACAAAAACAGATATTACCGCATAGAGCTCACAACACACTGTGCTTGCCTTCAACTACTTCTAGCTGTTACCTCTCCCACACACCCCAAACAATGCCTCATCAAGGCTCCTATCTATCCCTTCATAGCCAACGGAGCAAAGGTTCAGATGATTTGGCACTATAATAGTTAGAATTATTCATTCTGCTTCTGAAAGAATATTTGGCATACTACATTCTAAGCATGATTGAGTTTTCCACCTACACACTCGCCTTGTTTCTGATGTCACTCAGATCTCTCTGAAGAAACTCTGTCATCGTCTGTTAGCCCGCTCGATATTCTCCCACTGGCATTTCTTTCATTCTATCTAAAGTAGGACTGGAGGAAAAAAAATAAAAGAGAATGTTTTCCTTGTTAAACTCGACCAAAAGGGAAGAAAATAACAAAATTTTGCTTTCTTCACTGAAATTGAGAAAGGCCTTCCTCTGCAGGGATCAGTGTCATTGAGTTTTGATTCATGTAGTGTCACATTATAGAACACAAAATCATCACTTACAAAAGGCCTGTTCATCCTCCTGGGAACACTCAAAAACAAGTTCAGGTTTATTTATTCTTTGCTTCTTTAACTGAATGATTGAACCTTTAATACACAGTTTTACTTCTGACGTGTTCACCAGCAGATTCTTTGTAGGAAAAAATTAGAATGCATTTGTGTAGCTCTTTTTTAGCCAAAAGACCACAAAGCGCTTTACACTGCATTCAGTCATTGACTCATTCAGGGACACATTCACATGCTGATAGTGGCATGCTACCACATTGTAGCCACAGCTACCCTGGGGCACACTGACAGAAACGAGGCTGCCAGATCCCGGGCCCTCTGACCACTACCAGCAGGCAAGGCAAAAGAAGTGTCTTACCCAAGGACACAATGAACTAGAGGGACGGAACTGGGATTTGATTAATTCCTGCCATCTGAGCCATGGTCGCCCCAAAAAGGAGAAAATTCTTTATATAAGGTTTCCCTGAAATACAGACACATTCAAATGTAGTCTTCTCATACCCCCAGACAGTCGTGACCTCTTAGACTGAGCCAGGTTCTGCCGCAGGTTTCTTCCTGTTAAAGGAATGTTTGTATAGTTGTATTGAAATGACTTTTATTGTAAGTGACCTGAGATTACATTTGTTGTGTATTGGCGCTATATAAATAAAAGTGAATTGAAATTGAATTAAAATCCAAATCCAAATAACAATGACTGTTACTTTTATCTTTATGCTAATCACAATAATTCCATTACCCATATGTTTAGTCAAGGCAAATTTCATGGTAGGTCAGTATTTCAAAAGCTTGCGAGTCAGTGACTAACTTTAAATTAAGCCAATAACCTGTTCAAAACCGGAATATGAGCAATAACCCGGTCCTGCACAGTCATGTAAACACAGGCAAAAACCCAAATATGATCCCTGGGGTACTACTTTTCTAACCCAACTATTTGGTCATGTAAATGCATATCAGCATCCCCATGCACACAGAGATAGGGAAGATGCTTACTTTCTGAATGTACAAAAGGCAGATGTAAAAAGCCTGTTGACTGGAAACTAAATGTCATTGCGTGCTGAGCAAGTGAAACAGAAAGATCAGGTGATGGCACGCGTAGTGGATGTTATTAAAGTTATTGGCAAATGTGGCCTAAGCTACAGAGGAGATAAAGAGGAGGCAGGTTACAGCCTGGAAAACATTGCTGTTAATCATGGCAATGTGTAAGAGTTGATTCTACTTCTGAGTAGATATGACGTTTGCCTACAACAGCATGTAAACACTTGAAACTGGTACAAATGCAGAGGGTCTCTTAATAAAGTTGTGGATGTCATCAGCCATCTGATAAAGGCAATTATAGCCGGAGGTAAGACAAGCTGACATGTTTCCTGTCAAAATTGACACCACACAAGATATCAGCAACAAAGACCAGTGCTACATTATCCTCAGATATGTAACTGATGTAATTCATGAAAGACTCATCTCTATGGTAGACTGAGTCATCTACAGGGCAGCATTTTGCATAGCTCATAAGAAAGGTTCTACTGGAGCTTAATATTGTTATTGGCACATGTGTGGGCAACTCTACAGATGGTGCAGCCAATATGCCTGGACAGTATCTGGGATTTTCTGCACTCCTCTCTGAGCACTCCCCGAATCAGATTCATATATGGTGTTATGCAAATCTTTTGAATCTTGTACTGGCAGAAACAACAGGTAGTGTTGTGGAAAGTGCATCCCTCTT
This sequence comes from Apricaphanius iberus, assembly GCA_028564705.1. Taxonomy (NCBI): domain Eukaryota; kingdom Metazoa; phylum Chordata; class Actinopteri; order Cyprinodontiformes; family Aphaniidae; genus Apricaphanius; species Apricaphanius iberus. The sequence goes on along the minus strand of JAPXFQ010000379.1, from coordinate 319,364 downwards.
TTCCCTGCTCAATGATATAGCCGTTATCCTAAGATATTGACATGCAGAGGTGGGAAGAGATGAGTCAGGACAAGCATCACAGGAGACTGTGCCCAATAGGGCAAACCAGGTGGTGGGCTAAGGATCAGGCACTAGGTAAAGTGTTTGGGTGCTTTGGGAATCCTCAGGGAGCCTTGTATCTTAAAATGCTTATGACTCTACATTTGTCTGACTGTCCATTGTAAATGACAGAACACAACAGCCAACTGTGAGGGCCAAGGCAAAATGATTCATAGAAGGCCTTTTGAGGTATGAGACAGCGCTCACTGCGCACATTTTCCTTCGCATTTTTGAGCAGACTACCCCCTTTCAAAATATTTACAGACAATGGAAATGGATATCATCACAGCTCAACATTTTCTTGAGGGGACATAGGAGGGTCTCAGGGAGTGTGCTAGGGACTTTGAAGGAGTTAAGTGTGCAGCTGATGAGTTTGTGAAGTAGGCTAATGGAAAGTTGCAAGAGGAGAAAGAGTGTGAGCTTGTATTTCAGACTGCCCTCCCTGAGAGAAGGTTCAGAAAAAAGAACAGAATGCCATGAGAGCTTGCAGAACATGAGCAGCTAGCATCAGCTGATACTGACTTCAAGGTCAAAGTTCACAATGTAATAGTAGACACAGTGACAGACAGTATCCAGAGAAGGTTTTCTGTCAATGCAAAACTTTGCTCAGATTTTGCCTGTCTAGACCCTCGAAACTTTCCTCTTGTGAGGGAAAATAGACTCCCGAGCTCAGCTCTGGAAGAAATAAGCAAATGTCTGCTTAAGTTTGACAATAGAGCTACAGTTGGAGCATTATGTAGTGAACTCTACAGCCTTGCATGCCAATGGGACAGACTAAAGATGTCCCCTCTGGGGGGTTACACTGTTAGGACAGCTAGTGGAATGCCACAAGAAACTTTTATTATGTCCAAACTGAAAAGGTTAGAAAATATAGACAAATAGCATTTTTTTTGATCAAGCAAATCCTGGCTGATAAAACCACCCCTGGAGGAAACTTGTCAGCTGAGCTTTAGAGAAATAATTCAACCTGCGACTCGGAAGAAAGCTTTGTTATTGGACCCAAGAGTTAAATTATTCACACATTTCTCCAAGATCAGCAGTCAAACTCTGTTAAAATTCAAAATTGGGATTATCCACATACTGCCAGGAAAAACTACACTGACCCATTCCTGGAGTAACCCAGAGCAGAACAAAAAAACTGCTGAGGCTGATTTGACGATCACCAGAGCTGAGATATCCACAGATGGACAGTTCTGTAAAAGTGGATATAGCGATGATTCAGACCTCAAGTAAGGCTCTGTATTTAAATCTACTGTAGTTTTTGTCTAGTGCATGTCCAAGATGGTTCTTTGAAGTATTTATATCAACCTTTAATTATTTTCCACTCTTAGATCTAAGATAATATTTAGAATTTGAAATTAGGTCATGAAAGCCCATCTTTTTAGCCAATTTGTGACTTCTACTGATCCTGCGTTTTTTTTGTAATTATTGTTTTCTTATTGGGTTTGTATTCTCGCTGCTAATGGTAAATGGTAAATGGACTGAACTTATATAGCGCTTTTCTAGTCTTACCACTCAAAGCGCTTTACATTGAGGCCGCATTCACCCACACTCGCATTCATACACCGACACCCAACATGGCTCGGTAGGACAATGTAGAATTTGGGGGTTAAGTGCCTTGCCCAGGGGCACATCGACATGTGACTGGAGTAAGCTGGAATCGAACCTACGACCCTCCGATTGCAAGCCAACTACTCTACCACTGAGCCACAGTCGCCCTTGTTATTCAGTAGTGTATAGGTCAGTTCTGCAAACAATAAGCTGTTGACAAAGTCAACTCATCTATAAACATGACAGAGATTGTTTAGGTGCTTTTAGGGAATATTCGTATGTAAATACGATTTAATAAATTATTCTCTGTCGTAGTGAGTGCATCTAGAATAAGTAGGTCATGTTAGAGAAAAAGCTAACACTTTACAATAATGGTATAACACAATAATAAGACAACACTACTGCTTACCTACTAAGGACCTAGTGAGGAACAAATAATGGAGTAATGATTCATTGATGATTAACTAAGGTTCGCAATCACCCTCACATAGAATATATTAGCTAATGATTCCTTAATGATTACTTAATGGTTGATCAGGCATTAAAATGATTAGATTAGACACCTAAGTAGTCACTAATGATTAATTAATGATTACCTAAGCTTCAACCTACCTTACATCGGATTTGTTAGATAACGATTCATGAATTATTACCTAATGCTTGCTTAGTCATTAATTGACTAGGTACCTAATCAGGCACTAATGATTCATCAGTGATTCACCTGCTGATTACTCAGAATTTATTCCTTGATGATGAGTATTGTTGATCTTTTCCAACAATGGGATCAGATCAGCCAGCAGGACCGTGGTAACGTATTGGCAAAAAACTGTTTCTTATTTGCAGAAAACCTTCTCGTTCAATAGTAGTTCCGGAGGACTACAGTAAAAGCTCATGACTAGAAAATCATGATCTAGTTAGTAACTTACTATTAAGAAAAGCCCCATAATGACTATTAAATCATTATCTCATCAGTAAATTTCTATTTTTCAAGCTTTTTGTGCCCCCATAAAGTTCTTCACTGGTGTTTTTTATAAATTTTTCAATAGTTACGTTTACATGTGCAAAATATGTTTAATCTAATCATTGATCGGATTAGAATTTGACTGTGTACATGGCCCTGAAAACATCGATCCGATTATGAAAAGCGTTTACATCTGCCACATGTTCGATCGGATTTAATCATTTTGACATGCACAGAACTTTCTGAAATACCGGAAAGAGCCGTAGAAGAAAAATCAGTAGATGTCCAGTGTAAACAAACAAGGATGCATTCATTTAGAATGGAGCGGTACAATCTTCTTCTTAGCATGCTTTTATTTTTTCTGGAAACAATTTTACATTGACCTACATTTGGAATAAAAGTTTACAGCGGCCACGATCGGATTAACTATCGGCATTACCAACTTCTCTCAATCGGAATTAAATTATGATCCGAATGAGTCAGAGTAATCCGAATGGCATGTTTACTTGAAGCATTTTTATTCTGATCAGGCTTTTAATTCGATTACTTGTGTCCATGTAAACGCAGCTAGTGTTCTCTGGTATGAAACAAAGCCGTCTGAGTCGGTTTCTTTAAAAAATAAATAATTCCCAGACTTTCACTTTATGCCAGTTCAGTGTGGGGGAGGGCGTGGAGACTCGACAAAATGTGATGGACTTGCTCAGCAAGATTAATGACATGCAAGTTTCTGTACTCTGATTGGCTAACTGCAACACTGGCTGTATTTACTAAAACCAGTAACATGAGATAATGGTGCACGTATTTATGCTTGGAAGGAGTTTACCACCCAGTTTAGGCAGTATTACCAAGCAAGACCGGACTCCGACATGCTACTGCCCACAGCAAGACTCCCACCCCGAAGCTACCGCAGTTACAGTCTTCAGTAAGCCACATGCCGCAGGCAGACAGGTATTCGGCGCCATGGTCTCCCTCTTTGCTTTGTGTTACTCCTTGATAATTCCAGCGAGTTTTCTTGACTGATCTGAGTTCATTGTCGCAGAAATCTGAGTGTTTGAGAGGCCTTGGATGAGAGAATAAAACGTGTCAGCCATATTCGTACATAGTTTATTTTACATGCACAGAGGGACTCCTGATGAGAACCCTGGAGCTTCAGCACATATACATGGGTATATATAGTAGTCAGCCACACTATTGAATCATCTTCTGACCGATCATTACATCATACAGTCATGTTAGGATAACTAACACTCTGTTCTATGCATCAGAGCATAATCACAAGACCAATCACAGAACAACATGGAATAGGTAAATACAGGATGTGTCATGAGGCAATAATGGATGTTTCACTTCAGTAGTCAGCAGTAAACAAAATATATCATTTGAAAATCAGAAGGTACTTTGGAACAAGGAATATTTTGTATAACAGGTCAGAAAGAGAATCACTGGGCATGAGATGGTCACAAGGGAATATCATATGTTTACAGACAATAGGTCCCTGTTAGTACTTTATCATTTCAGTATAACATTTTATCTAGACATGAGTAACACGGTCAGAATTAAAAAGGCATCAGCACTAATTCAAATTAGAACTATTTATGTAATAAAAGAATGCTTACAATAAAGATTCCCACTACATAATTAATACTAATTCACATAAGAATTAACTTTATCTAAGATGTAAGAGAAGGCAATAAATATTACCATTACACTCATAGTCTGTTCAGAGCGAGCGCCGCCACCAACGCACCCCGCTACATACACACGCGCTGATGAGCGGGGAGAGGTTAAGGCAGCTACTTAGGACCAGCAGATTTAACCAGCGGGGGATTCAGCTGCTGATATTATAATTAATAGTTTTAAGCGTCAGTTACGTTTAAGGATTGTTAAAAAAATCAAAAAAAACATCTCTGGGTGGATGTGGTCACAGATATTAGCTGTTAGCCGAGGTAGAACATTTCATTGTCATGGCATGTTTTAAAACAAAACTTGAAAAATAAAACACTGGGTGAAAAGTAAAACACTACTTACAGCCTTGGACCTGGTGTTCCACGGTTGTGACAGTACAGCTCTGGTAGATTTTCAAACATACCCTTTTCCTTCTCACAGTTCATGGCAGCTATGGTTTTTGGCATCTTAAAACACTTTTTTGTTGGATTTTTTACTTTCTCTGTGAACAGCTGCTAGATCAAAGAACAAAGACGCCTGATGGACAGAGAAGTGGCTGCATGCTAATGCTAATGTGGGTTAGCCATTTATCAAGCTGCTTACGTGATCTTATAACAGCATTGTGTGGTTAATTAATTGATCCGTAGCATGTCAGAATGTTCAGTGAACGGGTGCAAACAACACCCACGACTTTTTTATATACTGGGCTGGAAAGATTTGCTTAGTGGACGCAGCTGTGTTGGTTTGCGCTGCGTCTAAAGCCTGGAGTTTTAGCAACTGAGATAGGATTTGTTGACTGTTTTTTACACACACAAAAAAAAAATAAACCAAACGTCTGAGCAATTAATATTTCATTGAGTTTCATTGTGGTGCTTCGTGGTGTTCAAATTATTGTGAGAATACAGTTTGTGATGAAGCTTACCACTGTTTGTTTCAGTGTGATCTCCTCTTGGCTCTGAAGCGCAACAGAGCGGGGGAGCGGAGCGTAGCACTGGGGTGCAGGAGGTGGGTTTATAGAGAAACGAGCTGTTTCAGTTTGTGGTCTAACATATAGGATACAAGTTAAATTTCAGGAAAAATTAATACTGTATAACACCAAAAGTAACATTTTATCATATATATGTCTATCCCAGAAGTTGAAAGCTGTAAAATAGCATGATACAGCCCCTTTAAGTTCAACCTCAAGGCAAAGCCTGTACTGCAAGGTCTGTAGCCTCTAGCAGCTGCAAAAGGCTCGGATTTCACCTTGCCAAAAATAAAATTCCTGTGGGCGGTCCAAAGCTAGGTAGGCGAGGCCATGAATGCTAAGTTAGCATTATGACACATGGTTGATAGGCTTTTACGTTTTCTGGTCTCTTTTCTTTATGTAACTGATTCAGGGATTGGATTTGGTATAAAATGTTCATATGCAGCATGCTTTCAGAACACATAATAACTGATTTTAATGTAAGAAAACTCAGTTTTTAAGATTCTCAATTAAGGAGAACTTTAAGTAAAGTAAAACCCTCATAATGACTAATGAATCATTACCGCATCAGTAACTAACAATTAGTTAAGCTTTTTGTGCACCCTGACATAAAGTAAAAAGCTCATGACAAATGAATTATTACCTCATGGTTAACTTAAATTTACTTACGCTTTTTGTGCCTCGTGAAGTAAAGTAAAATATCATAATAACTAAGGAATCATTACCTTATCAGTAACTTATCATCACTTAGGCTTTTTGTTTTCCCAGAAGTAAAACCTAATAAGGACTAATGAATCATTACCTCATCATTAACTTATCACTAATAATATTTTTTGGCCCCTGCAGTAAAATCTCATGACTAACTAAATGATTAAATCATCAGACCAGTGACAATTAAAAATACAAATCAATGCAAATAAGCCATTGTGCATTTGCAATGTTAATATTCACCTGAATTTCAATTCAGTTTATTAAACAAAGTTACATGAAAATCGAAAAATACATTTTCATTTAAATTATTATTTAACTTTAAAAATAGCAATCCTATATTTGCACATTCTCATAAACACTCCAGGGACAACATCTGAAGCTGAGAGGTGTTTGTCCACCTTACCTTAAAGTGTAACTGAACCCCATGAAAAAGCATCATCCTGCCCCCAACATTTGAAAAACTCTACGAAAGTGGGCAAGGCCAGGAGAAAGGGAGGGGCATGGCCAAGTGTGGAACATGAGCGCGAGGGGGAACGCGGGGATGTGGTCTGGAAGACAGTCATGGCGGAACTATGGCAGGTGGCCACCGAGCTCCGAAAGACTCTATTATCTACGGTAAAGGGAGAAATTAGGTCTCTTCTCTGCCATATACCATAGGTAAAGAGAGGCTTTATGAAGTGCAGCGGCCAAACGACGTATCAGTTCGAGCTGTTGGCTCAGGGCACTGAGTCAGCATTGCCTGAAGCCGGCAGCATGTATAGCAAACAAGCACAGAGAACCTAGCACTAGCATTGATGCTACGTAGCTTCAGAGCAAACCACCTCAGCTTTTGTTTTCTCATTCACGGTGCGTTTAAAACAAATAGGTTGTAACTTAGGGTTTTAAACCACTTCGACGTTGTGGTCCTCCAAAGTGCAATATATGGATTTGAGCCTCCTCTGTTTTTCTCACTATGTGTGCACACATAGCACACAAGATAATAAATTTCAACTTGGTACTGGGTGGAGCAAGTGTGTCTGAGAGAGGGAGGGCGTCTCTTGGAGACCATGCCTGTGACGTAGACAATGAAAAAGATGTACCACTATCAACCCATGACAAAATTTAAAATGCAGTACCACAAAATTACCATGAGCGGCAGCACACTTTCTCCTCTCCATTCTCTATTGTTTTTTCAGCCTTGCTTGACCAGGACAGCAGGGGGCACTAACTTTTCATGGTGTCTCGGCCTACTATCACAGCGCCGTTTCTGTTTTTTTCTAGGCTTGTGAGTGCATTTCTTTCTCAAGGAGCAACGAATGACGGAAAATACGTGGATTAAGCAGTAACGTTTTTTTCCAAGGGTTGCAGTTCATAGAATACTCTAAAATCAAATGGAAACAAACAGAGCAAACTTTTTTGTTGTTTTTCTTCACCTCCTTGTGTTCAACAGATAATATAAATGATCCTTTCTGTATAAAGCATGTAGTTGTAAACGCTGCATTAACTACTGATTACAGCGACTGCAGAGCCCCGTTCTGGTGAAGCTATCTCTGGCTATCTGTTGTTGAAACTGACTAATCAGATGCACTTAAAAATTGGGCCTCTATTCCGTGTGTTCTTGCGTAGGTGATGGAGAGCCCTTGCGTTGATGGATAATTGCATTGCATCAATCCGTCTCTGTTAGGATTCTGTTGCTTGTGAGTGTTTGTGTGTGCTTTTCCTGTGTTCCTACCTTCTCTCTAGGGGGTGGCAGGCAGCAGCACCTGGTCTTCCTCATCCAGCCTTATTACCACCAGCTATTTAAGGGGAGCTCCTCCAGCAAGCTGACGCCAGACGGTTCTCGCTCTCAGCGTGGCACTGAGCCAACTCCTAGTGTGAAACCTAGTACGATTTCTTCACTCATGATTTTCTGATCCTTACGTGACCTGTCTCCTCACACACTTCACTTACTTTCGTTCCTGGACTCCCAGATTCCTCAAGGCTGGAGGTTCTCCTCTATCCTGGTTCCTTCTCTGGTCAGCCTCTGCTCCACTTCCCTACTGCTAACATCTCCATACTTCCTGGGTGTCTGTCGATCACCTGCCCGTCCTCCTGTCAATCTATCATTCACCTCAAGTAAGACATTCTATCTGCTAATAACGAACGGGTTAAGTTGCTCTTCATACTCACCTCCTTCTTGATTCCCTCTCAGTCCGCCGCTTGCATCTCACCTGCAATCCAAGCCAAGAACAGTCAGTATTCACTCACCACTACTCATAGTCAACAGAATCCAACTTAACTCTGTCACCAAAAGTGTAATCCAGGAAGCAGTAGTCCAACAAACAACACTCACCGTTTCTGTTGGCAATCTGGTTAAAATAATTTGGGATTTGGAAAACAGAATAAATCAACTCAAGATCGACCTCTCTTTCAAACATAATTTAGCATATCATGCGGCTACTTCCGGGAGGTGACGTCACCGCCCCAGGAAACATTTTCCAGAGATTTAGGCAAATGCAGAGGTTTTCTCATTCAGTGCGAACTAGTGTTCTCTCGTTCCCCTCAGGTTTTTGATTCAGATGCAAATAAGATCAATTAGATTATTGGATTACTTAGAGACCGAGCTCTAAAATGGGCTGAAGCCTTTTATGATAAGGCCTCTATTCGGAATACTCCCTTTGAGGAATTCCTGGAGGACTTTAAATTAACTTTCGCCCCTGTTAAGAATTTTGAAGTTGTTGCTAGGAAACTTTGGTCGCTGAAACAAGGAAATAAATCAGTAGCAGACTTTGCGGTAGAGTTTCGTACCCTAGCCTAGCAGCTGAGTCAGGGTGGAACGACCCAGCGCTTAGAGGGACATTTTACAATGCTCTACAACTAATTGCCTTAGCTATAAGATTGGATCAACGGCTAAGTGAAAGAATGCATAACAGACCCGTAAGACCTGTTGAATCATCCGAACCCAAAGTCCTCCCAGGTCCCCACAGATCCTTCGCAAGAGCCAATGCAAATAGGAGAAGCTAAATTAACTCCACAAGAGCCACAGAGACTCATGTCTTCAGGATGCTGCTTATACTGTGGGTCACCTCATTACTACATTGCTGTTTGCCCTGTCCGAGAGCACCCGACAGTTAAAATTGGGGTCCTGGAGGGTAGTTTCAATAAACATAGATTAACGCTCCCTGCTACCCTTTACTCATCTTCCAAGATTCCCATTTTATACTCAGCGCTAATTGATTCAGGATCCGAACAGAACCTCATTCACCCAGATTGGGTTAAGAAATGCAATGTTCCTCTCGTCAAACTAGATCCGCCTCAAAACGTTCATGGTATTAGTATGGCTCCTATTCTCTATCAAACGTTCCCCCTTTCCTTGGTCGTCTCAGGTAACCATCACAAGGTAATTCAGTTTTTTTGTTTATCGCAACAAAGAAAATTAATTGGTTCTTGGTTACCCGTGGCTCTCTCATCACAACCCTCATATCAATTGGTCCAACTCTAGAATAGAGACCTGGAGCGCTCAGTGCCTAAAGAACTGTTTACAATCTGACCTTCCTGATAAGAAACCCCCCGAAGAAAACACATAGCCATATCCGGATCTTTCCAAGGTTCCTCCCGATTACCACGACCTAGGCCAAGTATTGAGGAAGGATCTGGCCTTATCTTCGCCACCACATAGACCCTAATCTTGTTCCACAGATTTTCTACCCGGTGCTCCACTTCCCTCAGGAGGTCTTTACAACCTATCTGTAAAGGAACAAGAGGCGATGGAAAGATACATTCAAGATTCATTAGACACTGGAATAATTAGACATTTATCTTCACCCCTCGGCGCTGGCTTTTTCTTTGTTTCAAAGAAGGATGGCACTCTTTTCAACCTTTTTTCGAAGCTCGATCTCCAAAATGCCTACCACCTGGTTCGTAAAAGAGAAGGCGACAAATGGAAAACAGCTTTCAAGAGACATATCGGCCACTTTGAATACTTAGTCATGCCTTTTGTTTTTTCAACGTTCCTGCCGTCTTTCAAAATCTGGTCAATGATGTTCTCAGAGATTTCCTACACAGGTTGGTGTTTGTTTACCTGGATGATATTCTGATTTTTTCACAGAACCTAGAAGACCATAAAACTCATGTTCGTTCAGTGCTTCAATGTCTCATCGAAAATTCGATTCAATTCAATTCAGTTTTATTTATAAAGCACCAATTCACAACAAATGTCATCTAAAGGCACTTTACAACAAAAGTCGTTTCAATACAATTACACAAACATTCCAATCAGTTAAAAGTTTTCTATGTAATGGAATCCCAGCAGATTGCGATGAGTCATCGACGGGAGGTTGCGCCCGGATCACGCAGACTCCAACCACAGCAATTCCTCAACAATCCCTCATACTGAGCAAGCATGTAGCGACAATGGAGAGGAAAAACTCTCCTTTAACAGGAAGAAACCTCGCTCAGTACAAGTGGTCATCTGCCACGACCGTCTGGGGGTCTGAGAAGACAGAGAAGAGACAGCATCGAGGATGCTCGGTGACTTTGAGCATCATCTGGACTGATATTCCCCATCCAGCAGGGGTCATTGTAGTTGAGCAGGGTACCAGACCATGTGGAGCTTCTATGAGGAGAAAATACTGAGAGAAAACTGGGTTTACAATCACAATACCGGCATAACTACAAAAACAGCTCAGGATAACCTAAGCCACTAAGTATAAGCTTTATCAAAAAGGAAGGTTTTAAGCCTAGTCTTAAAAACAGACAGAGTATCTGCCTTATGGACTAAAACTGGGAGCTGGTTCCACGGGAGAGGAGACTGAAAACTAAAAGATCTGCCTCCTATTCTACTTTTAGAAATCCTAGGAACTACAAGTAGACCTGCATTCTGAGAACGAAGTTCTCTGTTAGGAACATATGGAACAATCAGATCTCTCATGTACGATGGAGCTTGATTATTAAGGGATTTATATCGGGGCAACTGTGGCTCAGTGGTAGACAGTGGTACTCCAGTCACATGTGGATGTGCTCCTGGGCAAGGCACTAAACCCCCAAATTCTACATCGTCCTACCGAGCCATGTTGGCTATCGGTGTGTGAATGTGAGTGTGAATGGGTGAATGTGGCTTCAATGTAAAGCGCTTTGAGTGGTCAGTAATACTAGAAAAGCGCTATATAAGTTCAGTCCATTTACCATTTCAGTCCATAAGTAAGGAGGAGGATCTTAAACTCTATTCTGGATTTAACAGGGAGCCAATGGAGAGGAGCCAAAACAGGAAAACTCTCTTTTTAATATTCATCAGAACTCTTGCTGCAGCATTTTGGATCAACTGAAGGCTTTTAATTGCATTTTGTGGACTTCCTGATAATAAGGAATTACAGTAGTCCAGCCTTGAAGTAACAAATGCATGGACTAGTTTCTCTGCATCACTCCTGGACAGGATGTAAGAAAGAAAGAAAAGAATGAAAGAAAGAAATGTTAGAAACTTGTTTAATATGAGATTTAAATGTCATGTCTTGGTCAAAAATTACACAGAGGTTCTTTACATTATTACCAGAGGCCAAATTAATGCCATCCAGATGAAGTGATGGATTTAGCAATTTCCTTTTGAAAGGTTCTGGTCCAAAGACAACAACTTCTGTCTTGTCTGAATTTAAAGTAGAAAATTCAGAGTCATGAATATGAATATGATTTAAACCAGCCTAGTGCTGTTCCCTTGATCCATACAACATGTTGAAGCCTTTCTAAGAGAATATCATGATTGACTGTGTCAAAAGCAGCACTGAGATCTAACACGACCAGAACAGTCACAAATCCATTATCTGAGGCCATTAAAATATAATTAGTAACTTTTACCAGTGCTGTTTCAGTGCTATGATGAGCTCTAAAACCTGAATGAAATTATTCAAACAGGTTGTTGCTGTTTAGATGCTCACATACTTGATTAGCAATTATTTTCTCAAGAATTTTGGGTAAGAAAGGAAGGTTAGATATAGGTCTGTAGTTAGCTAAATCATCTTGATCCAGGGAGGGTTTCTTAAATAAAGTTTTAATTACAGCAACCTTAAATTCCTGAGGCACATATCCATTTATTAAAGATAGATTCATCACGTCTAGAATAGGGCCAGTAACCAGAGGTTACACTTCCTTAAATAATTTGGTTGGTATTGGGTCTAACATACAAGTTGAGGGTTTATATTAAGCTAATATTTGTGATAATTCCGAAAGTTCAACAGGATCAGAACGGTACAGACATAACATCCACTATATGCTCCATGACCTGACGTTTCTGTTTCACTTGCTCAGCACGCAATCATATTTGGTTGCCAGTCAACAGGCTTTTTACATCTGCCTTTTGTACATTTAGAAAGAATGCATCTTGACTATCTCTGTGTTTCTTACTTTTTTCATGTTCCTCTATCCTTTGGTGAATGTGTTTCCAGTCTTTCATGCCTCCCTTTACGAATGGGCAGTCACTAACAACAGGTGCAAATGCCAGACAAACAGAACAGTACAGAGACTGATTTTTTTCACAGTAAGTCAGCCACTTGCGGTTGGTTCCAGATTTGTTATTGAAAACTTTTGGTATGGTGATATTAGAGGTTAATGAGGATGGCATGAAAAAAATTTACATATATCCTGTGACTGAGGGCAAGACAAGAAAGCTAAACTGGCAACTGACTCATCTTCTTCTGTCTTAACTTGTGTTTCAGGGTTCTGTGGATGAGCTGCTGTAATCAGTCCCTGGATAGACTCTGCTCTCCCTGTCACACATCCTCCAGTTTCCCTAGACTCGCCTGTAATAAAAATAATAGTCTGAAAAACGTTTGCACATTTGAAATGGAAAACACTTTTTGACTTAACCAAATAAGATATTTTCAATGACAAAATATGCAGGCTTATTTCTTATGACTTCAATCATATTCCCTTTCAATGTAAATACATGGGTCACTACTATTGTTTGGGCATAGAAAGTGGTTATGCTGGAACTAATGCTTGTTTGTTCACACGTCCTGTTACAGCAGCTCACCTCTTTCTTTCATACTGACAGAAGCAACCCCCTCATCACGACTGGCTCCTGGCTCAGATTCTGATACTAAATCACATTATGACAATGGTCATGATTCTCAGCACAAATCTCTCCCTTTTACAAAGTTTTCTGATCAATTTAGGTCAGATTCATTAATGTAGTGCTGAATCATCTAGCATCTAAGGGCACATTTCATATATGGCAGGTCTACACCATTCTCTTCATTATATTAATTCTAATAATATTCAGTTTTTCACTCAGTGAGTAGCCTAATCCTACCTTTCCACTCTGGATTTTTGGGCTCATGGCTGGTGCATGGTGCAGGATCTAGCTACTGGGAAGCTAAAAGACAAAGTTTCCCTGTTATGTGGTGTCACATTATAGGCCACTATCGTTTAAATGGTATAACATTATGTTATATGGCACAACAACACACTATTCATTGACTTTATAATTAATAAACCTGACCTTCAACCAGCTCGCAGTAAAAAACCCTGTGTCAGGATTGTAAACAGATGCACCTTCACGTACTCCTTACACTCGTTCCACACTTACTGATGCACACATAAATACATCATACATACACTCACACCACCTGCTTCTGACCGTGCCTTGCTGTTTCCCAGAATTCTGTATACCCTTTTATACTGCATACATGGGAGCACTGCCCGATGGTGGTTGCAAGCCCTTCTGTGACCTAGATGTATTTGTATTATTTGTTTGTTTGTTATGATCTTGGACAGGTTGTACTGTAAACTTAATGTCATTGCTCATTGGGTTCACTGACAATAAAGTTCATTCATTTATTCATACTCACATGTCATTTACACACACACACACACACACATCCTGATGCACAACAATCCATAGTTTGACTGGTTAGGAAGAACTGATGTGGTGCGGGCTGAATTTTAAGCAAGGCAAAGTTCTGTATATGCTTTTATTGCATAAATTTTTTTTTATTTATAGGAATTAATTAACCAGCATAAATGTGTTCATTTTGAGAGACCTAACTTTTATCCGTTTCTTTGCAAAAAGATAGCCATGTTTATCTTTTCTGGTGATATAGGGCATCGCTCTATGGCATACCCAGAATCCATAGTGTTTGACAGCTCTGGTAAAAAAAAAAGAACCGAAATAAGGCATCGAAATTCAATTAAATTCACTTTTATTCACATAGCGCCAATTCACAACAAATGTCATCTCAAGGCACTTTACAACAAAAATCATTTCAATATAATTATACAAACATTCCAAAATGTGTGTTGCTTTTTGGTCTGGTTACTACCGTTTATGTCAGAACCGGCTTCGGATATTGGTACGCATCTGTTGCAGAGAATAGTTAAATTAGCTCCCAGAGCTACCCCAGGTGTTCACAACATAAATGAGGACCCAGTCCGCTGTCTCTGCTCCTGGTTCGTGGACCTTAAAGATCAAACAATAGAGGAGAAATAATTCACACCAACAACCAAGGTTGAAGTTTGGCACATGTCTGGAACGATCTGTTAAGTCAAGCTTCCCAGATTGTACAAGAATCTTTTCATAGCAGCAGCCTTTAATTATAAGCTTTTGGGCGTTTACATTTCCTCCAGGAGCTGGGCGGTCCAACTTTCCTGGTCACATTCAGCTACTCAGCACATGGCACATAGTACTTGTTACATTCGGGTTGGTTGACAGGATAGAGGGCAAGTTTAAAATCCTTATGGTGTGTCCACACTGAACGCGATAGGAGCGACAATAAAGCGAGACACACGCCTAGCTGTTCGCATTCACATTCGAACCTTGAAGCATGTACAACGCGAACTGATCGCGCTTCAAATATGGTATTTTCACGCGTGAACGGGCCTTCAGCGGAGCTGGGGCCAGAGTGCATCTGCGGTGGATAATGGACCGAGCTGACGGAGGACAGCGTGTTCGGCCCGGGCTTCAGCGGAGCTGGGGCTACAGTGCAGCTGGCGGTGGATTATGGACCGAGCTGACGGAAGACAACAACAACGGCTCTTTTAAGAGCCACCCACAAACCTCTTAAGAGCATTCCTGTCTAAATATTTTTTTTTTTTCTGTATTGAAAACTGCTTGTGTCGTGTAGCTCGGGGTGAGTGGCCACGGTGTTTAACAGTATTTATCGATGTCCTGCTGAGGCTGTGACTCCATGACAGTCACAGTATCACTGAAACTCTGTCCCCTGATTGATTGTCGCGGCGCGATTTGACGCTGGAGTTCAGATTTTTCCAACTCGAGCGATAGACGCCATGAGCGCGAATGCACAAAATGTACCACATAAAAAGCAGCGCGAATTTTCCATCGCATCTGTAGCGCGAATTGTTCTCGCAAATCAGGCAGAAAAGCTGCTGCTTTTTTTACGGCCGCTGAGAGGTTTGTTCCCATTTCAACAAGGGCAAACCATTGATAAATCAGGCCCAGTGACTATAACTGCTTCTTGACATTCCATCAAGTGCCACCTTCTGGGTCCTCTGTGCACATACTCCCTTGCAAGTCCTTCCCTGTGTTATGCCTGCAAGAAAAGTCTCCTGTTGTGTGATTCATGAGAAAAGTGAAACTCCTCATGCTGTCTGAACCAACAGCTGCATCTCAAAGACTAGAGGTGTCGCATAAGGAGGCTGACCATGTCAGGTGTCTATAAAAACAACTGCTGCATCTGGTTCAAAGGTTTGTGGGCATTTTCTGTAGAGGGATTTCAGAGGGAGGAAATGTTATACTTAGTTTAATTTTAAAGTATAAATGTGTATTTCCTTTGTTTATGTAACAGTAACGTTTTAGAACAGATTCAGCTTATTTGGTCAGTTTTTAATATTACTTTTAAGGTGCAGCATAACTTATTCTTACCTGCTTGTAAATAAAAAAATAAAATGTTTCATTAAATTGTTTGTTTTAGAAAATAAAAACAAAAATATTTTTGCTTTCTTTCTCCTCTTTCATTCTGACATGAGCTTGGCTAAATCTCTACATTTTAACATCAGAAAACGTAACAATACTTTGGCAGTACCAATAGGCGTTTGTCATTCTGCTCTGCCTTTGCGGATGGTAATAAAAAATATGTCCTGCATCACAATAAACTGTGACCCCTGGGCTAGGATTTGATAGGCTCCTAAATGGCATCCTGGGTGTCCTCTGAGGAAGGTCCTGAAGGTTCACCAGTTTGGACATGACGGGAATATTCATGACGATGTGTTTGTAAGCCAGAAGATTTGCATCGATTTGTATAAAATAACCCAAGGTGTGTCTAGCAGAGGGTGCAGAAAGGACAGAAGATGATTTAATGAATGGGGAAGGTGAGACTTCTCTGAGTATGCATATCATAGCCTCTCTTAGCCCATCTATCAATATACCGGCAAATGGATGGTTTGTTTTCAATATTTGTGACAAGAGGTTATCACGTTTTCACTAGCATTGCTTAGCAGATTTATATCCTTGCTTACGCTTTAAAGCGTAAATAAATCATTTAATTAGAGGTATCTACATCCAGTTTAATAGCCATTTTCTCCTTATACAATAGTTTTGTGTTTTTCCTCATTTCCAAGTCCAAACATAGAAACTAGACAATGGCATCTTTTTCTTGTTCAGCCAAACACATCACACTTTCCTCAACATGTGACAAAATGTTTTAGGGTCTGACAAATATGATGTAAAGACCTCCAGTGACACAGCACATGTACCTGTTAACAGAAAAAAGATCTGGTTTTAGATTAACTGAAAGTGTTTTCCAGGGAAGATACTGAGATTTGCTCTCTAACCCAAAGGTAAAGATAAAGCTTTCTTTGATTTTGAAATAAATGTGGGTTATGCACTGTTTCTCAAGAAGAGAGGATAACTCCGGGCTTGGAAGGGTAATTAATATTCAATGGTTCCTCATATTAATTTGATGTTGTGGTTATTTTCTAAATAAATGCCATTGACGCTGTAAATAACCAAAAAAACACATTCAACGTTACCCCTGAATCTAGTAAAATTATATACAAACGTAATCACTGAACAGATGATCCAGGTAGAGTTTCTACCTATTGAACATATATATCCTCATGAATTTGTGGATTTACATATTTGCTCTGCAAGAATTCTTCTAATCCAAGCATCCAATGTGTTTTAGACTGGTATAATGCTAAATCAACAGTCAAGGTAATCATGATCTTAGTGTCACAGTTGCAATTGATTTTCACAAAGACACTGTCCCGTCACCCCATTGTCTATGTAGATTGTAAACAGAAAAGGTTTGGTTCACGTCATTTCTCTTAACTGGATTGCCAAGAAATTTTCCATTTGAGGACAGCTTTTATCTACCAAAACAAATTTTGTGGCTCATTTGATCAGTATTGACGAGAACAGATTTTTGCAATGTGGGTTATTTTAAAAAGTAATCTACAAGATTAGCGAGAAAAATGCAGGCGTCAACTGAATCATTTTTAGTTATCAACTAATCAACTAATCACATTCATTCACAAACAAATACTTCAAGCTTCCATGTAGGCAAGGTGGACTGAGGTTTACACAACAGATACTTGAGAATTAAAGTAGACTTTAGGCATTTAGTCCTAAAAGTTAAAGAAGCTCTATGAGCTTTTTCCTCTGTAATATTGATATTCTTAATATTTTTGCTCAGACTTGGCGTAAGACAGCATCTATACTTTTACCATTGGTTTTAAAACTGTGGACTGATTTTTCCAAACGCGTCACACCCGTACATTCTTCCACTTAGAGCTTGAATAATTGAATAGAATAGCAGCTGACTAATACCGTACATCACAGCACATCTAATACAATACAATACAATACATAAAAACTGTTGGAAAGCATCTTTTGCAGTAATTTTCGTGTGAACATATCAGGGAACACCCCTGATAACTCGGCGAGTTTCACGTCTTTGTAATCGTAAGTTTAATGCGTTTTAAGAAGAACTATTCCTTTGCAGCCATTGTGGAGGTAGTGGGGGGTGGGGGTGTGCTACCACAGAAGCCAAAAAAGCTTGGGCCAGTAACATCTGTCCAAATTTCAATCAAAATCGTTCGATTTCATCATAAACAATCCGAAAACAGGGCTTTAAGTGTAAAATACCGTAAAATACCGAACTTGTCCTTTATTGTGGTCAGTTTCTGTGTTGGCTGAAACTGTTCTCCTGATCCTGTCACTGGGGCCACAATTAAATTATGCACATGAATTTCTCAATCAGTGTATACAACACTCCCCATAGACTCCAATACAATAATTTCTCAAAATATTACTCTTGTGTGGGGGAATTCCTGTCCTTGCCTGGTTCATTTTGTGATAGGAGTACTGTTATGTTCCGAAAAATTAATTTGCAGGTCCAGTGATGAGGCAGAACCCTCACTGGGCAGAGACATTTTCTGAACCCACAGATTATGACATGCACTAGACATTGACTCTTGTCTGTATTCCTTTGTATGCTGGAATGTCAGTCCTAAAGTCAGTTGGTGCTCTGTTATTCCACTTTTCATTTTTCAAATTCCACACCGCTTTTTTGTTTTTGTTTTATAACAGTCTCTGAACTCCCTTGATGTATGGACTCTGTGTATATGTTTAAATGCACCGTTTCGAAATGTTCTAGCAAGAAGTTCTATGGCCATGTTTTTTTGGTTATAATGTTATGTAGATATTTTAAATACGTCTATACCATTTCAACAGTGAAATAAAAGTGTCCTTTAAGCTGCAAAATATTTGTTTAGTAAAAATATTGAATTATTTAATAGAATAGTAAAAATATTTACTTAATTTGATTAATATTAACTAGTACATTCATAATAAATATTACTTTATAATTACATAGAATATAACAAAGAAAAGATGAGTAAGAAACACAAAGATATATCAGCAATGTTCACTTGGGTTTTGTAATTGGATACACTGGTAATCTGAGTGAAAGTTACAATCTATAGATGAGTATTGCCAGTGCAATTTACCTGTGTATTTTTCACATAAAATAAGTGGTTCTAGTAAGTAAATTTTACTTAGAAATAGCCTGAGTAAACATTACAAGAACTTTCTGTGTTGAAAAAGTTGCCTACCTTTTTTTAAGTAAATGTCACTCCAAATTTTTTTGAGTGTGGTGTTATTGTGGCGTCTTCCGCTGTTTATGTTTGGGCAGTAGGGGACAATGTCGTCCCCTACTGCCAGTGATATTCCAGAGCACTGCGTCCCATGCATGGTCTAAGGTGTGTAGACTCCCTCATCTCTGTTCATGGTTGACAGTGTGTGTTTTCTTCTTTCTACTGCTTCTTTGATCCATCATGGACTGGGACAACTCAAAAATCATAGCAACTGAACCAGAAAAATTCACAGGTGATCCAATACAATTCATTGAGTGGAAAGCTTCATTCACTGCCCTCATTGATAAAAGGAGCATCTCACCTGCTGACAAACTGCACTACTTGAAGAAATACGTAGGAGGTCCAGCTCGACAAACGCTTGATGGCATCTTCTACAGAAATGACAGTGAAGCTTACAAGGATGCATGGGCACGCCACAACCAAAGGTATGGACACCCATTAATTGTTCAGAAAGCATTCAGAGAAAAGCTAGCAAAATGGCCAAAGATACAAACAAATGACTCTAAAGGATTTAGGGCATTTGCTGATTTCATTCAAACATGTCATGAGGCTATGCCTTACATTGAAGGCTTAAACATCCTGAACGACTGTCAGGAGAACCAAAAACTTGTTCAGAAGTTACCAAATTGGGCAGCTTCAAGGTGGAATCGTCAAGCCACTCAGTTCATGAAAGAAAGTGGAAAATTTCCAAGTCTAAGGCACTTTTCTGAGTTCATGTCTTCTGAAGCAGAGATTGTGTGTAACCCAATCACATAATTTCAAGCTCTCCACTCTCCAGACTTCACTACAGTCACTGCTAAAAGCTACCAAAAGGAAAAAAGGCCCACCTCCAGTGTTCTTCATACGCAGGTGGCAACAGAGACTGAAAACACAAAACAAAGGTCAAATGTTAAACCACCATGCATGCTTTGTCAAGGAAATGGACACAAACTTCATCTTTGCCCACAGTTTAAAGGAAAATCACTTGAAGAACGAAGGAAATACATAAAGGAGCAAAAACTCTGTTACGGGTGTCTAAAACCTGGACATGGGGCCAAGGATTGTCGTTACAGACTTGTGTGTGATATGTGCAAGAAAAAACACCCTACTTGTTTGCATGACTTCAACTATGACAACATTAACTCAACCAAAAACCAAATTCAGTCCATTTACCATTTACAGTGGACAACCTATGTGACCCAAATAGTCCAGAGCCTTTGACGCCAAATCACCTGCTTATGATGAAGTCAAAGTCAGCCCTGCCACCTCCAGGTAAATTCATCAAAGAGGACATATATGCACGCAAAAGGTGGAGACAAGTGCAGTACTTGTCAGAACAGTTTTGGTCACGTTGGAAAAAGGAGTATCTATCGAACATTGGAAAAGGACAATGTTCCAGTAAATCATCTGTTGTTGAACGCCCAGTGCAGAAACTGGTTTTGCTATTAGAGACTGTTTGAACCTTAAACTTAAGAAAGTAGTTATTCTTTTATGTAAACTATGTGCTTGTTCTCATACAGTGTAATGTTTAAAGGTCAATGTTTACAGGGTCATTTCTTCAGTAAGAAATCATTATCACTCAATCTAGTTCCCATTTGAGCTATAATGATTTGGTGGGAGTGTAAATGACTGTATTATTTTTTTATTGTAATTTGGTCTAGAATGGTTATTCTATAGCTAGACAAGTAATGCTTTTATTTTGAAAAGCACGGCGCGACAAAACGAGGTAAATCAGCTGTCGTAAACTACAGCAGCAACGGAAAACGCCAGTGTGGAGAAGGAACGTGTGCTTGATGTTTAAAACACCGTTAAAAGGATACATAGTTAGTTTAACTTTAAGATATCAACAGTAGTAGCAGTGCATTTTTAACACTAAAAGGATGAGCATCTGATTCAACCTAGCTGTGGGTGAGTTATATCTCTTTTTCACTGCTCTTACAGGTTTAATTTATCATGGTGGAATTGACTGGAAAAATTGTAACCTGCTGAAGCTAATGTGGTTATAATTTAAAGTCAGAGAGCTAAAAAAGCAACTTTTAGATGTTTAAAATAAATTAACATGCTAGAGGAGCCTTGTTTAGACAAACCCAAGGTATACAAGAGGCCTAGACACAAGCTAGACTATTAAAGGGACTTGTTCTGGCATGTTCTGCTGACATGGTGGGGATATATTCAACGCATAGGGGGAACTATTTATACATTAGGCTGTATTGCTAATTTTGAACCACTAGGGGAGCTATCTACATTTTAAGGTCTAATTCCTTTTTTGGGAACACTAGAGGGAGCCATTTATTCGATTGGGTGTAATACTATTTTTGGGACCAGTAGACGTAGCTATTGATGCAATTGGAATGTGATGTTAACTCTGAACCACCGGGGGAGGGATCTACACTTTGAAGTGTAATACCAACATTTGGACCAGTAGAGGGAGCTGTTTTATTTTATTATTTTTTTATTTTTTTTTACGTGTCCTGTCTAGCAGTATGCTACTCAGAATTGGTGTCTGAGTACCAAGTACAAGCCCAACAGTTTTACTTTCCCAAGCAGAGTATTACAGCTTCGCTGTAGTACGCCACTTGATGTATATGTATGAAAAATCTTTATTAGGGATTACTGCGGGTTCAATTTCCTGTAGTCATGGACACTAAACTGAGACAAGAAGGGAGAAAGGAAGAAGGTGAAGAAAGGAAACCGGACCAGCAGAGGCGCGAACCGACGACACAAGACAGGGAGGCAAACAAAGAACACAAGAAAACATCCCAGTCCTCCACCTCTGCCGGACGGCAGAGAAACAGTAATACAAAACAAAAACAACAAACTGTACAGAACCAAACCAATAGTTCGGATCTAGTAGAATAAACTAAGAATTACACATTCACTACACACAAGCATGGATTAATGAACATAATACAAATGTTTCTGGTAAGCTCCTGTGAACAACTAACTAATGATGATAACCTCAGCTTAAGATATGTCCGTCAACACCAATGTCCCCACACCTATGTGTGTGCGAGCATGCAGGTCTGAATAAGGTTTCCCCATGCAAGTGATTGATAGCTGGTGTAAGGAACCGTCAATCCGTCCTACAGGAATCGACACAGACATGGAGGAGGCAAGAGATGTATGCATCCAGGGTCCCACAGAGTACAGAGGCCACAGGCGGATCAGCGCAGGGTCGATCACCCACCAAGAGAGGAACAGATGGAAGCCCCAGGGGAACACCCACCAGCCGCAATGCTGGGGCCCGAGAGATCGCAGGGACGAGCCCACGGGCTCTGCCTGAAACAGGCTATGCCAGGGCGGGCCCGGAACAGCACCCGGAGGCCACGGGGACCAGGGGCACCCCACCACCCAGCCGGGCCCCAACCAGGGACCAGCCGACAAGGGCCCCCCGCCGCCGCCGCAGGCAAAGGGGATCTGCAGCCAACCGACGGACAACACACGCCGCCGCCACCCCGGACCAATACCCACCACCAACAACCCGGCCCGCCCCCACACACCCACACGCCAGGGAGCCACAGCAAGAGCCACAGCGGATGTACGCCCTCCCCAGGCCGCGCCCAGCCGGCACCTGGACATCCAGATCTTCCAGCTCCCGGGTCCAGATCCCGCCCCACGTAGGGCGCCAAGATCAGGGGCCCAGCCAATGCCGGACAGCCCCACCAGGTGAACACACCAGCCAGCAGAAGTCCTGGAACCGGCAGGAGGCCTGGGCGCCAGGCACGGTCCCCACCGATCCACAGGACGGCACCAACCTATTCTACAACCCCGGCACCCCCATAAGAGGTGCCCCAGTCAATCCAAGGAGGACGTCGGCCCGAAACAGCTTCCTCTCATGCGTACACATTCTTACAAATACAGGACATCCGAAAAAAGGACGCTGTACACTCATTCATACCCCCCATACATACACTATACCTCATACTCCCAGGCCCAGGGACAGACGCCCCAATAGAGAACCCTGCCCCTGCACCCAGGAGACAGACCCCTTTGCCCACCAGGACGGGGACAAGCAGACCGCCAAGGCCCCCACACCGGCAAGAGCAGCCCACCAGCCCAGGACCCCGACCAGACGGCCTGATGTTCTATCCGGGCTCCGACCCCTGATGGTCCAACGAACAGGGGTGTGGAAAGACCCCCCAGCCTCTCTCCCCCCGCTCAATGTGGTGTTGTTGCGTGTTGTTCTAATGTGCACTTAAAACAGAGGGGTGGGACATGGGAATACTGCCGGGTACCCCCATCTCCCCCCCCGGGCCCTCAGTGTCTAGATGCGTTTAAACAGTGGGTGCCGGCACCACAGGCGAGGCCCCCACAACGGGCCCCTATAGGGGGCCCCCCATGAGGGGTCCCGCCCCCAGCGCCAATGCGCCACACCGCCAGGTCCCTACATGTGCGTTCCATGTAAATGTTGCAAGTGTAAGTGTCTAAGTTGCTCAATAAAATCGGGACCCAGGCCGCCACCGGGTAGCGAAGACGGAAGCTCCATCCCGCACCCCAGTGACGTGCCCACGTCCCAAGGCCTTGTGAATGGTAGAATGAAGGAGCAGGTGGACAGAGGCATGGGGATGGGGAGAAAATAACTGGGGTGACCATTGCCAACCCCAGGGAGCCAGCTCCCCTGCTGACTCCAATAGGCACCCCCGTTCGGCCCGATCCACCAGGGGTGGGAGGCCCCAGCACGTCAAGTCGGGGCCCACGGCAGCGGCACCCCCGAGCCCCATGGGGGCCCCGGCAATCCACCAGCCCCCATGCCAGGGGCATACCTAAATCCTTCCCAACATTCACACTGCTAACAAAACACATGTCACTAGACACCCAGGTTGAGTTTAGCCCCCCCTCCCCCTCAACGCCCTCCCCCCTCCCGTCCCAAGCGCACCCCGTTAAAAAGAGCGCCTGTGCTAGATGGTAAAAAGCCTCCCCGCCAATAAGAGACGCCCCAGGCACCGCCAGCGTCCGAGGGCCCCCGCGCCGAGGCCGGAACCCGGCGCACCACCGACTCGGGTACCCCGGACATGTCGCGCCAGGCCCGTGAGCAGACCGAAGTCCCGGGCGGCCAACCCCCAGGCCGACATCCTCCAGCCTTGCTACTACCGCCCGATGGCCGGGAGGCAACAGAACCCAGCACCTCCACCCACCAGCCCACACCCCACCAACCGGTCAGTCACCGTGGAGGCTGACCAACACCGGCCAGAGGCCCCCACCTCAGCACCCCGAGGGAGCTATTTTTAGATTCAGGTGTAATACTATCTTTCTAACCACTAGAGAGAGCTATTTATACAATTGGGTGTAATACTATTTATCAAACCACTAGAGGGAACCATTTATACAACAGAGTGTAATGTTAACTCCGAACCACTAGGGGTGTCATTTATAAAATAATGTGTAATACCACTAATTGGACCAATAGAGGGAGCTATTGATACAATTAAGGTAGAATTCTATCTCTGTAACCACTAGGGGGAGTTGTTTATACAATTGAGGTGTAATATCATATTATGTACCACTACATGGAGCTGTTTATGCATCACAATACAGTGGTACACATTGGATCCTAGAGGGCACTGCGTGCCCTCGCTTGGACCGGAACCGGAAGAGCTTTGACCGGAACCGGAAGAGCAGGTATGTAACTGAAACCAGAAGGGCAGGACATATTTTGACAGGTGGGTGGGGATATGACATCGCAAGGGGTGTTTTGACAGGTAGTGGTATTCTCTGGAGCTGTATAAATAAAAGGGAATTGAAATGAAATGGTTTACCTTCTCTATTTAGCAATTGCGTGACCCTCCTGGTCCCTGAGCACACTGCAAACAAAGTAAAACTAAGTTAAACCAATTACAGCTGTTCTTTGAATGTAATCAGCTCTCATTGGTTAGACAGCCAGACCTTGGTGAGCTGTGCACGCAAAAAAATGAATACTTTGTAACTTTGAGACTGTAGATGCAGTAGATCATGGCCACATTCTTGCCAACACCAGTAGAATTTTCTCTACCATTGTGTTTTACTGATGATCTGTTTTTATAATTTTAACAGATCTGTGACACAATCCTGGGCCATGCCAGGGACAGGTTTTCTTTCACCAGCCACATTCTGAGTGTTGTGCTGCTTGAGGGAGGGTTGTTTGACCAGCACCAGCAAACATTCCCTGAAGAGGCCCTGAATACCACCGTCAGGGCACATCCCATGCTACAGATGGAGAAGCTTAGGAATTAACTTTCTCTCATCTATGAAAGTCCAGACTTCAGGGGCTGCTATGGTCCACTGGTTCTGTACCAGGTTCTACAGAGCTACAACCTCCAGAAAATCTTCTCTGAGACTGTGGTGCTTTTGCACATTTTCATAACCACTCAAGTGACAGCAGCTGAAGCTGAGAGGTTTTTGCCCACCTTACAGAGTAACTGAATCCCATAAAAAAGCACCATCCCACCCCCATGCAACATTTGAAAGATTCTACCAGGGCAGGGCCAAAAGACAGGGGGGGAAGTCCAAGTGTGGAGCATGAGTGGAGAAGGGGGGACGCGGGGGTGTGGTAAGGAGGACAGTCATGGCTGAGCCAACTCGAACTAATATGGCGTGGGGCTGCTGAGCTCCATAAAGCCTCTCTTTACATCCAGTAAAGGGAGAAATCATGATCTCTCTTCTTTGCCGTCCACCAGAGGTAAAGGGAGGCATTATGGAGCGCAAAACACCGTATCATTTTGAGCCATTGGCTCAGAACGCTGATTCTGCACTGCCTGAAGCCAGAGCTGCTGCAGAGGGAGACAGGATGGGTCCAGCCTCTGAGTGGTAACATAGGCTTTGGCAACTGAAGCATTTGTTTTCTTGGAAAAGTCACCAGGCTGGGACCATGTACTTTTGTGCTCAGCAGTGCAGCAGTGAGGTAAGGTGGAACAGTCAGTTCCAACAGTTGTTATAGTTAATTTGTATAGCAGGCATATGGTATTATTTAAGGTGGTTGGGACAGCAGTCATCGATGACACTTCTTCTGAGTGACGGGGGATCCAGGAGCAGACATAACAACTAGCATTAAAACCTAAACGTTTAGCAGTTAAGTTAGCCACCTGATTCCAGGTGTTCTTGAAGGCATGATGGGTGTCAATTACAAATCTTTTGTCACGTGATGGGTTGGTGTCTGAACTTATCAGAAGCCATAACACTGCTAGGCTGAGCAGTGTCAGCAAAATAATTTAATAATCTTCATGGTGGTGGCAGAGAAAAACAACTGGATGAATAGCCTCCCTTTTCAGAGAGTTTGAACACTAGGTGACAGGACTGCTTTTCTGCTGGGTTTGAGATCAGAACCCCTAGTGGAATTTCTGGCCTTTGAAGCCCAGACTTCCTCCTGTCACACGTCTATTGATCCAGTTGTCTCTGCAACTTGCAATGGGTAAGGTGAATCCAGGAAGGTCTCTCAGCAATCTTCACGGCAGTGGGAGTGGCCAGCAAAACTTGAAAGGGTTCCTCCCACTTTGGGCTGGTCCAGTTTTTTCTTTTAATAACTTTTATGAAGACCCAATCTCCAGGCGTTATGGGCTTCTCAGGGTTCTGTAACACAGAAGGAGAGAGAGGCAGACTATGTGTACTTTGTACTTCTTTAGCTTAAATGGTTCTTTTCATGTAGTCAGCTAAAGTGAGTTCTTCATCCTCTTTTTGTAAATCTGGTTCAACCAGGGGTAGTCTATAAGGCCTTCCATAAATGATTTCAAAAGGAGTCAGGCCTTGCTTTGTTGGAGTTATTCTCATGTATCGTTTAACTAAATCTAGGCATTCTGGCCATGGTCTTTTAGTTTCTTCAATACATTTCCTAAGTCTGCTTTTGATTGTTGCGTTGTTTCATTCAACCAATCCGGCCCTTTGAGGATGATAGGCACAGTGATTTTTTAATTTGATGTCTAAATGAGCAGCCATGTTTTGGATTACTTCATTAACAAAATGTGGGCCATTATCTGAGTAGATTGTCTGTGGTATGCCATGATTAGCTATGACTGTTTTGCATAGAGCTTTCGCTACTGTTAAGGCATCATTTTTAGCAGTTGGAATAATTTCTACCCACTTGGAAAATGCATCAATGAGAACCACTTTGTGTTAGTTCTATAAAATCCATGTGGATTGTCGGAAATGGATAAGCTGGTTGAGGAAACTGTCCTCTTTTAGGTCTCATGTTCCCTTGAGGATTGTGTTTTACACATATTTTACAGTACCTACAAAAATATTTTAAATAGGTTTCAAGATTGTATGTTGTAAAATTTTGTTGTATTAGGTGTTTCATCCCCCCTGTTGACACGTGGCACGGGCCATGTGTCAAAATTGCAGCA
Source organism: Apricaphanius iberus (assembly GCA_028564705.1). Taxonomy (NCBI): domain Eukaryota; kingdom Metazoa; phylum Chordata; class Actinopteri; order Cyprinodontiformes; family Aphaniidae; genus Apricaphanius; species Apricaphanius iberus. The sequence goes on along the minus strand of JAPXFQ010000379.1, from coordinate 292,060 downwards.
GCTTTGATCAATGATTTGGGCAGGATGGGTTTATTATTTACAACATAGAGTCCATTTTCAGATAAAGTGGCACCTTTTGTCTTCCATAGTTAATTTTAAGAAATGGGAGCGTGTGTTTGCATGTCTTTCAAAACAGTCTGATCTATAAAATCCTGTTCTATGGTCTGTGTATAAGCATCAGAGGAGCCGAAACTGCCTTGTGCAGCTGTTTTTGCTATTTCATCGGCTAATCTATTGCCACAGGAAACTGTGTCTTTTCCTGTGGTATGTGCTTGACATTTACAAATTGCAATAGCAAGTTGACATGCTCTTGTCAAAGCTAGTATTTCTGCGGCCTGAGCGGAAAGAAGTTGTGGTAATGATTTAGCTTCTATGATCACATCAGGAAGTTGTACAATAGAATAGCCTGTTTGAGTAGAGCCAGTTGTAGTTTTAGAGCTTGAGCCATCTACAAACCATTCTAGTCCTGTTTGTAGTGGGACCTTTTTAAGATCAGGCCTAGGTAGTTGTAATTTTTCTGTAGCTTCTACACAATTATGTGGTTCTCCGTGTTTTTGCAGCAAAACTGAGGTCATAAAACCATTTTTGCAGTCCACTGTTGAGTGAATATTTTGGAGTAATCTGGTAGTACTAAAGCAGTGCTAGAATGGATGTCCTGTTTTATTGGGGTAAAAGCTTGTTCTGTTTCAGCTGATCAAGTTAAAGTATCCTTCATTTCCATCTGTTGATTTTACTAAAATGCTTTTTTTAGATTCTGGCAGATTAACGCCAGCGGAGATCACCGTTCTGCAAGCTCCGGTGTCACAAAGGAGCTCTACCATTTGTTCATTAATTTTAAGTCTTTCAGAACATTAAGCAATTCCCAGGCGCCACAGCAATCCAACACCTCATTAGAGGCGGCAAAAGTATCTAGTCATTGCTGTGTGAATGGCGAGTGTTCTGGAGCAGTTGGACCCTGTGTATGGATCTGACCTCCCCCTCTGGCCCTTCCTCGGCTTCTGCCTCTGCTAAATTCGTGTGAAATGTGGCCTACTTCTCCACAGGTCCAACACGTGTGGGCAGGGTGACCAGCTTGATGTCTCCATGAAGCCTGGGGTGTGTGATTATGTATATTCCTTCGTGGTCTAAACCCTCTCCCTCTGTTGTAGTTGTCACTTTGATAATAAACTTCCCCCTCATGGTCTTCTACCTGGCTGTGAAATACCTGTTTGTCTGAGTCTGGGGGTTTTGGCTTCCTCCCCTTTCTTTCCATGACACCTTCTGCAAAACATGCATTGGCCATAAGGGTGGTAAGGTTGCATGTTTCCCAGGTCAGAAGGTGATTTTTGATCCAATTAGTGACAGTGGGGTGGAAACTATGTAGCAAGCCATTACATAAATGTCGCATATATGGGCTATCATCATCAGTGTCTTTAGTAAGGCCACTGTGGATATCGTGATCTTTTTGGTATCTGAATCTAAAATCATCTACAGTTTCCCCAGGCTTCTGTTTTATGGAGGCTGTATGCCCATAATCTGGTTTCTTTTTAAACTGTGTGAACTGTGTGAGTAAACTTGATTTACTACTGCATCGAATTGTTCCTTTAATGTTCCCTGGAAATCATTCTGAAATTGCAACACAACTCCGGCCTCATCTCTTCCTGTGTAATTTCCTGCTACACGGTGCCAGTCTTTTCCCAACGCTGCAGCCATAGCTTGTCCTAATTCTTGATCGTTTAACCGGTAGGATTTGACCACATCAACCATATCGTCTGTCCATTTTTCTGGATCCTCCTTATGGCTAGTGATTTGTTCTACAACCTCTTTAACATCTTTAAGTGACCATGGTCTAAAAACATATCTTGGAGTGCCATCGGCAGATGGTACTTCGACCATAGGATTAACATCTATTGAGTCCTCTGGTTCACTCTCACCAGACTTATCCTTCTTTGTAATTCTAAGCCTTTGTTTTATTGAGGTACCATGTGCTTTTTCTTAAATTGCAAATTGGTCTCTTGGGACAGGAGGATGTAGGTGTCTTGGGGGTGTTGTTGAGGCCGCATAAGAATCTCCAACAACTGCAGGGGGTTCTGTCTGGGTTGCATAAGGAGGAGGACACATAACAAAAGCCCCATTGTTAGAGTCTCTGTGCTTTTTTATCTTTAAATTCTGTGTCCTCTGCTCTGTTTCATTAGCCCACAGACGGGCGATTCTCAACTCTGTTTGTTTCCGTTCCTTCTTTTTCCCCTTAGCGAGAATTGCTTTTGCCTGAAGAATACATACTAAATCCTTCCACTGATTTCCTTTTAATTTCCCATCTACTTTATATTTTTTGCGCCATTTTGTCAGAAACTGAAGATTTTTGGGGTCCTTTTTATGCATATACTTTGAATCTCCCTCTAATTTGTCGATAGAAACATGGTTTCCCATCTTTGCGGTGTGTTTATATAACTTTTAATGGATTCTATTAACACTAGAAGACCCAGGATTTTTTGCTCTACCTATAAAGCCCACAGGTAAGCCGAAAGGCTGGATGGCCCCCTGTGAACCCTCCTTTTGTTATGTAAACGGGGCAATCACTGGGACACCACAGGAGGGGGGATATGCAGAGCCACTTCACGCAAAACACCTTGACATAAAATGGGGGAGGGGGACAATCAGGTAGGAGCAGGATTGCTAACTGACTGTCTGAGCAGAACATATGAGCTGAATCAAAATGTAATATATGTAGAAGGATGTAGACGTTATCAGAACCCTACAACACTGGGCTTCCAACATCCTCACCAGACACATAAGAAAAGTAATAGAACAGAACCACATCAAATAAAGCACTCAAAATCTGTGGTAGCCCCACTAGTCATTTACAGAATTGCTCATCAAGTTGATATCTGTACAAGATTTATTTTATGTAACTTTTTTTTCAAACTGAGATACACCCGAAACACATTTGATTTGTTATATTTAAGAATTTGTACATTGTTTTTGTCTGTTTTGCTCTTTCCCTCTATTTTCTCTTTTCCTGTCTCTCCCTGTATCAACTCATAAAAACCAGACTGACTGTTGCTGTTTGCCCACACTGTGATGTTATGTTATGTCAAAGATATGATATTATATGTCTGATTTCAAAATATCAGTTATGTATTTGAGCAGTGCCAGGTTCTGCTCAACTCCTCAGGTCACCTTTACGCAGAGGACAAAAGACATTCACACCTCAATTCTCACACATGCTCAGAGGACGCACCCAAGCGGCATTGCTATGCGAATGACCAATGTGGCTGATGTGACTGCAACCACCCCGACTAGTTTTGTGGCCGTTGACCCACCTGACTCCTTGACGACTCACTAATTACTGTTTATCACATTGTGGATAAATAGCTCACTGCAAAAAGCCTACCACTTCAGTACCCTCAAAAATTCTGTGGCGTACAAACCTCCTCTCCAAGGAACGAAGATGCAGAGAAGATTCAGCACTCAACAGGCACTGGAAATGGTCCTGGAAGGAATAAACCCTTGTGACTCAGATGGAGAAGAGATAAACGTTCAGCCGGATTCGGACTCTGAGCTGTCTTCAGGTAAGATTCAATTTCATATTATTTGTTATTTTATATTTCATTTCAGGCAGGAAGGTGGAAATAGTGGTGCACATATCACCATGTGAATAGAGTTTTGGGGCTTCTTTCATCAGACAGCCTCCATTTTGTTTCTGAGTGCAGGCCTCCGTTTGTTTCTTTTGGTTCTTATCCTGAGGTCCTTGCACCTTAGCACATTAGCCAACCTATTTGAGATGTACTGGAATGATTATTATTATTATTATTATTATTATTAATTCATAATTTGAATTTGTTCCCATTGCAGATGAGGAGAATGCTCCTCAGCCAAAAAAGAGAGCTCGGGTGGGGACTGACCAGACAGAGACGGCGAAAGATGGCACAGTGTGGTGTGAAGAACAGGTGGGGAAAAGTCTCCATTTCACCCCTCCATCTCCATACGGCGCAGATGGAGAGCCAACGGTTAAGGCCAGGAGGTCCATCTTGAGTCGTCTTCAGAGCTTCCTGTGTTTTATCACTCTGGAAATGCTAAGTTCCATTCGACACTGTACTGTTGAACATGCACGGCAAATGGAGCATGTGGACTGGTTCATGGCCCTCCCTGAACTAATGGCATTTATTGCTATTGTTATCTTGTGGGGGCTGACCAAGGTTCCATCACTGCATGACTGCTGGTCAGCAAACCTGGGAAACCCCCAGATCATGGCAACTATGTCCCGAAAACGCTTCCAAGAAATCATGCAACACCTACGCTTTGACGACAAGGACACCCGCAGTGAGCGAGCAAAGACGGATAAGTTTGCTGCAATTTCCGGTGTGTGGGGTTCGTTTGTCACCAACTGCATCACATCCTACAACCCTGGTCGACACATCACCATTGATGAACAGCTTTTCCCGTCAAAGACTTGCTGCTGTTTCCTGCAATACATTTCAACAAAACCTGACAAGTTTGGGATCAAGTTTTGGGTGGCTTGTGACTTGAAATCCAAATACATCTGCAATGTCCTCCCATATCTTGGCAAGGACCCCAGTCGTTCCAGTGGAGAGAGACTGTCCAAAAATGTAGTGATGAGGCTGATGGAACCATTCCTGGACAAGGGCAGAAATGTTACCACGGACAATTTCTTTACATCGCTGTCACTGGCACAACGACTGCTTAGCCGGAAAACCACCATCCTCGGCACAGTCAACAGGATTCGGCGAGAAATTCCACAATCAACAAGACAGAGGGACCGTGATGAATTCACCACTCAGGTATTTTCAACCACTGGTGCCACGCTAACGGTGTATGCGCCCAAACGGAAGAAGACAGTATACATTCTCAGCAGCATGCACCGCATCATTCAGACTGAGAATACCACCAAACGGAAGCCAAACACTGTCACCCTTTACAACACCACAAAGTGCGGCGTTGATGTGATGGACCAGATGGTGCGGGAGTACACTGTCCGCAGAGGAACACGGCGCTGGCCAGTCGCTGTGTTCTATAACATGATTGGTATGGCAGCACTGAATGGTTATGTGCTCTATCAAGCATGCACCGGGAGGCAGGAGAGACGGGTGGACTTCCTGGTGGAGCTTGCAAGAGAGTTGGCTCATTCTCATGTGGGTGCAAAGCAGGCACAAAGGGAACAATTGCTTCGGCTACAACCTTCAACACCTAGCCCTGGGAAAAGAGCAATGTGTCAGGTTAAAAATCAGTGTAAAAGCAATCATGCCACTCTGCGATGTATAGGCTGTTACAAATACACATGTGGCAAATGCAGAAAGGAGACGGCTTGGCAGTGCATGGATTGTGAGTGATTATTGAAATTTACTCACCTCACTCATTGTTACATACTGTTTAGTTTTCTCTGTGTGCTTGAAAACTCAAATTTCCCTGAGGGAGTCACCCCAAAGGGATCAATAAAGTTTTAAGCCTAAGTTCTAAGTCTCACTCACTTCCACTCTCTAACACTGTATCCTGATAATCCTTTTTTATTATTATTATTATTAGTAAATATCATGAAGGCCCAGTTGGGATAACCCCAGATTTTGAGTGCTTTATTTGATGTGGTTCTATTCTATTACTTTTCTTATGTGTCTGGTGGGGATGTTGGAAGCCCAGTGTTGTAGGGTTCTGATAACGTCTACATCCTTCTACATATATTACATTTTGATTCGGCTCATATATTCTGCTCAGACAGTCAGTTAGCAATCCTGCTCCTACCTGATTCTCCCCCTCCCCCATTTTATGTCAAGGTGTTTTGAGTGAAGTGGCTCAGCATATCCCCCCCCCCTGTGGTGTCCCAGTGATTGCCCCGTTTACATAACAAAAGGAAGGTTCACAGGGGGCCATCCAGCCTTTCGGCTTACCTGTGGGCTTTATAGGTAGAAAAGCCAAATGGCTGCTCTCTGGTAGTTCTAGTGTTAATTAGTCTGGTAAAGTCTGATGTTAGAATACCAAAATAGTTCTAGGAGGAATGAAAAAGCAAGGACTATTAAATGAGTATGTCGATGAGTTGAAGTTAGTCATTGATTCTTTAATTAATTAAATACATTTTTTGGTCATTTATTTGAGATTTTTAGTTGTAATCAATTTCTGCTAAAACTGGATCGTATAGGATTTTTACTCTGATTGTCTCTTTTGTGCAACTGTATTGAGCCGTTTTATGGCTTTCCTAATCTAAGGATGTGTTTTGTGACCTATAAATCCGCACGGAACGTCTCTTATAGTGCCCATCAAACCGTACGTTTACACCGTTAGGTTTCAGGTTGGACTGGCATACATAAAGATTATGTTCTGTGCCTACCTTCATGAACCCACCTGGGGTGCGGTATATCTTTTTGATTCTGCTGTTTTGTGTTTTTACTCCCATACACTGGCGTACTTTATATCACAATGAGGTGGATGATTCCCAAATCTAATACGTTACAACCTGTTACAGCGAGGTGGATACATGCTCGCAAACATAATCCGTTACAACCTTTTATTTTCAAGGTGGAACAGGCTCGCAAACCTGGTCCGTTACACCCTCGCCGTAGTAACGCATTAATCCCTTAAGGCTCAACACCTGATACTCTATCAGAGCGGCTAAAGCGTCCTTCCTTTAGGCCCAAAACAGCAGAATATACCCTGACTATCTTAGAAGATTTTTTTTTTTTGTAAAGGTGCACAAAAAGACGTACTCACAATCTCCCCCCTGTATTAGTGATTCAGACAGAATCGATCATACGGGAGCACGCGCAGGAGGTCCTCGTGGAAGTTGATGCAGCAGGCCAGTGAAGCAAGTCCTTTGACGAAAACCACCGGCGGAAGTGCTCCGTACGTCGGGTCTCGGCACCAAAATGGTTAGGGTAAAAAATAGTGGTTTAACCTAAAAAGAATCACACACAGGGGTTGGAGAGAAATTGAAGTTAAATGAGCTCTGGAGTGGGAGATAGAATAAAGTAAAGTTCTGCAGTGGGAGACCAGGAAGATACTCTGGTTGACTGCGTGTCTGTTCTCCTCTCAGCTTCTCAGACAGTCCCCCGGGTCTGTCTCCTAATCACACAGCTCTGTCTCCCGGTCTCAAAAGGCCCTCCCACTGCAGTCTCTCTTTATTTAGTCAAACTTCATTAGCATCTTAAAAGAACAGTGTGTATACAAAGGAACATATGGTTGAAACCAAATGACATTTAAAAAGTACATTTAAACTATGTGATAAAGAAATACACTCTAAGAAAATAATAATACAACATTATTATTTTACCCTAACATAGGCTAACGTCCAAAACACCCCCATAGCTCTCCAGCCATAGGCTGCTGTAAATCCAGTCTGTTTGCTCTAACTACTTTCATGATGTGCAGTTTAAACCACTACACCGTGGTAGTCCTCTATAGTATGATATATGGATTTCAGCATTCTCTGTTTCTCTCAGCCTTCCTTCGGTGTGCGTGTTACCAAGATAAGCAACTGCAACTCATCACGGGGCAGGGCGAGTGTGTCTGAGAGAGGAAAGGCGTCTCTGTGAGACCATGCCTGTGACAGACTATTGAAAAGATGTACCGCTCTCAGCCAACCCCAAAATCAAATGCAGTAGCCACACTTTGACCATGAGCGGCAGCATTAAGATGTTTTCTGACCAAAAAGAGTAGAATTCAACAAGTTTACAAGAAAAGGTCAAAAAATGCCCTGAAACTAAAATATTGCATTGGTAAAGAGCCATGTTTACAGTTTGTAAGCAAAAAAATGTTTTGGAGTTTAGTTACTTTTTAAAGAGAGTCAAAGAATTTCTCAAAAAAAACAATGGGACAGGAACATCTGAGTGTATTGGCCACACGTTCGATTGAGAGAGAACATGTCAGGAAGATTCCTAATTTCAATGAGAGGGTAATTGATCAGTTTGCCTGCTTAACAGAAAGAGAGGCGAGCAATATTTCAATACACGTGATGAGTGTGTTATTAAATGGTGTGTTGTTCATGTTATATTTTATATTCTCAAAATTTGAATTGTAAATAGTCAACACATTGATGAGAACTACAGACCAATCTCTATTCTCCCATCATTCTGCAAGATTATAGAAAAAACTGTGTTTCAGCAGTGAAACAGCTTCCTAACAATGACCAACTGCTTTGATATTTTTCAGTCTGGTTTCAGCTCACCGCAGCACAGAGACTGTCCTCATCAAAGTTTTCAATGACATCTGCGTAAACACAGACTCTGGTAGATCCACATTGCTGGTTCTGTTGGACCTCAGTGTGGCGTTTGACACTGTTGATCATGATATAGTACAGGAACGACTGGAGAGCTGGGTCGGACTTTCTGGCACACTACCTGGCTGCTTCGAGTCCTATTTGTCTCTGATGTTGTGTTTTATGTTTTTACTGTTGGTTTATTTGCTTCTTTTATCACCTAAAGCACCTTGAAAAGCCTTGTTGTCCAAAGAGTGCCACACAAATAAAGTTGCTTTGGCTTGCCTTCCTGTATTTTGCCATAAGGGGGCCAAATGCATTCTGGGAAAGGATGGGTGTAGAATTTTTTTCCAGTCCAATTCTACATAAGATGTCTAATATCCACAGATGTAGTGGGGAAGTATATCTGATTTTAGCCTCAAGGGCCTGATAACATGCAGGTTGTGGAGGTAGTTGTGATCCTGCTTGACCCATTTATTCATTTTTTCAGAGAAGTTTGTAAGGGAGAGGGATTTTAAGTTGATGAGGAGATTCTTTTGATGTTTCAGGCCTCTCGTGTTGTTGCTGTTCCTAGACGTTGGGGTTATAATAGGGTAGGAGAGGCAGTGATAACATGTTTACTGCTAATCTCCACAGGCTGTTTCAAGGTTAGAGCTTTTTGTTGTCTGCTGTGTTGGGAAATCCTATCTCCTGTGTTCCTGGTTCACATAGCAGAAAATATCAGACGTTAATTTTCAATTCAATTCAGTTTATTTATATAGCGCCATTTCACAACAGATGTCATCTCAAGGCACTTTACAAAAAGAGTTATTACAATACAATGTTTAGTGTAGAAATTACAGAACCACAGAAGATTGCGTCGTGGAATTCTCAGCAATCCCTCATACTGAGCAAGCATGCAGCGACAGTGGGAAGGAAAAACTCCCTTTTAACAGGAAGAAACCTCCGGCAGAACCAGGCTCAGCACAAAGTGGTTATCTGCCGCGACCGTCTGTGGCTTGGAGAATACATAACAGAGACACAGAAGAGCAATAGAACTGATGCAGAAGTTTGTTGCAGGACGTGGAGAATTTTCCGTCACTGCAATGCCATCTTAGTCAGGGTCGTCAAGCAGGGCTAATCCGGAGCACCTACTATAATAGAAAACAGGTTAGTGCTTGAATTGGCAGCACCTCATTCAGTTGGGGAGAAGTAGGAGAGAAAGTAGGAACAGACCCTAATAATGTCCTCCAACAGCCTAGTCTAAAGCAGCATAGCTACTAACATTAACCTGACTCCTAGCTACTAGGAGACCTGGCTACCAACACTCTGTCTGAGTCCTCCTGACCCGTGGACGGTGTAGGGCCGGTAACGGCCCCCGTCATGCCGGGGTCTTCTCGGAGTCGGGTTGTTTGAGAATGCAGCCCAAAGTGGGTGGAATACTCCATCTAAGGCTAAATACCGGCACAAGACCGATAGTCGACAACTATCTTAAAGAAAAATAGACAGAACTGAGAGGACAGAGTTAGAAGTTGTAATAAAACTCTGTTTAGATAACATCAATTTGCCCTGAGGATATATTTTCTTTCACAGAAAATTTTGAAGTTATTGATAAATGTTATTGGGCACAGGTGTTTTTAAGGCATTTATTAAACACATGGAGTCTGTTAAATCTTTCATCATGACCTGTAGGGGATGGTCTCTTGATAGTAACTTTGGTAGAATATTTCTTTTTTTTCTGTGAGAAGGCTTCTTTAGACCCCCAATATAGTGCTCTGATTATAACTGTTTTTAGATTCGTGAAATCATACCTTTAACAGCTTGATTCACACTAATATCATTATTATTTCAGTGATTATATTGTCAGTAATGACAGTATTCTGATAACCCCAACATTTAGCCAAAATCCACCAACAACTTTTGAAATGGTTGAATGGCTGAAACCTAACCTCATTGGCAGAGGTAACAATAATGTACAGCGCTATTCTAGAATAAAGCAATATAGCCTACAAACAATGGTGGTTGATCTAGGGGGACACTTTTTATTAGATGACATTTTTTGCAGACAAATATCTTCTTAAAATAAAAAATTGTTTGATACAACTCTATTTTTCATTCACCAACCAGGTTTCTGCATTCATCTTAGTTTCAAAGTAAATACAACCTTAATGGCAAAGCAATTTTATTTGTATAGCACACTTTCATTTAAGTTAGAATACACCATAAATCACTTTGATGATTAAAATACAAGAAAGCATTTACAATGAGATCATAATTAAGACAATAATTAGAATAAAAATTAAAAACAAGCAAGTAAAAAACAGCAATCATAGGATCAGTTACTCATAGGCGATTCTAAAAAGGTAGGTTTTAATTTTAGACTTAAAAAGGTTCAGTGTCTCTGTAGCTTTGCATTCTCCCGGTATTTTTTTTCCAGATATGAGGAGCATAGAAACTAAAAGCTGCTTCCCCATGCTTGGTTCTGGTTCTACGGACGATCAGTAAACTAGAGCTGGAGGACCTGAGTGATGTAGATGGCTTGTACTGTGATAGAAGATCTCTAATGTACTCCCGTGCTAACCCGTTCAATGATTTATAAACTAATAAAAGCACTTCAAGGACTTTAGACCTGGGGTGATGCGTTCTGCTTTCCTGGTTCTAGTGAGATCGCGAACATCAGCGTTTTCTATTAGCGGAACTAGGTGTGTACTGTAGATCTTCACAACATTTCCCGTTGTGATGAACTGGAGAATCTGCTGAGTGTTTACTTTTGGAAAATGGTAAATTGTGACATTAGATTAGTCTATATTACATTTGATTTATCTGATATTTAATAGTCTGTGATATCCAAATGTTTTGAGTATTCATATATTTTGGTTATTTCTATCTCTTTTGGTTAGTATTTTTCATATGAGACCACAAAAACATTGTGAACATGATTGTGGAGTTCAAAACAAAAACTTGATGGATCTCTCCTATATTTATTTTTTTAAAGAGCAACTGCCCTTTAATTTACATCGAGAAGTGTTTGTTTCTTTTGGTGATATTTAAGAATGGTGATTAATTTACTGCTACCCTGTAATTAATTAGATTTTAAAAAAATATTGTTTGACAGCCCTACTAAAAATAACTAAATAAGAGGGGTTTTGGACGAAGTATGTATGTTTTCCATTGTTGAAGCACCGTTTCAAGAACCGTTTAAGCGCAGGCAGCGTTTCAAAAGTACCGGTTTGGCACCGGTATCGGATAAAACCTAAACGATACCCTTCCGTAAATATTACACCTAGATTTCTGGACCTGTTGATAGTTTCTAGTTGGACCTGTTTACGCTGATTACTTATATGTAGTCAACCTTTTTGGGGTCCAAAGATAAGTACTTCAGTTTTGTTTTTGTTCATTTGGAGAAAATTTTGCATTTCTTAAAGGTTTGAACGGGTTCAACATCACCTGGTGACATTGAGATATAAAGCTTAAAGTCATCAGCATAGTTGTGGTAGTTAACATTACTGGTGGTTATAATCTGTTTTAATGTGTAACTAAACCCTAAAACAACTTTTTGTTTTTGCTCATAAACTGTATAAATGTCTATTTACCAATGCAATCTTTAGGTTTCAGGGCATTATTTGAGATTTTTGTGTAGACTTGTTAAATTCTACATTTTTTGGTCTAAAAATGTCTTAGTGCTGCCCTTCATGGTAATCGTTTGGTACTGCATTTCAGTTTTTTGATTGGCTGACAGTGGTACATCTTATTCATTGTCTACGTCACATGCACGGTTTCACAGAGACATCCTCACTCTCTCAGAAACACTCGCCCCGCCCCGTGGCGAATCAAGCTTGTCTTGTGTGCTACAGTCTATGGTGCTAGGTGCGCACACAGAAGCATGTCGAGAGAAACAGAGGAAGCTGAAATCCATATTTCGCACTTTGGAGGACAATAACGTCAAAATGCTTTAAAGCCATCAGTTATAACCTATATGTTTTAAACACTGTGATGGACTGGCGACCTGTCCGGGGTGTACCCCGCCTCTTGCCCATTGACAGCTGGAGATAGGCACCAGCCCCCCCGTGACCCCTTGAGGAATAAGCGGTTCAGAAAATGGATGGATACATGGATGTTTTAAACACACCGTGAATAAGGAAACAAAAGCTGAGATAGTTCCCTCCGAAGCTACTTAGCATCAATGCTAGCACTAGGCTCTCTGTGCTTGTTTGCTCCTATACAGGCTGGTGGCTTCAGGCAGCTCAGCGCCCTGAGCCAACACTTCGAACTGATACGTTGTTTGACCGCTGCGCTCCATAGAGCCTCTCTTTACCTATGTTGGATGGCGGAGAAGAGAGATCATTTCTCCCTTTACCGTAAGTAAATAGAGGCTTTACAGAGCTCGGCGGCTGCATGCCATAGTTCAGCCATGACTGTGTTACAGCACACACCCCTGCGTCCCCCCCTTGCACTCATTCTCCAGACTTGGCCGTGCTCCTCAGTGCCTACTGGCCCTGCCCACTTTGGTAGAGTTTTTCAAATGTTGCCTGGGGGTGGGATGATGCTTTTTCATGGGGTTCAGTTATACTTTAATGGGAGCATGTAGATGCAAAATGGGAGGGGCCCTAGGATGGAGCCCTGGGGGACCCCACTTGTGATTTCTGTGTTTTTTATGATGAGAACTTGTTAATCAACACATAGAAGTTCCTGTTCTTAAGGTAGGATTTGAACCAATCAAGTGCCATACCAGAGAGTCCGACCCAGCTCTCTTGACGTTCCAGTAGAATGTCATGATCAACGGAGTCAAATGCCCCACTGAGGTCTAATAGTACAAGTACTATGGATTTACCACGGTCAGTATTTAAACAGATGTCATTGAAAACTTTGACAAGGGCAGTCCCGGTGCTGTGGTGCCTATGAAAACCATACTATCAAAGAGGTTCGACTGCTCCAACGATAACTATCAAAGAGGTTCTTCATTGCTAGGAAGCTGTTCAATTGCTGGACCCAGCTTTTTCAATAATTTTACAGATAAATGGGAGATTAGAGATTGGTCTGTAGTTTTGCATCAACGTTCTGTCTAGGTTCTTCTTTTTTAGTATTGGTTTGATCACTGCTGTTTTAAAGTCAAGGCAAGTCAATTTTATTTGTATAGCACACTTTCAACACAAGGCAATTCAAAGAGCTTTACATGACTAGAAAAATTTGAAAAATTAAAACATAGAATCACTAAAAGGCTTTGGGAAGAACACCTGATAGGGATGAGTTAACTATTTGGATCAGAAACCAAGGGACGAAACCAAGTCCATAGGAGATGTGGATGCTGGAGTTGAGGCGGCCGGCGACCTGGATGCTGGAGTCGAGGCGGCCGACGACGTGGATGCTGGAATCGAAGCAGCCTATGACGAGGAACTTTGAGACGAGGAGGCCGGTGACAAGGAACCATCAGATGAGGAACCTTGAGACGAGGAGGCCGGCGACGAGGAATCATCAGACGAGGAGGCCGGCGCCGAGGAACTATCAGACGAGGAGGCCGGCGCTGAGGAACCATCAGACGAGGAGGCCGGCCCCGAGGAACCATGAGATGAGGAGGCTCCTGCCGTGGAACCATCAGACGAGGAGGCCGGCGGCATGGAACCTTGAGTCTTGGGGGCAGGCGACGTGGAAGCTTGAGTCTTGGAGGCCGGCAGCATGGAACCTTGAGTCTTGGAGGCTGGTGGCGTGGAGCCATGAGTCTTTGAGGCAGGTGGCATGGAATCTTGAGTCTTGGAGGCCAGCGGCATGGAACCTTGTGGTGTGGATTGCGATGGAGCTGAACCTTGTGGTGTGGATGGTGATGGAGCTGAACTTTGTGGTCTTGGCGACGGACCTGAACCTTGTGGCCTTGGCGACGGACCTGAACCTTGTGGCCTATGCGACAGAGCTGAACCTTGTGGCCTTGGCAACGAAGCTGAACCTTGTGGCCTTGGCGACGGAGCTGAACCTTGTGGCACAGAGCATGGCAGAGCTTGACCGTGTGGTGCAGAGTATGGTGGAGCTCGACGTGGATGCGTTGAGTCAACAGGCTAGAGTGCTGCTGAAGCAGGCTGGAGTGCTGCTGAGCCAGGCTGGAGTGCTGCTGAGGCTGAAGCAGGTTGGTGGACTGCTGAGGCTGAAGCTGGTTGCTGAGCTGCTGAGGCTGGTAGAGCTTACCCTTGTGGCTTGGAAAGTGGCAGAACTGAACCTTAAGGCGTGGAGATTGGCAGAGCTGAACCTTGAGGTGTGGAGTCTGGCACAGCGTGACCTTTCGGCTTGGAATGCAACGGAGCTTGACCTTGTGGACTGTTGATCGGCGAGGCTGAAACCTGAGTTTAGGCGGAGGCTGAAGCAGGCTGGATTGAGGCGCTGGCAGTGAAGGCGTGTCCGCCTAGACACCTTCAGAGGTGACAGGAAGCTGAGGCGTGTCCGCCTGGACACCCTCTGTGCAGACAGAAACCGGAGGCTTGTTCCCCGGAACACCCTCGGTAGAGGCAGGAACCGGAGGCATGTTCCCCTGAACACCCTCGGTGAAGGCAGGAACTGGAGGCATGGTCCCCTGAACACCCTAATTGAATGAAGGAACCAGAGGCGTGTTCCCCTGAACACCATCGGAGGAGAATTGGAGCCGAGGTGCATCCGTCTGGAAACCCTTGGGGGAGATTTGGAGCCGAGGCGCATCCATCTAGACACCCTCAGAGAAGACTTGGAGCCGAGGTGCTTCGTCTGGAAACCCTCTGAGGAATCTTGGAGCTGGGGCGCGTTCTCTAAAACGCCCTCAGAAGAGTCATTAACTGAGGCGTGTTCTTCTGAATGCCCTCCGAGGAGTCTAGAACTGCGGCCTGCTGCTGGAAGCTGCTGGAGAGGTCCACTGGCTCGGACCCGCTGGAGAGGTCGGCTGTCCCGAGAACCGTCACAGGAGTCTTGGGACTCCGTCACCAGGGTTTCAGGAACCCTCACAGGAGTCTCAGGAACCATCACAGGATTCTCAGGAACCGTCACTGGAACGTCATGGGTCTCTAGAACCGTTTTGACCTTGATAACTTTGCTTGAATTAAAGCTAAGCAATGACAGGCAAGGGAAATGTTACCATAGCAACGTTTAGGCACACCAGCACCATTGAGTAGAGGGTTACGACACACTTTGAACTCGACGACACGCGGTCACGTTGTTCATGGAGCCCTCAATAGTTCCAAACATCCCAGCACCGTCATTGATTTCTAGCGGTGAAGGGCTTAATAAAGGACTTTTCCTAACTTTTACTGCGATTTTCTCTAAATTATATAATGTGCGCTGATTACTTCACTATATTTTTAATGATTATGGTTCTTTTTGTCTATGCAGAACACGTTTTGACTACATATATTCTTCCAGTGCACTCAATATAAGCATGTCTGCAATGTTTTATAATGTTATGCACTTAAAACCAAAACTGTAGTGTAAATACACAATATAGAGCTTTCTGGTGGCATTTAGATTCTTGCAATGAGAGGCTATAAATAGCCTTTCATTGCAAGAAATATGCCTGTGGTTAAGAGGTCTGCTCCAGCTTACCTTGAGATGTTCATCCTTTACTAAAACATGCTATATTATGTTACTAGGATAAATTTATAGTCCCAAACAACCCATGTGTAGATGTCAATCTGTCTCCTCTGCCCGATATAAAATGGAAAGTTAGCTGAATGGCAGAACTGATCTAAACTACTAATTTTAAAAAGTTTTAAATAATTTACAAGGAAAACAGGAGTGTAGATGTTTGATATGAGAATCAACCGTTTTTCTCTGGGCAACCTAATGATTCAGCATTTCATTTTTTGTTTTTCCTCTGATCTGAGAACATCTGTGTAATCCAGTTGATTGCGCTTCTAGCCAGAAACTTGTAAAATAGTTAATTGATTAAAAACTATATTTAAATCAAACTGTTTCAGTTAAATACATGTTAAGGGGTAAAGAAGTGTATACCAATTATGCAAAAACAAGAAACTGCCAAACATTTTCTTAAACAATATCGTGTAAAATGTAAAACACTTCAGTGAAGAAGTCCTTTTACTACCATTCTGCATCATAATACAATTTGGACAGTGTTTAAATTTGCTATAGTCTTAATGTCAGTTTATCCTTGGTATCAGTGACAGCAGCTCCCTTTGATCGTATCTTAAACCCTGCTGGTAATCTGGACTTTTTTTCCCCGTGGCGTCTTCACACAGCTTGAACCTGGGATGCTGCCTGGTGTAGCGGATCTCTGGTGCTCCAGGTCTGGTCCTGTGCTGCTATGTCCACTACTTCACTACTGTCCTTCAGCCTGGCATGGAGAGTAGACTCGTCTGATCTCAGGAGGAACCAGACCAGGAGGAGGAGACTAAGGTTGCCAGCTATGGGAAAATCTGGATTATTTGTTTGGTTGATCTTAGTGGGAGGTCCAGAAGCAGCACTGAAGACTGAGTCCAGGAAACAACAAAGAGATAAACCTTGGAAAAGAGCACAATGAGGTCTCATGCTGAAATAATCCGGAAATAACCTCCAGTTTACAAAGACAATTATTATTATCATTATTATTAAAGAATTAATCTTCATGCCAACAGTGTGATCATGATTTTAGAGATTGAGAAAAGAAGAAACAGCACGGTTATGTTGTGAATAAATCTTAATTTCTTGTACTCTCAACTCGATCACATGATTGCAAATGATAATTTTATAAAACAAGTACGAATGAAACGTTGCAAAGTTTATGCTGCTAAAGTATCAAATATCTTTATTCAGCTTTTTTTACTTTTGGAGGACACAAGAAACCAATATAGATTGTTAACCCTGTTTATGTCATATATGCTTCAGCAGGTCATTGTAGTCAGTCTTATGTGATATAACTGATAAACATGAAATAATTACTCACCTTAATTCACATTTTTTCTTTACTGATAGTACCTCAATTTACGCTTCATTCTTTGATTCAATAGTTAAAGACTAATGATATAGTGACCAGCAACGCACCAAATGCATAAAAAACACAAATAAAATTAGTAAAAAAAATTAAAATTTATAGCCTATTTTAAACAGTGCTGAATATTCCTAAAAAGCGAAATTCCAGACTGAAATAAAACAGTCTCGAGCTTGTCAAGCTTGTCTAGCCCCTCCTGCTTACATTTAGCTAGCTGCAGCTAAACTGTGAAAGTGAGCTCATTAATTAATAACTAATTAATAATTAATTGTGTTCCAAGCCACAAGGTTAATTAACTAAAACTGTCTACATTAAATATCCCTGTTGACTTATTTTGGCACAGAGCAGTCAGTTAACGCTTAACAATGCTGAAAATGTTGTAATTTCATCAACTTACCAGAGAAAATTATTCTAAAACACCGAAAATGAACTGCGTTCAATGACGGGGGTGCTGCTGTTTGGAACTATTCGCAGCTGCATGAACCACGTCACTTCAGCATTCCATTCTTTCATTAGAAGTCTATGGGAGTCTCCGAACTCTCTTTACACGGCTCTGCACTCGGCCTGGTAAATCTCTGTTACAGAGTACTGTGAGGTTACAGACTTAAGTACATTCTTTATGTTTTATTAGAAATATTAAAGTAAGCATGAGCTTTGCTAATGCTGAAACATCCAGACACCAAGATCACACAGCATCCAATTTTTTTCCTGTTGTTGTAGAAACTAAAATCAACTTAAGATAGATACACTTCTGTCCAAACCAACTACTTCTTACAATTTTCTCTTTATCTCTGATCTCAGTATACTGTAGTTCCTCTAGTGGTCTGTCGTAAAACATAGTCTTGCTTTCACAGACTTATACAGTTGCCTGTTTCCCCTCTTTGCTTGTTTTCTGTCCGTTTGAAGTAACATTTCTTAGAAGACCTGAATAAAAAAAAAATTCCATGCACATGTACTACATACAGTATATATTTAACAACTCAAGTTAATGTACAATTCTTTAAAAGTTTTTGTGTTTTTTGTAGTCTGTGTTTCTTTATTTCTTCTGTTTCAGACATGAAACGGCAAAGGGAGGCTGACGAGAGAGGAGAGACGGGATGGATAAACAATTCTGTTTATTCTTGTCATATTTGTTGTTTAGTTTTATATTTGATATGAATAAACTAACATAAACCACTGGTGATTCTCATTCTTATTTTCACAGTTTATTTGCAATTGGTTTTAACAGGACCATAAAGCTAACTCTGAACAATTTTAAAATTTTAAATGAATGTAAATAAAAACAGTAGGTAAAGGACATAAAATAATTAGAGATAGAAAACTTTTGTGGCTTATTTGATATTTTTTACATACAGGATGAACCTGAATAAATGTTTACTGGACCATTCTTTAATCTTTAATAGAATAAACAGGAAGTATCTGGTAGATGTGCTGGATCTACTAAAGAAAAATCAGATTTGGATTAGGAGCTGTGACATAGAAGTGGGATATCATACAGGCAGGTATGCAGAGAGTGCTCTGGGTAGCTTCATTATAGTGTCCACTGCATCGTCCATCAACAAACTTTGGAATTTCTCAATCCAAAGTTGCCATATCACTAAAATATATTAACAGGACAGTTGGTCCCACCAGAAAACCCCACTGACTGCCTCCAAACCACATCTTCCTCATCTTCTGCTATTCTTCAAGGTCATCCTCAGGGACCTCAGCATCACCAGCACTAAGCAGATGTGGAGAAGCCTGCATGCTGAGATGACCTGTATTGATGTAAAACGAAAACTGTTATATTTTGCCACTTGAATTTGTCAAAATATATATATATAATATCCAATGAGATATATTCAGATTCCCATTTTATTCAAATTCAGTTTCTGATGACAAAGTTCTGTCCGTAGCAGTATCTTAATGATTCATGAAATAGGGATTTGATTTCTAACAAAACATATAGAATATACTTAAGTCTGTAACCTCACGTTACTCTGTAATAGAGATTTACCGGGTCGAGTGTGCCGAAACGTTGCTATGGTAACCATTTCCTTGCCTCTCATTGCTTAGCTTTAATTCAGGCAAAGTTATCAAGCTCAAAACTGATACTACAGTGGAAAAAAGTCGGTTATACTTTCTGGACATTCTTATATATTTATTTTTGAGTAAAGGATTAACTATACTCTTAAAAATGTTGGTTTAAAAACAACCCAACTTTTGTTGTTTCCCAACGCGGTGCTGGTTAAATATTGGATAGAACACATGCTGGGTTAATTTAACCCAACAAATTAGGTTAGTTCCATTAACCCAATTTAGAGTTCACATTAACTACACTGCTGGGTTATTTAAACCCAGCAAGTTGGGTTGCTGATTTTTAATTATTACAATTCTGATTTTTGTTATTTATTATTATTATTATTATTATTATTATTATTATTATTATTATTATTATTATTATTATTATTATTAATTATGATTATTTTTTGGATTAAATATATTCTCACACCAATAATTTAACGAAAATTTATTAAAATGTATTAAAATTCTACATATACAGAATACATATACAGAATACACAAAAATATAAAAATACAAAATTAATATAAATATAAAAATCTAAAAAGCTTCTCATTTAGCTTATAACATTTCTGAACATTGAACTGGCATGTCACGTCTAAACTGATGACTGAAAAACAAAAACAATGGATAGTGGTGGTGGGATCCAGGCCAGTCTATGTGCAAGAAAGCAACTGAGTTTGCAGGATTTTCACTGCTGGGGAAACAGTTTCCTCAAGTCCAAAGATCAAACACATAATAGCTCTTAAAATGTCACGCTGGTGCTGCATGGAGGACGAAGGACCCAGGCGCAGAAGCAGAGTTCTAGGTGATCATTTATTTATGGTGCAGCAACATAAGATGAGACGATACACAACAGGTACGACAATGATCCAGCGAGGACTGAAGCGCTCGCTGGATCTTTAATAGACAAGGAGGAACAGGTGAAGAGAATAGGAAGTGAACACAGGTGCAAACAATATGAGGTGAGGAGGTTCAGACAGGACAACACAGGTGTAGATGATGAGGGAGTGTAGATCCTGACAGGACCCCCCACCCTTTAAAGGCGGATTCCAGACGCCGTGGACGGAGAAAAAACGCGCCCGTCCCATCCCGATCCCAAAAAAATACTCCCGTCATGTCCCGATCACGTGACAGCCCCACAAAAAAATCTTGTCCCGAAAAAATCCCATAAAAAGACTCCCGTCCAAACCCGAATCCCGTAGATTAGTGATTTACCTCCTATGGCGCTCGCTCCCCCCACCCCTTTTAAACCATAGCGTAGCACAGAATCAAAGATCATCTATTTAGCTTTATCCGCCGTCTTTGACCATATCCTGCATTCTCGTTGTTTGGCCACCTTACCACGTCATGAATGGACTCGATTCGTCTGACTACCAAACTATTAAGATACACGCATTTTCAGTCGGATATCATATGCGTACCAGTTTATCCAGGTGGTGTAGCAAAAACTTAGAAGTTTCAGTTTTGGTGCATGCAGTGTAGTAGACCCGATGGAATTGCATTTTGCAGCGGAGTTAATAACCACACACATTGGCACCGGATCGCAGCGTCATTTTTTTAAAGCTAATTCCCTGATATCTGACAAGATAAATGTAAAGAAAAAAAAAAAAATTATAATTTCCGGTTTCCCGTCCGATCCCGTGGATTATTTCCTGTCCCGTCCCGATCACGTTACCAACAGTGAAATTGACTCCCGTCCCGCGGGAATCCCGCAGGAATCACATGACCAGTGGGAATCCCGAAAAATAGTCGCCCTCTACTTGGGAGCACAGTATTCCATCAACAATGAATTTCAGTCTCTCTCCTATTCTTGGGATTAAGGTGGTGATGCTGGGAAGATCCAGGTACCCAAAGCTTTCTTCATCAATAGCCTCATCTGAAAGACAGAACACAAAATATCACTAAGGTGACCATTCAGACAAAAAACTCTTTAGAGCTTGTGTGTTCCTCATTGTTCACGACTTGCAGTCAATGTCATAATGTAAACCAAACCTGCTATGATGTGGACCAACTCATGCTGAAACACCTGTGTAACCTCGGTTTAATAAAACAAGTTTCATTCAACTGTGCGTGCGGATTTTAGCATCGTGCTGGACCTTTCAGAGCTTTAAACTAAAAAAAAGCATTATTCCTTTAAAGGGACTCTAAGGAAGTTTGAAAATTTGTGCTCACGATTGCCCCATCAGGCCAAACGCGTAACTGCAGTCTTAACGGTAAGCTCATGCATGAGGCGTGCATGTTGTACGTGCACTCGCAAGCAATCATAAACAACTTAGTCAGCTCTATTCTCGACAATTTACAGCTTTGCACGCATAACTTCGACTGAGCTAATAAATGTGATGGAAGATATTTAGACCAAATCAATTTTAGTGTATTTCTAGGATGTCATACGTGGGAAAATTTGTAGCAAAGTGAATCAAGTACGAAGCCAAATAATAAAGATGAATTAATAAATCATGTTGATTAATAAATCACCTGAGTTAATTTTTTGAAGAAAAAATTACAAATAAACAACAAATGTTAATGTATTTTTTTATTCTTTTTTATTTATATATTACTTGAGTAATATGATGAAGCATTGCTAATCCCACTTGAGTAAAATTTTAGATGCTTCACAGAATGAAAAGCAAACATATTTTAACCCAAAATAAACCAGACACGGAGCTACACTCTGTTACAGGAAAGCTCCTGTTTCTACATATAATTTTTTAATGTAATCTGAATGATGAACCTTTTGTTTCAATTTGAGGTCAAGTGAATGTACAGTAAACGCTGTAAATGGTCACTGGAAGTACATTTTACCTTGTAAGATATATTAATACCTACTGTATTAGTTTTATATTTCAACAAATTACTTCGAGAAGGGTTTCCTCTGCTTTAAACTATTTTTTTTGTAATCATTTTATTTTGTTTTACTCTATATGAAATACCTGAATTTACCAAGAATTTAGTGCTTAGGTGTCGGATATTTTAAAAGCAGATGTTACACAGTACGCAAGCAACTTTTTTACCAAAACCTTTTTCACTGAGTAGCATTTTTGACAGCTACTTTTACTCAAGTAAAGGAACTGCTATTATTACTTGAGTACAACTTTTGTGTACTCTACCCACATTTGTTTGTATTTTGCACCAAGGTAAAGTATTAGCAACATTGTTTTTTTCATTGTAAACACAAAACCCTGACCAAAACACTTCATGCCTTGTTTCAGTTAAGTTTATATAAAACATGCATTTCATCACATTAACCTTCTTATGTTTCTTTTCAAAATTAATAATCCAGTCCAACTGATTATTCACAAGTTTCTGAGGAGAGCAGGGAGAGGAGCAGGTAGAGGGACACCAGGGTCAGTGAGCTCGGTGCACCTGCTGCATTTGCCGACTGATGCCCTCAGACCTGGGAAATAAGAACTGTAGACAGGATCCAGAAGGGTGTCTGAGCAGACGTGCTCCTTTTAACTTGTTCTTCTTGGATGAAGGAATCTTAGGTTTGGCTCGGCCGACGTGGAGTGACGTGGTGGCTCTGCATGACAGCCAAGAATCTGGATCTGGTAACCGGGAGTATCGTTACTCTGCCTACAGAGTATTTAGCAACAAGGACGTCTTGGCGCAGACAATCAGCTTGTGATTTTCTTCGAGCTGTGTATGGAGGATCATGGACAAAATCCCGACCCATTTGTGGTTTACGTTGGTTTTAAAGAAGTCCCTGTCATAATCCATCCCTGTCTGTGTTGTTTATTCCTCCCTGTTTCCTCCCAGTCTGTTTGAGTTACTTAGTCCTAGTTTGTTTCACCTGTTGTCCTATTAGTCCTCCCTGTGTTTTCCGCCTCTGCTCCCAGGTGTTCGTTCCCTGATAACCCTCCCCACAGTATATATGCCCTTCTGTGTCTGTCTGTCCTCGTCGGGTCGTTGTTGTCGTTACCTCCCCTAGTGCTTGTGTTCTCTGTGCTTCTCGTCTGCTTTTTGGACTATTAATAAACATGGGCCGTAAGAGCCACAAACGCCGCTCCGCATCTGGGTCCTCCTTTAACCTAAACCTGACAGTACGACCCGACCCGCCACTGGACCCAGCGGAGTATCGCCACACCGAGGAAGAGTGGAGGGAACTGATAGACTGGTGCGTTAAAAACAATCAGTACTCAGACTCACCTTTTTGTGGATCTCGGCTGGCTCTCTGTCCGCTCGGTGTTGGGCCCCGCCGTCGTGAGGGGGGCGGCTTCCGCGCTCCTCGTGCCTCAAGCCATCGTGTCGCTCCTGAGCGTCCTCCTGGGAACACGGCTGCTGTTTCCCCAGCATTCCTGCTTGCCTCCATGTACGACGATTCGGAGGAGGAGGATGACTGTTTCCCGGATTTCTCCTCGGACTCCCTGGATGACGAGCTGGACTTCTGCAGCGGCGCCCAGGGTGCGCCGGTTTCTCCACGGCTTTCCGCCTCCTGGTCCGGCCGGTCGTCCTCCCTGGCTCCTTCCACCGGTCCTCCGCCTGTCTCCGGTCCCTCTGAGGCTGGTCTTCGTCCTGCTTCTCGGCGTCGAGGGAGGAGGCGTCGCCGAGCTGCTCCATCTTCGCTTCAGGGGAGCTCCGCTTCCTCCTGCCGCCAGCAGCCAGTTTCGGGTCTGCCTCCTCAATCCCTTCGGCACCACCAAGTATCAGTCTGTTCCCAGCCAGCTTATCCTCATCCACCTCTGCCGGTCTCAGCTCACTGTCCTCCGCCACAGGAGAGCGCAACTTCCTCTCTCCTCTCTCTGGAACGGGCCGCCCCTAGTGGCACTTCGGTGGCGGATGCTTACCCCAGCGTCCAGCCTTCTGTTTCGAACTCTCAGCCGCTGCAGTCCTCTTCCGCAGTCACTTGCTCGATGCATCCAGCCACGAAGCTTCACACTGGCACCGGTGGAGGTGGCGCCATCTGGCGGCCGACGACTGAAGCGGACTTTGAAATGTTATTTAAGGAATTCAAGAATGACTCTAGGAGGCTTGAAAGCATTTTTGAACTCTATGATGAGTTCGTTCTGAACAAAGGAAAGAGTTCCATAGGGACTATAGAGCCCAAGTCCCCTATAGAGACTGTTTTTGAGCCAGAAAGCTCCAAGGAGATTATTTTTGAGCGTTCTTCAGAGGCTCACCTGGAACCCCGGACAGAGTGTGATCCAGAACCCAGTTCTCCTGAGTATGATCTGGAGTTCGGGTCCTCTGACTCGGTTCCTGAGGTCTCTCCTGCTGCAGAGACGGTTCCCGAGGTCTCTCCTGCTCCAGAGTCGGTTCCTGAGTCAGCTCCTCTCCGCGGCTGCCAGCAGCAGGCCGCAGTCCAAGTCTCTGCCGAGGGCGTCCAGACGGATGCGCCTCGGTTCCGAGTTCCCTCCGAGGGCGTCCAGACGGATGCGCCTCGGTTCCGAGTTCCCTCCGAGGGCATCCAGACGGATGCGCCTCGGCTCCGAGATTCCGCCGAGGGTGTTCTGGAGAACACGCCTCCGGTTCCTGATTCCTCCGAGGGTGTTCTGGAGAGCACGCCTCGGGTTCCTGTTTCCTCCGAGGGTGTCCTGGAGAACACGCCTCGGGTTCCTGATTCCTCCGAGGGTGTTCTGGAGAGCACGCCTCTGGTTCCTGATTCCTCCGAGGGTGTTCTGGAGAGCACGCCTCTGGTTCCTGATTCCGCCGAGGGTGTTCAGGGGAACACGCTTCTGGTTCCCAACTCCGCCGAGGGTGTTCAGGGGAACACGCCTCTGGTTCCCGATTCCGCCGACGGTGTTCAGGGGAACACGCTTCTGGTTCCCAACTCCGCCGAGGGTGTTCAGGGGAACACGCCTCTGGTTCCCGATTCCGCCGAGGGTGTTCACGCAAACACGCCTCTGGTTCCCGACTCCGCCGAGGGTGTTCAGGGGAACACGCCTCTGGTTCCCGATTCCGCCGAGGGTGTTCACGCGAACACGCCTCTGGTTCCCGACTCCGCCGAGGGTGTTCAGGGGAACACGCCTCTGGTTCCCGACTCCGCCGAGGGTGTTCAGGAGAACACGCCTCCGGTTCCCGCCTCTGGTTCCTGATTCCGCCGAGGGTGTTCAGGAGAACACGCCTCTGGTTCCTGACTCTTCCGAGGGTGTTCAGGGGAACACGCCTCTGGTTCCCGACTCCGCCGAGGGTGTTCAGGAGAACACGCCTCTGGTTCCCGACTCCGCCGAGGGTGTTCAGGAGAACACGCCTCTGGTTCCAGACTCCTCCGAGGGTGTTCAGGAGAACACGCCTCCGGTTCCTGACTCCTCCGAGGGTGTTCAGGCGAACACGCCTCCGGTTCCCGATTCCTCCGAGGGTGTTCAGGCGAACACGCCTCCGGTTCCTGACTCTTCCGAGGGTGTTCAGGCGAACACGCCTCCGGTTCCTGACTCTTCCGAGGGTGTTCAGGCGAACACGCCTCCGGTTCCTGACTCTTCCGAGGGTGTTCAGGCGAACACGCCTCCGGTTCCTGACTCTTCCGAGGGTGTTCAGGCGAACACGCCTCCGGTTCCTGACTCTTCCGAGGGTGTTCAGGCGAACACGCCTCTGGTTCCTGATTCCGCCGAGGGTGTTCAGGGGAACACGCCTCTGGTTCCCGACTCCGCCGAGGGTGTTCAGGGGAACACGCCTCTGGTTCCCGACTCCGCCGAGGGTGTTCAGGAGAACACGCCTCTGGTTCCCGAATCCGCCGAGGGTGTTCAGGGGAACACGCCTCTGGTTCCCGACTCCGCCGAGGGTGTTCAGGAGAACACGCCTCCGGTTCCCGATTCCTCCGAGGGTGTTCAGGAGAACACTCCTCTGGTTTCCGACTCCGCCGAGGGTGTTCAGGAGAACACGCCTCCGGTTCTCGCCTCCGCCGAGGGTGTTCAGGCGAACACGCCTCCGGTTCCTGACTCTTCCGAGGGTGTTCAGGCGAACACGCCTCCGGTTCCCGACTCCGCCGAGGGTGTTCAGGCAAACACGTCTCCGGTTCCCGACTCCGCCGAGGGTGTCCAGGCGAATGCGCCTCGTTTCAGAGTTCCCTCTGAGGGCATCCAGACGGATGCGCCTCGGCTCCGAGATTCCGCCGAGGGTGTTCTGGCGAACACGCCTCCTTCTCAGCAGCACTCCAGCCTGCTTCAGCAGCACTCCGTTCAGCTTCAGCAGCACTTCGGCCTGTTTCAGCACTCTCCGGATCTCAGGGTAAAGCCCCGCCATACTCCACATCGCACGGTTCTGCTCTGCCATACTCCACACCGCAAGGTTCCACGGCGCCGGCCTCCAAGGCTCAAGGTTCCACGGCGCCGGCCTCCAAGGCTCAAGGTTCCACGCCGCCGGCCTCCAAGGCTCAAGGTTCCACGCCGCCGGCCTCCTCGACTCCGGCACCCTCGTCGTCGGCCTCCTCGACTCCGGCACCCTCGTCGTCGGCCTCCTCGCCTGATGGTTCCTCGTCGTCGGCCTCCTCGCCTGATGGTTCCTCGTCGTCGGCCGCCTCGACTCCGGTTTCTGACTTGGTTTCATCCCTCCGTCCTGGACCCCCTCCTCCCGCCCTGGCTTGTGGTTCCTGCTTGGCCACCCCAGGGGAGGGGGGGGGTACTGTCATAATCCATCCCTGTCTGTGTTGTTTATTCCTCCCTGTTTCCTCCCAGTCTGTTTGAGTTACTTAGTCCTAGTTTGTTTCACCTGTTGTCCTATTAGTCCTCCCTGTGTTTTCCGCCTCTGCTCCCAGGTGTTCTTCGTTCCCTGATAACAACCTCCCCACAGTATATATGCCCTTCTGTGTCTGTCTGTCCTCATCGGGTCGTTGTTGTCGTTACCTCCCCTAGTGCTTGTGTTCTCTGTGCTTCTCGTCTGCTTTTTGGACTATTAATAAACATGGGCCGTAAGAGCCACAAACGCCGCTCCGCATCTGGGTCCTCCTTTAACCTAAACATGACAGTCCCGTTCCACAGAAACCAACATGAAACTCATGACCAACTCAGAAATACTATTTACTTTTATTCTTATTGTAGCAAAACATTCTTGCATATTTGTATTTGTCATAATTACATACATAAATTTGCTATGTTCAGCTTAGAATGTTATCAGCTTTTGCTAGGGGATCAATTATCAAGTCCTGGAAAAGGATAAAATAAAGAAATTAGAATTATGTCATTTTCTTCCACCAAAATGGTGATCATCATTATCTCTCCTCTGCATTGCGGTGTCAGCACCAATTCAGCTGTAGGAGGAGGGATGATCCTGGAGACAGGACCCAGGGCCCTGGGGTCATCTGGCTGAATGCTTCTTTTTGGGAGTCCCCCGGCAGAGCTTAGAGCTTTTCACATGCACTGGAAGGTGGTTATGGTGTTTGTAGTCCAATGCAGCAAGGAATGTCCTGGCTTTATAGACGCCATATGAGAATGCAAAGCGTTTCCCCGCGTACATCAAGATGTTTTTTCTGGGAAGACTCAAGCTTAGAAGTGGTCCTGCAAAGAGACAAACAAAATAAAAACTGCAATGCATGTAGAGCAAATAAAATCCACCATAGTGATATATAATTTTGTGGAAGGGATCATGCAACGATACAGATTCTAGTATTGGGGCGACACTGTTCTAATTTCAGCCAGAGCAAAAACTACAAACTGTCTTGGTGTTCATTCACTTTTTTTTTGGTAGAAGTATCCAGTAAATTATTTTAGAAAAATTACAAGAAAAAAAAAATCCCAATTATAAAATATATGAGATTGGAGATAAATAATCTTAAATCATGTAGGTCTAAAGCTCCTTTTCCATCAAACTCAATTCTGGTCCTAAAAACAGCAGAATATAATAATATAGGAGCAAAATATGACAATACATACTGACATATGCACATAGAATTTCAGAGAGAATAATTTGTTACTTATACACTTTTTTTTCAAAACTATTGGATCATATAAAGCTTCATCCTGTTAATCCATTGAGTTGATGCTACACAGAAAAAAAAGCCTATAGCCTAAATAAATTACAAAAACAGGGCAACTGTTCATCAAACATGAACCAATTTATTTTTTGTGATAAGGAGAACAATAACCAGGAACAGGAGTTGCATTTTGTTTACTTTATAATTACCTATCAGACTCCTATAGTTCTACAAAGTTTAGATACTCCGGTAAAGTTAGATCTTTTTTTTTTCTCACAATCCCAACAAATTAGCTAAACAATGCTCAGGTGTGAGCACGACAGACAGGCAGCCTAAAACATGTTCCTACTGCGGACGAAGTACACACCCCCCGCTTTGAACGCATCTACTCTTTTCCCCCCTCGTATTTAGTAAAGATTTCTTACCTTTAAGCAAACATGATGCCAGCTGCAGGTCCCGAACAGTAACAAAAAATAATTAATAAAGATATTTTACAGGCATATAGAAGCAACCACGGTGAAAAGCCCAGGGCTCTTTTTACTGACCAGGACATTGCTGGATTATGTATGAGGAAGAAATTTTGCAGCTCTACACATTTATTTGCTGTTAAACTTCCTTAGAGTCCCTTTAACTTGTAAATAAGACGACTAAGCTATAAACTCACTAATGACCAGGTTTGTTTCAACTCAAATGCAATATTTAGTTTTGTGAGGCTCTGAAGACAAACCGGTGGCAAAATCTGTGGTAATTGTCCAAAAACCATACATTGATGGCTGGGCTGCAACAACAAAATCGATCAAATTCAATGATAAAAAGTGTTGGCAACGAATTTCCTCATCGATTCGTTGTCTAGCGTGATTAGCCTACTCTAATTTGGTTGCCAGTCGCGCAACCCCCCCACCGTAACCTTTAAAAGTTTGAATTACTCGTCATGACGGTTATAGGCTGTAGTTGAGCCTTGCATGAGCAGGTACACCTGTGCCAATAATAACTTCCAAAGTTTGGAGTACTTTGTCTTAAATAATGCAAAGACCTTTTTTACCTGCAACATTTGCAAGCCCGACACTTCATGACATGGGAGTACAGCTGTGATTATGCAGCATCGTAAACTGCAGCATGTCGGAGTCATCAGAAGGGGAGAGCTCGGTTTGTGCGTAATGTGCGAACAACTATGTTACTTTTTAAGTAACATAGAGAAGTCTGTAAGAGTTTGGTGCATTTCTACTTCCCATCTGGCTACAGTGAGCAACATGCGTTAACTACATTTATCTACAGTGTAGAAGTTGTTGCTGTTTTAGCAGTTGCATCAGAGCGATATGGTGAGGATGATCCCTGATGTTATAAAAGCTTAACAGGAAGAAATGACGACAGCCGTGAACTTGATGGTCGCTTTTTTTCTCTCTCCCCCACTTTACTTATAGAAGTCAAGTTTTCTCACTGACATCAGCTTCCTTCACAATAAAAGTATTACGCGCCACATCCTGGCCGACTGAATTATTCAAAATGAAAAGTCTCATAAAAGTGGCTAACACTAAACTATGATTACGTTATCATGTATTTGGTTATGCATGACGGGGAAGAATGTGTTTGGATCTATTGTGCTACTTGCTTATATGATGATCGACAGGGTAAACATGTGCCCGGATGCCCTGCAGCCAGCATACACAAATCTGTTGTTATTTTTTTTAACAAAAAGTTTAAGAAAAATCCCCCCCCCCCCCCCCCCCCCCCCCCCCCCCGCTTTGCTTTTTTTCACAAATCACACCCTTTATATGGCAACACCGTATACCATTATGAATTGTTAGACTTGCATGTCAAAAACATTTTGTATTTAGTTATGGGTCTACATTGTTCCAAAGCATATTGTACACTTTATGGACTCAGGCTCCACAAGCACGTAGAATCATTGTTATTTTTTTAGGTCCATCAATTTGACAGATAGACATTTGTAAAGTTATAAATTGCTCTGTGTCCAGTGATCCCTATTCATTTCCTTTTTACAGAGCATAAAGCAGGCACATAAGGATGACATCCATCCATCCATCCATTTTCTGAACAGCTTAATCCTCAAGGGGTTGCCGGTGGGCTGGTGCCAATCATAAGGATGACAATGTCTACCATAAGACAGTACCCATAAAATAAAGACAAGGAGATGACTTATGAATTAGCTTACCTCTAAAGCTTTTTATTACTCCCAGAAGCTGCCACTCGATCAGTTTTGAGATTACCAAATCGTTCGTCCTCAATCAGTCGCTTTTACCAAACTGAAATATCAACACGGAGAGAGTCTATTAAGAACAGACAAACTGAGCTATTTTATTGTCTATGAACCTGAAACTTTAAAACAGAGTTAAGACCAAATCTATGATAAAATGCAATCAAACAAAACATAGTCCAGCCTGGTTGGATACACGACCCGACAGCCCATGACACCGTCACACCACTTTACACCGCACTAACAGGAGACTTTTCCCGGATTGATTTGCTTTTTTCAGGACGTTTTATTCGTGCCATCCATGGTATTGTTTCAATTATCGGTGAGTGGGCTTTTAAACCAGCCCGCATGCCAGGCACTAAACTGCGGTCACACCTGGGTGGACCGGTTACAACAACTGTATTCCCAAAAGACGCCCCCCCTCACCCCGCTTTTTCCGGGCCGAAGTGCTAGCAGCTAGCTAACGGTAGGCTAACGGCTTACAGGTACCGAAGACAGTAGCTAAATACCAAACTATGTAGCGGGACAGACTTTACCTAGAATCGGCAGGGAGCAGTATCCGCCAGTAAACTAACAACTTCCATATACCGAAGACAGTAGCTAAGTAGCAGGGGTGTAAGGGAGTAACGGTCGTGGTAGCTCATTAGCTAACTGGCTAGGCGCTCTACCAATCATTCAATAAACGCAAAACTGCTTCACAAACTTAAATCTGAACAAATACTTGGAGCTTTATATTTAACTAATTTGTTGTCTTTTTTTGATCCCTCACTAAACAATTTTGTACTCGCAGAGTTTCAAAAGAGCCATTGAAATAAATTGACTTACTTCTCATGTCAAGTCTCCTCCGGTCTCAGTCTTGAAGGTCTGACAGGTAGAGGGTGTCAGGGTGAGGTGTTGCATCAGTTTCAGGTGTGACGTCACAACACAGAACCCGATTTGTTGAGTTGTCCAAAATAACCCAACAAAACAGAAGTTTTTAACCCAACAGCTAATAACTAAGCACCCAACAGAAATAACCCCCCAAACTGGGTTGTCAGAATACCCAATTATATTAAAATAACCCAATTATGTGACCCAACAGGCTCAACCCAGCATTTGGGTTAACTAAATAACCAAGCATTTTTTTTGGGAGTACATTTAAGGTGGCTTGAGTAGCCTACAGCACATCCTAGCTGAATTTACCGCCTTCGGAATTGATATGTTAGCAAGCCTAAAATAACTTTATTATAGTGTATTAGCACCCCCAAAATTATACAACTAAATAGAAAAGAAAACACGATTAACTTACCATCATTCCAGGGGTTGGGGCCGAAGGAGAAGCTCGAGGAGAATGATTTCTCCTGCCGTGAGAGACACGGCTTGCGGCGGCCATGTTGCTTCAGTTGTGGCTGAGTCGCCTGGGGGCGTGGTTTGTAGGGGCTGCAGCTACACCTTACTTGATACAGGCAGGTTTTGAAACAAACTGGTGAAATGTTTTCATCAAAACTCGAAGTTGTAGCAAGACAGTTGTGTGTGTGCAGCAGCACATTCAAGAAGTTGTGTTCACTGACTCGTAGTTGTAGTGGGAAAATTGACTTGTGGAAATAGAGTTTTAGGCATTTTGTACTTTCTTTTCTGCAACTTAAAATGCAAAGCAAATTTGTGAGAACCTTTTTCACAGGTGAAAATTTTACACACACACTCAAATTTATTTAGCATGTTTTTAATAAATTTGGTACAAGTAAAAATTCAGCTGTACAACTTCGGATTTAATGTGCAAGTTCTCACATCGCAATACACAGATGTACGCATCCAAAATACAAGCTCATATTTAAAATACAAGCATGCGGATTCTAATTACAGACGTGCAGATCGATTTACAGACGTGTGGATCCAAATTACAACCGCGGATGTTTTGAAACATATCTACCTTCATATCTGGGTCTCAGACCTATAAATTATGTTTTTTATCTGGGAACTGGATAAAGTCTGATTACTGTCACAAGATTAGTGACGAGGATTAGTGGCACCCAAAGAAGAAGCCGGCGGAGATTGAGAATCCCCGGAAGTGGAGTGAGTCGACACGGAGACTGGAGCAGAAAGCAGACCAGGCCCGCTAGGAGCTGGGGCCAAAGCGCTGCAGCTCTGAGGATGAGGCAGGAAAGACCCAGGAGCTGGAGAACAGTCGTTGGAGGAAGCTGGGTCTTCGTAGCCAGAAACAGGAGCTGAGCCACGGCATCTCCAGCGGCGAAGCATGAGGAGGGTTTCTCACAGATGAATCCGTGTCGCCGTGGCGGAGATCGTCACTAGGAAGTGGGAGATTAGGGTTGAGAATGGGCTCGTCATGGCGCAAATTATCATTTCGATGAGTGAGGAGGAATGCCGGGGACATACGATCCATATCCTCTAGAGAGGCCTGAGGAGCGACACGGCAGCTGCTGGAGAACAATGGTGTGCAAGGATGGTCCTCACCCAATTCCCGCAGTCCGGTGTCGGGAGGGCAGATGGCCAGCCTGGAACCCGCGTATGGTGAATCTGAGCACAGTCCGTTTTTAACACTCCAGTCCTTCAAGTTCCTAAGCTCTTCCTCAGAGTGAGTGGTGTACTCCGCTGGGTCCGCTTGTTCGGGTTGTTCTGTCAGGTTTTTTGTTGAAGGAGGACCCAGATGTGGAACGGCGTTTAAAGCTCTTGCGGCCCATGATTAATAATAGTAAGAAAACAAATAGAGGAAGCAGACGAGACAAGAACAGGGATGGCAATGACGACAACGCAACAAAGACACACAGATACAGAAGGGTTTAAGTACCATGGGAAGAGTAATCAAGAAATGGGGAAAACCTGGGAGCAGGGTAGGAAAACACAGTGAGGACTAATAGGACAACAGGTGAAAACAACTAGGACTGATTTGACTGAATACAGACTGATGTGCGAGAAACAAACAGGGAGGAAAAAATGACAAAGACAGAGATGGATCGTAACAGTTACTTGATACTTGTTCAGTCTCTCTTTATATATCTCATAATGAACCTGGAGTCGAGTTTTCCGCCATTTTCTCTTGGCGCGCCGACACTCCCTTTTTTCATTACATACCAGTGGATTGCTTCTCGGGCTGCACGGTGGCGCAGTGGTTAGCACTGTTGCCTTGCAGCAAGAAGGTTGTGGGTTCGTATCCCGGCCCAGGGTCTTTCTGCATGGAGTTTGCATGTTCTCCCCGTGCATGCGTGGGTTCTCTCCAGGTACTCTGGCTTTCCCACATTCCAAAAACATGACTGTCAGGTTAATTGATCACTGTAAATTGTCCTTAGGTGTGAGTGTGTGCATGGTTGTTTGTCCTGTTTGTCCTGCCCTGTGATGGACTGGCAACCTGTCCAGGGTGTACCCCGCCTCTCGCCCATTGACAGCTGGAGATAGGCACCAGCACCCCGTGACCCATAAAGGATTAAGCGGTTAAGAAAATGGATGGATGGATGGATTGCTTCTCCACGCAGACTTCTTTTTACTAGAGACAGTTTTAACCTTAAACGGCTCAATTGTATCCATCATGTCCGAAATTTTGGATAGAAAATCATCTGTCAGTTTGTTTCCTGAATTTGTGTTGGTGGATGTTGGTGATGTAGGAGTGTACATGAATTTAAAGTTTTCAGCTCAGTTTTCTTTAAGGAAGCATTTTTTACCAGTGGTTTACTCTGATTAGATGTTTTGGCTAAGATGGTGCTTTCAAATGAGATGCAGAAATGGTCAGATAATGCGATATCAGTTACGGCAATGTTAGAGACATTTAAGTCTTTGCTAATAAGTAGGTCCAGAGTGTGTTCTCGGTTGTGCATTGGCTCGTTAATGTGTTGGGTTAGTTCAAAGTTTTGAAGGGCGTCATTTAGTGCTTTGGTTCCGCTATCTTGGGGTTTCGCAGTATGGATGTTGAAATCTCCCACAATTGCTATCTGGTCATAGTCCATATTGCAGAGCAAAGGTCATTGAAGTCGTTAATAAAGTTTGTGTTAGGTTTTAGTGGTCTATATATGTTTACAAATAGGACTATGTTGGGTTTTTTACTAGGGCTTTTGAATATTTTTTTTCTTTCAAAATAATAATAATCAAAAGAATTCAATATAGCCTTACCATTATTGTCACAGAGTGTATATCCTGCTACTGTTGTATTGCTAACAACATCACATCACTTCAAAACTACCTGCGTCTCTTTGTACTCATAGGGATGATAAGACTTCAGGTGGTTAAATAGATTGGTTGTATCACCTAGCTTTGACAAATCAGTTTATTCTGGCTGCTGTCCTCTCTGAAATAACCAAACCATTTCCAAATTACTAAGCTCATGATGTGACTTCTCTCCACAGTGTCATTTGCGTGTTCTCTTCTGCTCTCAGTGTCAACAGTTTGGTCATCTTTATCATATTCCCTGTTTTCCATTCCCCTTCAATATTCCGCTCCTGCTGTACACTGTTGACTTTGTGCTTTTAACTATCACATTTTTTTTGATTAGCCAATTAGCTTGACAGTAGGTCAGTGCTTCCTCTGGATTGGTCTGTTGACATAATGATTAAAACACACTATGAAATTATCGTGATCTAGCTTTTTAATATCGCAAACTTTGATTCAAATCTGATTAATTGCCCAACCTTACCTTAAACCATTTAAAATATTTACACTCCTTAAATGTTTCTACATTTTGTCATGTTGCTGTAATAAAAAGGTGGAAAAAGTTAAGGGGTGTAAATAGTTTTGCTTCTGAAAATGCCTCCTGCTAGCATTCATATGTGTCCTTTCACCAACCCCCATTATGTTCAGACTACAGACTTACCAACACTCCTGATACAACTCTATTACAGCTGTTTCACGCCACAGTAATGAGAAGTCAGCCACTCGGTTTGAATTTCCCATTGTTACATCAGATGTCAATTCTTTTTCAAAGCTTATGACATCCGAATGGAAGCAGAAGTTAAGCAGGGAGTTCATGCTTGAATATTTCTGCTTGCAGATTTTGGCCTAATTATGAATGGTACTGACTCATAACACCAGCATATAGGCTGCACATGATTTAAATTTAAATAAATAATTTAAATTTACAAGCGCTCATTATGTTTTTGTATCAAAGACAGAGTCAATTTTGCTGTAAACAAAAACATTTCTGGCATTCTTATACATAATTAACAGCTGCAGATCTGCTAGAAATCAAATCATATGTACATTTAAATGTGTATCACATTTTGCTGTAGGTCAAATGTAAATGGGAGGAAAAGGCAACATAAATAGGAAATTGTGTAAATTTCCTTTTGGTTTAACTTGAATCTTTGACATATACAAGCTTACAATATAGCCTCCCACTGAATGAACAGAATGTGTTTAACTGAGACACAATCCTGCACGACAGCTGAGTTTTATCATGCAATAAAAAAAAAACAACAGTCAGTGTAAATTCTGGGACTTTAGATTAGCATTATAATTTTTATTTTCCACCATATATACATGTAAATTGTCTTGAATGTATTGAAATCTCGTTAGTTCTCACTGAAGGATGCAGACATACAGAACACCATGCGTGATTCACTCAATTTTCTCAACGCCTCAGATGCAAATTAGGGTATTTGATGTAGTAGGTGTTGTTCAGAAGACACTGCAGCAGCAAGGAGATTGCTTACCAAGGTTGATAATTAAAGAATGGGACAGTTTCCCTCTGCTCTCAGTTTTTAACAAACAGAAAAAATTTCTTTGCAGAAATTATCTGAGCTGGCAGACATACAGAAGAGTAAAGCTCTAATTGTTAAAAGGCAGAGCAAGCATGCATCAGGACAAGATGGTAGCTTTCTGTGAGCCCCATTACAAGGTCTGACTAATCCAGACGTGCAAATCTGGTTGGAAAAGTTTATTTTCCTTTTATGCATAATCGTTTGTTCTGTAACATTGTGATTAGACACGGAACAAGTACAGCATCTGTAAGTCTGTTCTATATTAATCTATGTAAGACCACATTCTTAAACTGATGATATTCAAAAGGGGAAAAGAAAAAAAGGATTCTCTAAAATGAGTCCAACATCCAAAATCTGCAAGAAATGACACATTTTTAACCTTACAAGTTTTGCTCTTAAACTGCAAAAGTTGCAACAAATGATATCACAGAACAAGTTTTCATCACCCTTTCCTGTTAACACCTCTATTTAACAATTAATAAGGGTGATCTTTCCTTTAATAATTTAGTTCTTTAAACCCAGATTCCACCCTTTAGGGAAATCCCTGTTATGTTTCAGCTGTAATACT
This sequence comes from Apricaphanius iberus, assembly GCA_028564705.1. NCBI lineage: Eukaryota > Metazoa > Chordata > Actinopteri > Cyprinodontiformes > Aphaniidae > Apricaphanius > Apricaphanius iberus. The sequence goes on along the minus strand of JAPXFQ010000379.1, from coordinate 255,597 downwards.
AATCACACATATACTGAAGTTTTATTTAATACAATGTTCAATGTTCACCTCAGTTGTAATAAGTATGACGTGGTGTGAATATTCTCCATGTTTTAAATGTTCTTCCTTTTTTCCTAGTTAGAAATTTATTAGAAAATATCCATAAAATAGGAAATATTATTGATTAAGGTTTTTTCATTACATGCTGGTTTAGTCGGCAGCACTCTTGCCTTGCAGCAAGAAGGTCATAGGTTCAAATCCCAGCCCAGGGTCTTTCTGTATGGAAGTAAATCTGTGCCATCGGATTTTGAATGGAGTTTGCATGTTCTCCCTGTCAGGGCCAGCCCTGGGGTATTTTTGCGCCCTAGGCAAGATTTCATGAGTATGGAGTATAGTGTACGTATGGGGGGTATGAATGAGGGTATAGCGTCCTTTTTTCGTATGTCCTGTATTTGTAAGAATGTGTACACATGAGAGGGAGGGTACGTATGAGTGTCTCTGTCTGTCTATGTCTACCTGTCAGGTTGGGTGTTTGGCTGCTCTCTGGCCTGATGCATCTTCTTCCCTCCCCGTCACTCCCCGTCGGTGATGGTTGCTCCTGCCCGCTGGTTGATGATGACTCTCGATGCATGGGGCTGGGGGTCCCGGTTGCGGCCCGGCTCGGTCCTGGTGCATGTCGGGCGGGTCCTGGGTGGTCCGGTGTGTCGGGCGGCCGCTGTTTCGGGCCGAGTCCTCCTTGGATTGACTGGGGCACCTCTTATGGGGGTGCCGGGGTTGTAGAATAGGTTGGTGCCGTCCGGTGGATCGGTGGGGACCGTGCCTGGCGCCCAGTCCTCCTGCGGTTCCAGGACTTCAGCTGGCTGGTCTGTTCGCCTGGTGGGGCTGTCCGGCATTGGCTGGGCCCCTGATCTTGGCGCCCCACGTGGGGCGGGATCTGGACCCTGGAGCTGGAAGATCTGGATGTCCAGGTGCCGGCTGGGCGCGGCCTGGGGAGGGCGTACATCCGCTGTGGCTCTTGCTGTGGCTCCCTGGCGTGTGGATGTGTGGAGGCGGGCCGGGTTGTTGGCGGTGGGTATTGGTCCGGGGTGGCGGCGGCGTGTGTTGTCCGTCGGTTGGCTGCGGGTCCTCCTTGCCTGCGGCGGCGGCGGGGGGCCCTTGTCGGCTGGTCCCTGGTTGGGGCCCCGCTGGGGGGCGGGGTGCCCCTGGTCCCCGTGGCCTCCGGTTCCTGATCCGGGCCCGCCCTGGCGTAGCCGGTTACCGGCGGAGCCCGTGGGCTCGTCACTGCGATCTCTCGGGCCCCAGCATCGCGGCTGGTGGGTGCTCCCCTGGGACTTCCATCTGTTCCTCTCTTGGTGGGTGATCGACCCTGCGCTGATCCGCCTGTGGACTCTGTACTCTGTGGGACCCTGGATGCATACATCTCTTGCCTCCTCCATGTCTGTGCCGATTCCTGTAGGACAGATTGACGGTTCCTTACACCAGCTATCAATCACTTGCATGGGGAAACCTTATTCCGACCTGCATGCTCGCACACACATGGGTGTGGGGACATAGGTGAGGACGTACATATCTTAAGCTGAGGTTATCATCATTAGTTAGTTGTTCACAGGAGCTTACCAGAAACATTTGTATTATGTTCATTAATCAATGCTTGTGTGTAGTGAATGTGTAATTCTTTGTTTATTCTACCAGATCCGAACTATTGGTTTGGTTCTGTACAGTTTGTTGTTTTTGTTTTGTATTACTGTTTCTCTGCCGTCCGGCAGAGGTGGAGGACTGGGATGTTTTCTTGTGTTCTTTGTTGCCTCCCTGTCTTGTGTCGTCGGTTCGCCCCTCTGTTGGTCCGGTTTCTTTTCTTCACCTTCTTCCTTTCTCCCTTCTTGTCTCAGTTTAATGTCCATGACGTCAGGAAATTGAACCCACAGTAATCACTAATAAAGATTTTTCATACATATACATCAAGTGGCGTACTACAGCGAAGCTGTAATACTCTGCTTGGGAAAGTAAAACTGTTGGGCTTGTACTTGGTACTCAGACACCAATTCTGAGTAGCATACTGCTAGACAGGACACGTTAAAAAAAAAAAAAAAAAAAAAAAAAAAAGATTTCATCAGCGCCCCCCCACCCCAAGCAACCAAGGGGCAAATGTACTCATGTGCTTCCAATTTTGAATCTATTTAGATTTATTTATTTTTGTTAATAATGTTTTATTGAACAAGAATAGATATAAGAGACAAATAACTAATTAATTTATGAATTTTATTCATTTATGTTGAAGCACACCTTTGTCTGACGCCATTTTGTGACTCTGGGGTTGTCACTCAGTCTAGGCCACGCCCCTTTTGTATTTTAGTCCTGCTTTTATTTTGGTGGGACACCCCAAGATCATAACTGGCCCCCTTTAAAAACTTTCTAGATACACCCCTGTTCATCACTCAAAATGAAATATTTTTAACATTTAAGAATAAATAAAAAATATTTTTGTGTCATTATTACTCATAATCATTGATTTGATTTATTTATTAAGCACATCAAGATGCATTACAGTGCACATTATATATTAATGAAACACATTTTTCTAGAGCGGAGAGGAAACAAACACATGGTATTGTCTGAGGCCTTAAAAAACATGAATTGTATTCTCCTTAAGATCGACTGATTTAAGGAAAAAAACTTTTTACTCTTAATTTAAAATCTGTTGCCATTCTTTATTCTCTTAGCCATTTTGAATATGAACTAGGCTGAAATAAACTAATTTGAAGCAGGTCTGACTCACATTATTAACTACAATTATTAATTCAAACTCTGATCCAAGGGGAGACCGAGGCGGATGGAGTACCTCTTATTTAAGATTTTTTAAATGGGACTTTATATTCTTCGCCGACAACGTAGTACCTTCGTCACTCATTTCCAACATGTTTCAATCTGTCACTAGTCACTAAGTGAACAGAACCACGCCTACCTGTCTTGATGCTGCGCCCCGTCCAGTTCCTCTGGAGGGATGGAAACTTTCTGTCCCATTTCCCTGATATATTTACATGTCTTCTAGTTGGTTTTTGAGTGACTTTGTCTTCACCAGGTGCATCTTATTGTTGCTCCTGTTCTAGGAGCTGATTTTGCGAGACCTTCCTCTGTAACTGCAGCAGGCAGCAGCTCTCGCAGAGGATTTTCCTATGATAATAAAATGCGGGAAATTTACAACTAAAGTTTAATATGCCAAGACGGCGGGAAAGAAAATACGGAGGTTCCCGTATACAACCCCCACCCCACCCCTGCGCTCTGTCACAGCACCCTCCGCCTGCTCCTGCTGAGGGACAGCAGACATCACTGCTCTCTTCCTAAATTGGGCTTCCACAAACCGGACACTGCTCTGTCTTTTTGCTGCACCCCTCCTAGGCAACGGCCTATGTCGCCTATGCCCAGAACCGGCCCTGCTCCCTGTGCTAGTGCAAGGTTCTCTCCAGGTACTCCAGCTTCCTCCCACAGTCCAAAAACTTAACTGTAACTGGTCTCTCTAAATTGCCCTTAGGAGTGAGTGTGTACACGCATGGTTGTTTGTCCTATCTGTTTCCGTGTTACCCTGTGATTGACTGGCAACCTGTCCAAGGTGGACCCCGCCTCTCGCCCATTGACTGCTGCGGATAGGCACCAGCCCCCCGGTAACCCTCTAAGGATAAGCGGTATGGTAAAATGGATGGATGGACTTTTTAAACCTACCCATTTTTATTTATATAGTTTGCTTCTTTATTTTTCTATGTTGCTTTTATATTTTTCCCCATTTATAAAACTTGCTTATGGGGTCTGAAAACTGCATAAACTACTTTTACTTTCAATCAGAGAAAGTGTCACGGTAAACTCTGAGCCTTGCTTATTGCAGGTTTTGGACATATGGCGAATCTGTCAGCACAGCCAGTGAGATGTTAGAGTTATAAATTCAAGACACATTTTCAGAGTTGTACACCATTGCGCATTCGCACATGCATACACACAAACAAACACAATCAACCAACAGTCAACTACCAACCCTATTTCTGAACTCATAAAAAAAATTAGAATCCGAATGAAATATGTTGCATTTAAGAATTTGCTCATGTGTATGTCTTCAGATTATATAGCCATTGCACTTACTGGTGAATTAATTGTTATAAGGTGTTTAGTAAAAGGTGTGATTAGTGAGTCGAAATATAAACAGTACAGTGCACTGCTACTTAATGCTGCACAATAGACTACAGTACTAGTAGTGGTGCTTATTGAAGATTATCACTGGAAGTATCTGGTTGGGGGAGGGGAGTAGAGATCTACTGGCAAATAATGATGACTGGCTGATAAACTGATTTAGAATCCCTAAAGAAGCCCCAGTAGATTTATGTGCTGAATAAGCCATATCAGTATTGTGATGCGCGCAATGAATTCTGGGGTTTTGGACCCCAAACTGCCATAAGCGAACATACATATAGATAACGAAAGTTGCAAAATTGTTGTTTTGAACAGTGGAAAGCCGACAAACTAAAAACATATATTTGCTGTAGAGGGCTGTCCATGTCGAAGCATAGGAAAGAACTATGTGAGACAGCGTGTGCAGCTACATTGCAGAAACTACTGATTGCTTTTGATGAAAGAAGAGAAAAGTGGCGTAGTCCAGGCTGATTATATCGGGCTTGTTAACAATCCACGGATTGATAATCCCAGAGGCACAAACGCTGTTAGATGGCTGGGAAGAAGGGACTATTGTCATGCAGAAGTTGTCTCAGCTACTTTTCATCCCAGAGCTCATGGAGTCAAGATGTGCTGTATCATCCTATCGCAGGTATTTCCATCCATCCTCCATCCATTCTTCCTTCGCTTATCTGGGGTCAGGTCGCGGAGGCAGTATCTTAGACCCAGACTTCCCTCTCCCCAGCCACCTGGGCCACCTCCTATGGAGGAATTCCGAGGCGCTCCCAGGCAAGCCGGGAGACATATTCCCTCCAGCGAGTCCTGGGTCTTCCTCTGGGCCTCCTCCCAGTGGGACGTGCCGGGAAAACCTCACCAGGGGTTTCGGCTTTTCCCTTCAGGGGTCACCACAGCAAATTATCTATCACTATTTAGTCCTACAGCCCTGCATCCTCTGCCCTAACACCAACTAACCTCATGTCCTCTTTCACCACATCCATAAATGTCCTTTTTGGCCCTCCTCTCTGCCTCCTACCTGGTGACTCCAACCTCAGCAACTTCTACCGATACCTTCATCATCTCCAGTGGTGGATTGGCCGTTGGGAGCACCAGGACATCTCCCAGTGGCCTGGCGGCCGAATTAGCCCGCTTGGTGTTTGCAGAGGGTCAGGTTAGGTGCTTGATTTTTACCTAAATAATCTGTCCTGTGGCTCATCACTTTCTGTGTTGGTTCCCTCTTTCCGCCTGTACTTCTTTTCAGCCGTTTTATCAGTATAGGGTTAGCTATTTTTTCCAAGCTGACTTTAAATACATATTAAGCATACACACGCTAATACAGGCTGCAGGGAATCATAGACAGGTGCTGCTGAGCAGAGCACCATGTTTAGCAACCATCTAGAGCCCACGAAAAGCCAAAACCTTTGACCGTTTTCCCCCCAAAAACAAGCTGTAAATTGAGTTATGCTGTTAGATGCAAATAATGAAGCTAAATGATGATTAATTAATAAATGTTAAAATACTAGTTATTTTACATCCCTTAATATTAATTTCATACTGAGAATAAACCCAATTTTCTTTCATTTCTGTGCAGAACGTATTGCTCTCACATATTTGAAAGAAATATTTATTTAAAAAAAGAAAGAGCGGGGTCAGAAATGTATGGAGTCCCTAAGGGGACATGGGCAAACAAAGACAAAAATTTGGTTTCTTGTGCGCACCAGCTACTATCTCGTGTGCACAAGTCATCAAACGGGCCACCTTCATCGAGTGGCTGCCTTTTGCGGCATTTCTGGTCATTTCAGAGCTTCTTTCTAATTTTTCCAACTTCTTTTTTTTGTAATGCCTAAATTTAGATCCGATACGGATACGCACCAGTGCACTGTGCTAGTTTGGGCATATTTTTGGTATATATTTTTTCTTTTGTCTGTGTTTCGTGACTTGTCTTATTTACAACCTAGGCCAGCTACTAGCACTGCAACCAGCAGCGATGCTTCTGGGGGACTGACTCGACATTCCCAGCAATTTAAAAAGATGGGGTTTAAAAGCCAGGAGGGAGTGCCATCGCCCACGAAGGACATGATATAAACCATCTCTCCCTTCCATCCCTATAGGGAATGTGTGATCTCTCACCAATAAGATGAATGAACTAGCCGGGCTGATCTGGTACCGGAATGAATTCAGCCAGTGCAGCATAAGGATGTGGATGGATACCTGGTTGACACCACTTACTGTGCTCAAACGTGGCGCTGCCTGGATTCTAATTACTGCCAGCGGATAGGCCTAGGGACAGTGGAAAAAGGAAAGGAAGGGGGCTAGCAGTGTTTGTAACTGACAGATGGTGTAATCCTGGTCACATTACTGTGAAGGAGCAACTCTGCAGCAGAGACATTGAGCCGTTAGCATGCAAGTTAGTACAATATCAGCTGATTTTAACGATGCATCTTTGGACTCTATACTGCCATATTTTACTCAGTATGTGACATGCCCCACAAGAGACAACAAAACACTCGACTTACTATATGCTAACATATTAAAGAGGCATACAGTTTATTACCTCTGCCTTCTTTGGGAAGATCCGATAACAGTCTGTTGCACCTGGTTCCTGTGTATGACCCCGTGGTGCGCATGGTGCCAGCAGAAACCCCCACAGTACAGAGATGGTCAGAGGAGAGCAAAGAAGATCTAAAGAACTGTTTTGAGTGTATTGTGTGGGAGTTGTTTTATGATGATGAATGGGGAGGACATTGACAGTCTTATGTCCTGCATTACAGACTATATTACTTTTTGTGTTGAAAACATTGTACCTGTCAGAACTGTACAGTGCTACCCAAACAAAAACCCCTGGGTTACTCCACAGATGAAAGCAGTCCTCAAGAAAAATTGGAGCTGAAAAAGGTGCATAGAGAGATGAAGAAAGTGATCAGAGAGGGGAAAGACAGCTATAAGCAGAGGATGGAAAAGCAGCTTCAGCAGAAGTTCAGTGGGGTCTGAAAAGGCCTTAGAACCATCTCATTACACAAGGAAAAGTACCCTCTGACGTGAAAAGTTAAAAACCTAGACAGTCTTTGTTCATTCAGTTAGATAGATAAATAGATAGATGGATAAAATCTATCTATCTATCTATCTATCTATCTATCTATCTATCTATCTATCTATCTAGCTATCTATCTATCTATCTATCTATTTTGAGAATAATACTATTAACATAACAAGCATTGTTCTTAGCCGGCTGCTTTCATTGCTGTTTGAACAATAAGACAAAACGTGCAGTCTTTCAACTTATAAAGAAATGCCTACCACTGCATTGCATTTTGCAGTGAAATGTCAGACGAATGAATATAGTACAGTGGTCCCTCATTTTTTGCAGGGTTATATTCCAGAAATAACGAGCAACAGCAAACTCCGCAAAGTACGGTAAGGCAAAGCAATTTTATTTGTATGGTACACTTTTAATGCAATGTAATTCAATGTGCTTTACATGATTACGTGGTAAAGAAACCAAACATGATAAAATCATAGAATGAGTAGTAAGACAAAAAAACTGCATAATGGTATGAAAATTAAAACAGCAATTAAGCATCACACATGAGAACCAATAAAGGAAATCATTTCAAACATGATTTGGTGGTAGAGAAACAAACAGCATATGATTCAAAACAGCAATTTAGGAAAAGTATCAAGATAAAATGTATGTTAAAAAAATCATATTAGAATATTACTCAAAGGCAGCTCTAAAGATAAGATTTTTAATCTTTGATTTAAAAGAACCTAATGATTCAACAGCTTTGCAGTCATCAGGAAGTTTGTTCCAGATTTGTGGGGCATAGAAACTGAAAGCTGCTTCTCAATGTTTGGTTCTGATTCTAGGGATGTTTAGTAGTAAACTAGAGTTGGAAGACCTAAGTGGTCTGCTGGGTTGCTATGGTGACAACAGGTATTCAACATACTTTGGTGCTAAACCATTTATTGATTTATAAACTAGTAGGATTACTTTAAAGTATATTCTCTGAGCTAAAGGGAGCAAGTGGAAGGACTTTAGAACTGGGGTGATGTGTTCTACTTTCCTGGTTCTGGTGAGAACACAAGCAGCAGCGTTCTGGATCAGCTGCTGCTGTCTGATTGACTTTTTAGGTATACCTGTGAAGAAACTGTTACAGTAATCAATCCGATTAAAGATAAATTAATTGATTAGTTTTTCAAGCCCTGTTGTGTCATCAGTCCATTAATCCTAGAAATGTTCTTCAAGTGATAGAAGACTGACCTTGTTATTGCCTTTATGTGATCATGCCTTTATGTGTTCAGGTCTAGCTGGATTAACTGAAGCAGTGTGCTGACTCTTGATTAGGGATGGGTACCGAAAAACGGTATTTAATCAGCCCCTGGGCTGATTCTAACGGTCCACCCAGCCCGATAAGCTTAGGCTTATTGGTCCTCCTAACGGTAAAAGTAAGGTTGTATTCATCTTTTGCGGGCGATATAAACACAAACCAAACCCTTTATTGGGAGTCAGCTCCTCCTTAAAAAACACACACTGCGGGGACTGATGGTGGAAGGAGCGACTGCTGCACAGCGCTCTCACTACAAGCTTCGCTCACCACCAGTAGTTACACAGACACAATGGCAGAGCAAACGAAACAATCCCAACTTTGACTTCGTTTTACAAAAATAGAAGCCACCAATGCAGGCTGTCACAAATACAGTAAAAGCTTTACTTGTAAAGGTCAGAACATGAGTACCCTGACCAAAAACTTTGCTAAAATACACCAAAACAAAGAGAGTTGTTTGACCGCCTGAGTGCTGCAGCATTAGGATGCAGCGGTACAGAAAATGGATGGGTGGATGTTATATTGTTGTTCTCAATGTTCTCAGGGATTATTTTGCACCATACACTTTGGCATTCAAAATCTTTCTCTTTTGGCTCTTACTGGCGTTGTTTTATGGGGAAGTTATGTTTGAGGTTTTATTATTTGAATACCTTAAACATTTTTAAATAGACAACATAGTGTTTTTGATATATAAAAGAATTTGTTTGTATAATGTTTTTATTAAGTTATTAAATTCCTACTTTTTATTTTGTAGTTATTTATTGTCAGTGATTTGGTGTTCCAATTAAAAAATAAAACATCTATAGTTCATTATTTGTGTTTTTCCTCTTTTGTTTTAATACCGATAAAATGTCGGATCTACGGTGGCCCTGAAGTGCAAACCACACACAATTTCAAAAACCACATCAACAAATCAAAGAACACAAAAACATTTCACAAAACAAGACATCATTTCAAAAAAATGAAATAAATTAAAAATGAAGCATTTCAGAAAACAAAGGCGATTTCTAGGAAACAAAATACATTAACAAAACAAAATAACATTACAAGAACAAAATTACAATAACAAACCAAAACGACATTAAGAAACCGAAATGACATTAAGAAAAACAAAACGAAGTTAACAAACCGGAAATAGGGGGCGCTAGCGAGTTAGAGGGTCACGTTTGTTCACCTTTTGAACCGGAAGTTATTGTGTCCTACGCCCACCCTGACTGGTTCTTGTAAGAGCCGGGTTATTTAACTGGAGGAGACGATCTAAAAACATGGATGTGACTGGCGAACCTGCAATAGCTGCTGCCATTGAAGAATATTTCGCCTCTGGACATACTTATGAAGTTATACTGGATTTGCTACGTACCAACCATGAAACATTTATCAGTTTGCGGACACTGAAGAGTCATTTGAAGAAGAGTGGACTCTCCAGAAGAATCAACTATTCTCCGCTGCATGAGGTCAGGCGCGCCATTGTGACCGAACTCCGAGGACCAGGGCAATTGTTCGGCTATCGGACCATGTGGCAAGTTCTAAAGCAAAAATACAAACTCTGTGTGAAACGTGATATCGTTATGAGACTCCTGAGACAGTTGAATCCTATAGGACTCTCCTTAAGAAGTCGCAGGAGGTTCACTAGACGCACATATCACTCAATGGGTCCTAATTACATATGGCACGTCGATGGCTATGACAAACTGAAGCCTTTTGGCTTGGCTCTCTCAGGATGTATCGATGGATTTTCAAGAAAAATGATGTGGCTCACTTGTGGGTCAACAAACAACAACCCTTCTGTCATAGCCCACAACTACATAAACTGCGTCAAGAGTCATGGTGTGATCCCAATGAGGCTACGAACAGATCTCGGAACGGAGAACGGGACCATGGCAGCAATACAATGTACACTCCGTCACGCGCACACGGACCATTTTGCAGGCTCATCAAGTCACAGTTATGGGTCTTCAACGGGGAACCAGCGAATTGAGTCTTGGTGGTCTTTTTTCAGAAGAGGAAGGTGAGTAGCCCATGATTTGCATTTTCATGAGACGCTAAATATGCGCCAAGTCTTTTAGAGCATTGTTGGCAATTGATTTACAAAATGCTTGTATAAACAAAACAAGTACAAATGGTAATGTTTTTGGATATATAGTTTATCTCAGGTGAAACCAATGAACAGCATAATTGAACCGTAGTAAGTACGTAGCATTTAATGTATCTCCAGGTCGCAGTTTTGGATGGACTTGTTTGGAGACCTGAGAGACTCTGGGAACTTTAATGGAAGCCATGAACACCAATCTCTGCTGAGATTCTGCTTCACCAGTGTCCTGCAAAAAGACTTGGATGAATGCAAGGAACTCTGGAACAAACACAGGATCCGGCCGAGTCGACCTGCATCGTGTCCTGGGGGTATCCCAAATGAGCTTTATCTCTTACCTCACAGGTAATGGACATTTTTACTGAATAATATATTTGTCATGTGTAGTGGGAAAAATGCATTTTAAATAAAGAAGTGAGAGATTCCTTTTATTTTGGAGGTTTAATTATATTTCAATTGATCAGAAGAAACAATTTTCTCAGGCAGTGAGGTTTTCTCTACCCTGGGTTCCCATGTAAACTCAACACCTGTTTTTTGGCCCATCTGCTTCTCCTGTATTTTAAACCCTCTGCTCTTAGTGTTAATAATAACATATGAATCATAATGTCCCCATCACACAATATAAAAATAAACAATCAAAGCAGTTAAAGAATATTTGTTCTCAGGAATCTAGATGGAGTTATTTGAAGGTTTATTCATGCAAACTTGACTTTTCTTTCAAGAAATGCTTTCCCACGCATTCTTGGAGGATTATTCGGTCAGGAGTTAGTGTGGGTCACATTTATTGTCCTCTGAAATGTTTCACCAACCCTTCTGATTTCAGGTCCATGCAAACATAAGAGAAAAACAAAACGGACGAGTTGTGGATATGTTGATTACTAAACAAATCAAATTAAGTAATTTTCTTTGCACCTAGCCCTTATTTATTCAATTTTATTGCCCATAAACCCAGAATCAAGACTATATTTGCCTTTGTTATATGCTCTCTCTGGGTGGGTGAAAGGGAAAAACCTGAAACAAATTTTCCTTTTGCAGATATGGCTCAAGAGACTGTGGATACGCCGTAGAGGAGACAGACCTTGATGTGTTTCCTGAGGCAAGGCAAGTCCACAAAGTGTGCGGAGATGCAGACATTGAGCACTACCTGCAAGAAGCTGTACAACAGAATGGACTACAGCAACCACAAGACTGGCAATCTGCCTCAGAACTTTATTGTACTCTTAAGTACATTGCTGGGTTTTAGACTACAACAACTATCGGCTCTTTCTCCCCCCTCCCTTTTTTTGTGTGCCATACATGTTCCGACTCACACAAACATGTATGAGTTAACATTAATTTAAATAAAATGAACATTTGGATTAAATTAATCCATTCTTCTCTTTTGTAACAATCTTTTGGTCTAACAACTTTTAACATTCCCTAACATTATGTTTAAGGTTTTTCAGCTGAACAAGACTGGTACAGATGTAGTTTCAAAAACATCCAAAGCCCGGAGCGTTTTGGATTCCGAAGTCCATGTTGTCCTTAAACGACACGTATGAATCCAATAGTGGAAGTTTTAGAGTATTTGCGCAAGTGTTTGCCATTGGAAACGGGGATTCCGTTGTAAAATGGATCCTCGGACCTGGTTTCAAGCCAGCTGGTGGAAGAGCTGCCAGTCCAGTGGCAAACATAAGCAAGCCTTCCAGAGACACGGCTGTTAATTTCTCTGTAAAAAAAAAAAAAGTTAGTGTTTACTTCAGTATTCATGAAGAAATTACACATTTTCTATAAGAGGCATCATCGCTCTTGCATGGTAGGGTGTACAAACCTTCTGAATCAAGCAGGTAATCAGCCCAAAACCCAAGGGTTTTACTCTCCTTAAGCCGCCTATTGCTTCCTGTAGGGCTTAGTTCCGGAATGAAGATATTCTCCATCTCCAAAGCAGTCAGGCCCTTCCTCGAAAAGCACAACAACGGGGAAAGAATGTTGGTATGCTTCTGCAAAGCCGTGAAAAAATCCAAGGTTGTAAGCCCATCTTTGAATCTGTTGAAGATAAAATGTTGCAATGATCAGTTTGAAACACAAATGTGAAACAGTGCATTTTATGCGACATTTTACGCAAATTCGTGAAGCACTTTTTTTTTTGGGTAGCACGGTGAAACAGTGGTTAGCGCACTGCCTCAAAAGAAAGTCCCGGTTCGATCCCAGGGTCGCTCCAGGGCCTTCCTGTGTGGAGTTTGCATGCTCTCTCCGAGTCTGCGTGGGTTTACTCCGGGTGCTCCGGTTTCCTTCCACCACCCCAAAACATGCACTGTAGGCCAATTGGACACTCTATATTGCCCCTAGGTACGAGTGTGTGTGCATGGTTGTCTGTCTCTCTGTGTGGCCCTGTGGCTTGTTGACTGATTTGTGTAATTGTTTTGTTTAAAATAACACTTTTTATCTCAGTGAGATAGCCTAGGTAAAGGTACAGTGTTTATCTACAACTGCACATAAAGCGTTTTTAATTCTAATTAATTGATACTGACAAAAAGTAAGAGGTATAAGAGGAAACACATCAAGGTCTACTTGCCTTCAACAGTTATCAGTTTTTATTTATATTTTGACATTTAATGGCAACTACATTACCGTTCAATGCAACTGTAGTTCCTGTCAATGATGTACCATTTTAGGTACTCATCGACAAGTGCTTGCTTCTCCGCAGTCTTCACTGTCCTTAGGCACCCAGCAGTCTGGAAGATTACACTGTTTTTCAAAATAATACTAAGCAAAATTTCATCAGACTCTGCTTCCAGGACCTATATAAAAAAAATAGAGTACCAAACTTAGTATTTTCTAAATTCTTTTTAGGAAACGATAATCACTTGAAAAACTATATTGGCACACAATGTACAATAGGTTTTACCTTGTTAACGCTGCCATAAACACAAAGAATTCTGAGAAAAAACTATCATATCCTGATCTGAGGTCACTCCTACCTGATGGAGAACTTTCCCTATCTCATCATCTGTCACATCTGCTACTGTTGCGTAGAAACCTGGACTGCCTAACATCTGGTTGACCAGGCTCTTTGACAAGAAATGTGGTGCTGGTCCCCCATGAACGATGGATACTGCCATTATTTTCCCTGCTAAAAAATACTGATCTTCCTTTGCCGCTGTTATGCAGAGCACATAATCAGTTGCTACTTAGGTCTATTGATGGAAAAAAAGTGTAATAAAAAAAGAATGCACACACCTTTCGAATTGTATACGAGGTAGCGGCTTTCTTCTGGCCCATCAAAGATGGGGCACGTTCTCAAATGGCTCATGAGAAGTGGGAGAAATTCACGTTTTGGCCCTCCTGTGTCCAACCTTTCTTCAAAGAAGCCAGCATCATCATTAAACTTGATGAACATGTCATTATTGTCAGAGTATGTGCTGCGTCGAAATCCCCGAACAGCTCCATCCCATACATCTGACCGCGAAACATTGAACCTGTTGACTTTCTTGCGGTCAATTGCCACTGCCAACTGGGCAATGATTTCATGCGGTTGCACACCTGTGTCCCTGAAAAAAGAAGCACTTTTGAGTTGGTTGAAATATGGCCACATGAGAAATTAGGATACCCTTATTACATATTCATCTCTGTATTACAAAATATTCATTTATCAGTGTGCGATCTGGTTTTGATTTGTTTTATTTAAAAATTGATTTTGAAAACATTAATTCTCAAAATAAAAACAAAAAGGAAAATTCTAATTATATGGAGATCAAAAGGTCAGTCACCCTCTGCCATGTAATAGCTAGTGTCACCCTCTTAGGCTAAAATCCCAACATCCAGCTTTTGCGGCGTCTACCAGTCAAATGTGTATTGAGTGTGAAATTTCAGAACTTTCCCATAAGCAGAAATGACCTTCTTTTAAAATAAATTTAAGGCAAATTTAGGTAAAAAATTAGATAAAGGCTTGTCTGAATTTCTCCATTTAGCCTAGATCCCACAGTATCGCTGAAATTAGCATTAAATCTATGTCCATATGTGGGAAGATATGTAGACTTTCATAGAATGGCCTACAGTTTCATTGAACAGTTTATACACGTCAATATTAACCCAAATCTTTTTGCAATGATTTGAACAACCATGTGACGGTCAGTCGAATACAAATGTATATGTGTATTACTTACAAAGGTTCTTCTGGGAGCAGCTCCATCTCGTTCTGAGAAACACCTTCAATATCTTCATCCTCAATCACAATTGGTTCAAAAAGGTTAGTGTAGTTCCTGTAAAGCAAAAATATATACGTACATAGATGCACAAGAACGTATGTAAACATGCATTTCATCAATTGCAGAGCATAAAGTGAAATTTCTGTCACCCCTTCCTACGAAATATTAAAATATGTAAACAGATTACAATTGTACGTATATATTTTGCAGTGTAAAATGCCCACAAGTAATGACTCTAGTCAACATACCTATAACAGGAGTTTTGGGTAGTGAGACACTCACTGGATCCTGTATCACTTTCGTTTTCAACCAAGTCCATCACCTAAAATACAGAAAGAAGAATGACTAAAAACAATTCCGTTAAACAACTTAGATGATCCCAAAAGATTGTTGAAAGGGGTTGAAAGGAAAATTTCTGGTCTACAATGGAAGGAGAGGATTTCAGTAAATTCCATTGTCCCACTTTTTTCCCCCAAGGCGCCCCAAAATTTTTTTGTTTAAAACACACAAAAACGACATAATGCCCAAACATATTTCTTGGAATATCGACAGATCATCAAAAAAAGTCGTGAATGATAGGGGTAGTGTCAAATGTCAAAGTGTCAAGGGTAAAGTAAATTGTAAATAATGATTTCTTAAGCATTAGCAGGATTAAATGTTTTATCTATAATTCCTTTTCACAATAAAATAATTACTCGTACTTCAACTGGTAGTGCAACTGCTCCTGGACCAGTCCTAGAAGACAAAAAGGAAGATTTTCTTGTACAACATGTTTGGAAA
This sequence comes from Apricaphanius iberus, assembly GCA_028564705.1. Taxonomy (NCBI): domain Eukaryota; kingdom Metazoa; phylum Chordata; class Actinopteri; order Cyprinodontiformes; family Aphaniidae; genus Apricaphanius; species Apricaphanius iberus. The sequence goes on along the minus strand of JAPXFQ010000379.1, from coordinate 240,085 downwards.
CTTCAAACACAAACCAAGCAATATCCACATACAATTTTAATGTTCAAAATGTTCATTTAGTTATGCAAATGTTTGAGGAGCCAAAACATAGGTCATTCCAATAAATGTTTTAGTGATAACTTACCTTGTTTCTGACAGTCTTGAACATGGACTGCTTTCATGCAGAGGTTCCCAAGGCTGAAAAGAGCACAGTATGTTTTAAATGTAAAAAATTTATATGTATCTACTGAGTAAGCAAAAAGGATTGGCTGAAAATGTGAGAAAGTACACATACCAGCGTATCAGCAAGATCAGACTCAGATGGAACTTTCACGAAAACCTCAACTTCAGAGTCAGAGGAGTCTTCCAATTCTCTAGCTGCAAATTATCAAAGAATGAAACTTACTTTGAGTCGAAAAAAGTACAATTTCCTCATTGATAAACAATCATAAATTAAAGGCTACATGGACAATATTTGATAGAAACCATAAACGGGTATATTCCAACTTTCTCTCAAAAAATGTTTTGAAATACCGGTGAAGACCTGTGTTAATAACTTAGGCATAGTATGCCAATAATACTTATATTTTACAATCTGTAGTACAAAAATCTGTAGTCAAAAAACAAACAGATCTCACAGCTTACCTTCTTCAAAGTCTCTTTTAGGACAAATGTAAAGGTTGATTCTTTGATATGGGCGACCAATTTCAATCTTGTAGCCCTCTACAGTAAAGGGCGTTTGTGTCCCAGGAATGAAAAAAACCTCTGTTCCATCAGGATACAAAAGAACAAAAGGCTCATCTTTCATGTGCTGATCAAAACTTCTCATTTTTTTTACAGCCTGATGCAGTAGATTTGTGGCTGTGTTGCCGCGTTCTGTGTGTATTGAAATTGTTTTCCCACGTTGGGGCTTTAAATGACCCTTTTGAATAGTCATGAAGCCAATATTTATCTGAAAGAAAAAAAACACAAATGCTTTAAAAATTTAAGCTATTGTTACCTAAAAAAAATCTAGTGTGCTACACATTGCTAGAAGATCCAAATTTAAGATTTCTGTTGCTAGTCACTAAATGAAAAAACAAAAAATTGTTTTCATTAAATAGATTTCAATAAGACACTCCTACAAAACCTTGATTATTAAATGATCAACCATTTGTCCTGACAAATAAAACTAGAATGTTATTCGACATCTTTCAGACGGAAATTTTTAATGTATTCTTAAGTGTGCAAGTTTAAAGATGTTTAGTTTAACATGATTTAGTCTTGATATTCATCATCACCCACATCAGAACGTACCTGCCTATTAATGGTCAAAGTCATAGTCAACTTACATGTACTTTTTTTGCCACCGGTTTTTTAACGTCATTTTTGCCTCTGGAAAACTTCAGCCTCTCCTGCTGTTTTCTTTTTTTATAGTCCTGGAAAGTGCTGAATGCAGAGTGAGCTGGCTTCGGCGCTAAATGAAGCAAAGGAGAAATTTATCAGGACAATCAGATTTGAACAAAATTAAACGCAAGCTACGGCTAGAACAGTATGACTAGTATAACTAGAATATTTTCCAATAAAATAGCACTGACATTTTACAGGCTCGCCTAGATTCATTAGCCTTTTAACAGATTTTATACCACAGTCTTTGCGAACACTCCATTCTACAGGGTGGGCATTAACCCTGGATACACGGACACCTCTGAAAGTAGTTCCGGTTTACTAAGAAAAGTGTTCTGTATCAATGCTCAGCTCCAACTGCAGGTTTGTTTCCAAGACAACCTCTCACGCAGCTCGATGATGTCAGAAGTACCGAGAAGTTATGGTCATTGATATATCTATGATCACGGTAAAAATATAGTTGGCAGTTTTTGTCCGTTACCATGACAACTTGCCAGAGCTATATCAAATGTTCTCTTTTGTGTAAAAAAAACAAGAAAACACTTAAAATTGAAACTCTAAAAATATAAAATAAGTGTTAAAAATACATTAAATATTAATTTCTTTTAAAATGACAAAAAAATACCATGTATCACTTTCATGAAACTCCACCTCAACCAACTCCTGCCACCCAATGATCAATATATTAAGTTGATCAGAGATTCTCCCACTGTTTGGCCCCACGGCCCATTTTTTCCAGTAAGTAGTTGTCTGGGAACCACACAAATGTCAACGCTGCAAATTACTACTCTTTTTTGTTTAAAATTGTTAGTTATTATTTTTTTATTTAACCTAAATCAGTACCTGTTTTGAGCAGAATGCCATAAAAATGATGCAAAAAGCCTTAATTTGATGTTACAAACCAACAAAAAAACATTAAAAAGCCACGCAGATCCTGATTAAAAATGTTGTCAAGGCCCAGTAGAAGGTGCTCGAAGCCCACCAGTGGGCCCCTGCCCACAGGTTAAGAATCTATGATATAGATCATCGGGCTGCGGAGCCGCTAGTTTTGTGTTCAGTTACTGTTGCGACTTGTCGGCACTAATGTTAAGTAGTTCCTCTTGTGAAACAAAGCATAAAACGTATCTAAATGCCCAAAATGAAGAAATAAGTAACTAGAGTTGACTTAGTATGAATTTTTCTTTGAAATGACCGTGGTATAAGCGGGATAATGCCCTCCGAGGTCGGTGATTATCCGCAAATAAAGGACTCATGCTACTACTTACTCAGAGATTGTACGTTGTCCTCCACCTGACGTTGTTCCTTAAGACTCCTTCCGCATCCACTACAAAAATTTGGTGAATTTTCAAGTAACTCTTTCCCACAACCAGAGCAAAACATTTTGTCTGCAGCCGAAACTAATGCTTGCGTGAAAATCAAATAAGCCCGCGAAAAAATAACTTCCGGTTCAACAGGTGAACAAACGTGACCCTCTAACTCGCTAGCGCCCCCTATTTCCGGTTTGTTAATTTCGTTTTGTTTTTTTTAATGTCATTTTGGTTTGTTAACTTCGTTTTGTTTTTCTTAATGTCATTTCGGTTTCTTAATGTCGTTTTGGTTTGTTATTGTAATTTTGTTCTTGTAATGTTATTTTGTTTTGTTAATGTATTTTGTTTCCTAGAAATCGCCTTTGTTTTCTGAAATGCTTCATTTTTAATTTATTTCATTTTTTTGAAATGATGTCTTGTTTTGTGAAATGTTTTTGTGTTCTTTGATTTGTTGATGTGGTTTTTGAAATTGTGTGTGGTTTTGAAATTGTGTGTGGTTTTGCACTTCAGGGCCACCGTACGGATCAGTAAGGAGTATCATTAAAAAAAGTAGTATCCATAAATCCTTAACGATAACCATCCCTACTCTTGATCGTCCCTGTTTAGGTCCAAAAATAATTACTTCAGTTTTGTTTCAGTTCAGCTGGAGAAAGTTATGGGACATCCAGTTATTGATATGTTCGATGCATTTATTTAATGCTTGGATTGGTACATAGTCACCTGTTGATATTGTAATGTGCAGCTGAGTATGATCTAGTAACTAATCTTATTGGATGTTATAATCTGAGCTAGTGGGAGCATGTATATATCAAATAGAAGAGGCCCCAGGATGGCAAGGCAAGTCAAGTTTATTTGTAGTGCATAATTCATATACAAGGCAATTCAAAGTGCTTCGGATGGAGCCTTGAGGAACCCCACATGTGATTTCTGTTCGTTTTGATGAAAAGTTTTATACTGAAACTGAAGAGATTCCTGTTCTTCATGTAGGACTCAAACCAGTCAAGTACTGTACCAGAAAGTGTGTGACCCAACTCTCCAGTCGTTCCAGTAGTATTTTATGATTAACAGTGTCAAACGCTGCACTGAGGTCCAACAGAACCAGTACTGTGGTTCTACCACACTCTGTATTTATGCGAATATCATTGAAAACTTTGAAAACGGCAGTCTCAGTGCCTGTCTTGGCCTGTAGTTCTGCAACTGTGTGTTGTCCAGATTGTTCTTCAATCGTACTAGTTTGATAATCGCTACTTTTAAAGCCTGGGGGAGGCATATGTTTACTATTTGAATCAGATCAGACTTAATGACAGGGAGAACTTTCCTTTGAAAAGCTGGGGGTAAGACATCAAGGTAGCAAGAGGAGGAGCTTAATTGCTTTATCAATCAATCAAACAAACTTTATTTATAAAGCGCTTTTCCAACTGCAAAGCTTCTCAAAGTGCTTTACAGGTTAAAATGAACCCACAAACCCCACCCTAACCAAACCGAAAATAAAATCATCATCACAACTATAGCAATGGTACCGATAATGTCTGAGGTTATTGCAAGGTAGTTATCCAGCAGTTTTTTTCAGAAAAGTGAAATTGGGGATGAGGGGAGTATGGTAGGAGATTAGATTTGTTTAAAAGTTTCAACTGACTGTCCCCTAGAAAACACTGTTTTACAGTGGTTTTATTGTGACTTGAACATTTGGTAGAGATGGAGCTTTCAGAGAAAACACACAGATGATCAGATCGCACAGTATCAACTACAAACATAGTAGAGATATTTAAACCATTGCTAAGTCTAGTGTCTGTCCTCGATTGTGTGTTTGCTGTTTGACATGCTAGGTCAGGGCAAAGTCATGAAAAGTGTCACTTAATATTTTGCTTGTGTATCTTGTTGTTTGTCAATATGGATATGTCAGGGATATGCTGCGTGGAGGACGAAGGACCCAGGCGCAGAAGCAGAGTTCTAGGTGAGGTGATAATTTATTGGAGAGCAGCAACATAAGACGAGATGATACACACAACAGGTACGACAATGATCCGGCGAGGACTGAAGCGCTCGCTGGATCTTAAATAGTGGGAGACAAGGAGGAACAGGTGAAGACACTCAGGGAACACCGGTGCAAACAATAGGAGGTGAGGAGGTTCAGACAGGACGACACAGGTGCAGATGATGAAGAGGAGAGTGAGTGATTTAGGGCAGCATGACATGATATTTAAGTCACCCAAAAGGATTAGTCGGTCATACTCAGTACATATTACAGACAGAAAGTCATTAAAATAATCATCTTTATTTTTCACCATTATTATATGTTATGTATGTTATATGTTTTAAGGCTGTAAAACCCCTTGTCATACAATTTTTACACTTTTCTCAGACATATATTAATATTTACTCACAGTTCCTGTTCATTTTGATACTTTAAAAGTTCAAACCTTTGTGGATTAAAAACATAAAAGTATCAATATGATGCGTTTTCTTCATCCGCACGCTGGTCTGGTGCGTCTTTTCCTCTTGCCGCAGGTGCCTCTTTCTGAGTGAGGACATACATAGTTATGGGCTTTGTTTTTTTTTGCTTTTTTTTCCTTCTGGACGAGAACATTCTTATAAACAGACATAATAAATTTGGCAAGTGCAGGAAACATGACATGGAGGAGATTGACAATTGCCTCCAATTAATCAGGATGCAGAACACCATGCATGTTAGCCAGGTATGCTGTAAAGAAACTATGTAAAACTATACCATTAAAAAAAATCATTGGGTGAACTAAGTTATAGCGAGGGACCACTGTACTTATATATTAATAAATAATAGTTGTAGCAACTGAATTAATTCTGTCAATTTCTATGATGACACGCTTTCCACTTTCACAGAAATGCACAGAGGTGAAATGTTTTTCTGTCTTATAAAGAACTTTGCTGTAAGACGACGGATCCCGATTTGGATCAGACTCTTTAAATATAGTATGATCTGATACAAAGAGGTTAAATAAACGTAATGTGCTAATGGGCAGCGGTCAACAAAAACTACGGCTACCCAGCCCTCCTCTCTTTCTGTCAAAAACAGTGAGTGACAGACTGACACTCACTCTTATTGTTACTGCCTGCGCCCACGTGATTCCTGTTACCATCACCATAACAACCAAACAAAATGTAAACCCAGTTTTTAAAACACACATTATATTTAGTTATGGCTCCTACAATACTAATTGTCCTGTGCATTATTCAAACTACTCTTAAGTTTATGGATCGTTTCCCTAGCAAATATAAAAACAAACTGATACCCTTGTTCACACATTAGCTGTTGTCGTGTTCAATAAAACCGCCCCCAATTCAGGAGTACTTAGAGTATAACATCTTCAGTGGAGAAAAAAGTCAGGCTGAGTCTCAGTTCAGTTTCACCTCTGCAGAGAGTGGAGAATACCTGTACCCATCAGCTGGGTCCGAAAGCATTCTGGCGTCCCGATGCAGACCGGCTCGTTTTATTCACCAAACAGGGAGTGGCTCATAGCACATACACATCAATACATTTGCTGGTTATTCTCCCTACACACACATTTCAGTTACATCTTGCGAGATAACAGGTACCTGGCGGCGCCTGACTCTGCAGCTTCTGCTCTGAAAAACAACTCCATATATGGTACAGCACATCTCATATCAGATACTACTTCCTCTTAGGCCTTTAGCAACTTTCAGCTAGCATAAAACATTTAATCACATTAAAAATCCTCATTAATCCCCCCTTTGAACTCTCTTAAGAGTTCAACATAAGTCAAAGCAGTACATACCGATAGTAGCTAGAAAGTAAATAAACATATCAAAAATCATAATCACGTTAGAAAAGCACACCTCAAAAAATGTTAAAGTACTTCAAACTCATCCTCTTCATTCTCTTCCACGGGTTCTTCTCCTAAGAGAGCAATCATCATGTGTGTAGAGTCCTGAGGAGCAGGGAAGATGGCCGTGGTGATTAATCTGTTAAGGAGGGCGCGTAGGCATGGGATGCAACAGCATCCACACATGACCATACTGGCTGTAAACACTGCTAGGGACATCATTATAGACATAACTAAGCTTTTATTTTTACCAAACATATTAAGAAAAGTTGGAAAGGCCCGGTACCAGAGGGAATCCTCTAGTCTTTGGCGTGAGTCTTTATATATTAGACGGTGCCTGTCTGCTCTCGCAGCTGTCCAGGCTAAGGTATACCCTTCGTGATATTCTATCTGTCCGTCCCTGCCTTCTTCTGGCCAGACCAATCGAGTGATCCAAATTATCATGTGTGTTTTATTTTTTTTGGCCCTGTAACAGGTAATAATCATTCTATGCTACTGTAAGTAAGTTGATCCCTCTTTCAGCTGTTTAGGCCAGTCCTACTGCCCTCAGGAGTCCCCATAAAAATACAGCCATGATTATACACCAAAAAACGATAAGCACGTGGAGCCAAGCGGTTGTCATTTTTTGCTTCAAAGTTGATTAGATATTCAAGTGATTATTTAGTCTGCAGAGGTGAAAACAGTAAAATGATAATAGTTACAACAAAAGTTTTGCTCTTCTTAACCTGGCACTTCCTTTCCCCGTCTCTGGCTCCTGGCAGCTGGCAAGTGTGGTTTCGCTCTTTGTCTTTGTAGCCGTTGGCTGGCCTTCTGTTCCTCCTCCTGGTCGTCTACTTCTAGTCCCAGTCCTTTTCTTCTTTGTGGACTCAGGGGTCGACTACCCTGAGCCCTGTGATTTGGCCGGGGATTATTCTGCCCCACTATTTGGCCTCCTCACCTAGCTGGAGATCTTTCTTTGTCTCAGAGAGGGATCTCTGAGGTCCCTCCGTGGGGGCGCACTGGCTCCAGTGATACCAGGTGTCTCCTTTCCCCTTTAGGCGGACGGCGTGAGACGTCCTCTCTGTAACCTGATACGGGACTGTCCACCTGGGTTCTGACCACTTTCTCTTAGTGACCTTTAGCAACGCCAACTCGACTTCTGGTGAGCTGGTGACCTCCCTTTCGTCTATTTGGTCCTGGACCTGTTTGGAAAACTGAGATACCATACTTTGCAATATGTTAAAATACGTTCTTTTGCACAGTTTCTCATTTTCATCTGCAGACAAAGGTAGTTTAGTACTGGGCCCAGGAAATGGTCTACCCGTTTGTAACTCATGTGTAGTAAACCCCGTGGCTGTGTTCACTGAACACCTGATAGACATAAGGGCTAGTGGTAGTGCTTCAATCCAATTCATTTTAGTCTGTGCACAGATTTTGCCAATTTGTCTTTTAGAAATTGATTCATTCTTTCCACTTTTCCTTGAGACTGAGGATGATAGACTGTACCTTTTAAGTCTACTATGGTTTCCTCGCTTATCTTTGTTCTCAAAGTGTGTTCCGTTATCTGATCTTTTCAGGGAACCCATGTTGGGGAATGTAGTGGTTTATCAGGCATTTGACTACCGTTCTACTGTCCTCTCCATATTGTCTAGCATTACACTAGTATACATTTATACTACTTTTTCTCCCCCTTTTTTCTGGAACAAAATGCTATTCATCCTTTCCTTTGTTCCAGAAACATCCAGATGAAACAGCAGACTGTAAGTCCTACATAGTCTGCCACAAAGTTTCTGCTGTATCCCGTTAGGCCCAGGAAAGACAACATTTCTTTCACTGTGTGTGGTAGTGGATGATTTAAAATAGAATATCTATGTTCAGGGGAGAGGGAGACCCCCTTTTGGGACACCATTCTCCCTAAAAATGACAGCTGTTGTTGAATCCTGGGGACATAAACTTGTAAACATCTAAAAATGACAGTTTTTGATCTGGTCTTGTAATCACTCTTGATGATCATCAAAACAATTTAGAGGGCCTTTCGCCGATAAGCCCCAACTGCGCAGTCATGTTAGCCAATTTTGATCTTAGATTAAGATGCAGACGTACAAGTGAATACCAAAAGAAATCCGCAACCCTGACCGAAGTCATCACGTATGTAATCAATCATCACCTATCCATTTAACCCAGACAGATCTAAAAAAAAAAAAAATTCCCATCACAGTACTGACAGTAGGTAAAAATTATCCTCAAACCTGGCCTCATAAAATTTAATTCGAACTGCAATTTATTAAAAATTGTTAAACCTACTTATTATTTTGCATAATCACGTTAAATCCCAAATATGTTTAAATCCTGCAACCATACATTATCAATTTGCTAAAAATTAAGTCCTAAATTGTGTATTGCCCTGAACCAATCTGCTACACAGACTTGGTTTGCCTGTCATAGTCATCCCCTATTTAAATTACATTTATTTTGATTAAAAGATTTTGCTTTATATCCGGTGGTTCATTAAGTTAAAAAGAGTCATAATCTGAAAAAGAATTAGCCTAGAATGTTGGTAACTGTATTAAATTTTGCTATATCATATTCCCCTATCAATAATACTTTGGTCTCATAATATAATGTTTGTTTTTCTCTTTTCTGAGTCCTGAGTACCCCTGCAGAATGTGTCGTCCAATTAGAGATTAGTTTCTGCCAGTTACCTCAGCCTTATTTAGTATCCCTGTTGATAGGAGGAGTATATACCAACATTACCAAGTATGTCATTTTAATAACATAACAATACAAATGAACCCAAATGCAAAAACTAAACTATTATCTAACATTGAAATATAAGGTAAAAGTTACTTCCCGATTTCGTGTTCTTTTATTGGACATCCACTCCTTTTCAAATCTAATCCAACTGTATTGTGCTGAGAAATTATTTCACCCATCTAATTAAAAATAATCCCTGGGGAAAAAACAAATCCATGTTATTTTGGTGCAACACCGTTGTTATTCCTGAAAACTAAACAAAAACACCTCCCTCTTTGATGGATTTAAAAGCAAGAGCAGGCTCAAGACTTTACTTTTTGTCTACAGTTCAACTGATTACTATCCATTTGCTTGTTCAACTAAATTGATTGTTTCATTTACTTATTTTATTTATCAAGTTTAAGACATACTTATATGTCTGTTGTACTATGTCTCTTTTTAAATGTTATCAATTATTCTATTATCCAATTCAGCTTTTTAATTACCTTAATCCGTTAAGCACTTTGATTCATTCTTTCTGCTAGAAATCAAATACAATTCTTACTTACTTTTGATTTAGCTGTTCCATAAAGATATCATTTAAGTAACCGTTACAGTTGTGCATTAATAAGGAATGTATCCTTTGTATTCCTTAGGTGTTGAATTTGCTATGTAAATAAAAAAAAAAAAATTTCTCTCTCACCAGCCTGCAACACCATGCTATAGGCCCAGTTCTTCCACCCAACTTTCCAAATTTTGTTCCCGGTAAATGATGGTGTCTAACCTGGAGATAATTCTGGGGAAGGCACAGGGGTTTCAGAGTTCAAGCAACCAGGGCCACCTTCGATCAGAAAAACAGAAACTCTTGTGGTTAGTTCAGCAACATTGACATTGAATCGGCAGCCTTTGATCGTCACTTCTTCAGCAACTGCCCTTGCGGCCCAAATATCAGACTGGCCCACTGGGTTAATGTCCCAGTACTCCTGATTAGCCACTCCAGGTCTGGGTATGACTCTTCAAAGCTTTCCTCACTTCATCCTTACTAAACTAAGCTACTTCCTGATTCACAGCGGTCACCTCTTCAACGAAAAATTCTCTCTCATTTTCCTTATTCATAAGCTCTTCAAAGTACTCTTTCCATTTTCATATCATAAACTTGGCACCTGTCAGTATATTCAGTACATTCAATCCCTATCCTTAATCATCCTAACCTGTTGCACATCCTTTCCATCTCAATGTCTCTCCCTCGTCACAGGTTTTTTTCTTGGGATCTGAGGCTTTAAAAAGTCCAAGTCAATCACTTCATTTGGATGGCATTAATTGGCCTCCGTTAATAATGTAAAAAACCTTGGTGTAATTCTTGATCAAGACATTGCATTTAAATCCCACATTGAACAGGTTTCTATGAATTCTTTCTTTCACCTCTGGAATACTGTATTGCTAAAATTAGAATCATCTTGTCCAGGAGTGATGCTGAGAAAGTAGCTGTTACTTCAAGGCTGGACAACTGTAATTCCTTATTATCACACAAAATTCCTTATCACACAAAAGGCTTTTAACCACAAAATGTAGTTAAAAGCCTTCAGTTGGTCCAAAACGCTGCAGCAAGAGTTCTGATGAATATTAAAAAGAGAGATCACATTTCTCCAGTTTTGGCTTCTCTCCACTGACTCCCTGTTAAATCCAGAATAGAGTTTAAGATCCTCCTCCTTACTCATAAAGCCCTTAATAATCAGCACCATCATACATCAGAGATCTGATTGTTCCATATGTTCCTAACAGAGCTCTTTGTTCTCAGAATGCAGGTCTACTGGTAGTTCCTAGGATTTCTAAAAGTAGAATAGGAGGCAGATCTTTTAGTTATCAGGTTCCTCTCCTGTGGAACCAGCTCCCAGTTTTAGTCTATGAGGCAGATACGCTTAAAACCTTCATTTGATCAAGCTTATAGTTAGAAATGGCTTTGGTTATCCTGAGTTATCTCTGTAGTTATGCTGCTACAGTAGTAGCAGTTTAAAAGTTCTCATTCAGAGTAAACGCCGGACGAATGGCGTGCCTTTTCCAGCCCATTAACAGCAGAGTTCCCTCCAAATCCCAGTGGCCGGAGTGGCCTCCCTCTTTCTCGTGGGAGTGTCAAAGTTTTACTGCAACTCCACCCATTAATTGAAATACAGAGTATGACCAGGAGATGGCGTTTCTCTCACAGAATTCTCATTGACATGATGTTATTGTCAGTATGCACGTCCACTGCAGAAAAAGCCGAGCTGGTTGCGCAAACCATTTTGGATGTAACAACACAAACTGCTCACTTTTTTGTAATTAACCTGCTTCTTCATAGGCTCCATAAACTTAAGTTCTCCTAACACAGGCCAAACTTCACCAAATGAGTTCTGTAAAATATTATAACAAGTAGCCTTAAACGTTATATCTGTAAACAATTTGATTTATTTCTATGAACCTAAAGTATATATATTTTTAAACCTAATGTACTTTCCTTTAATTTTGTAATAAACTCGTGTTTTTTTATGTTATTGTTGTTGGATGAAAATGACAGAGTTCCACAACGCAAAAAAACTTAATAGCCTATTTATAATATTTATGCAATCACATGACTATTCGGCTCACCACAGAATGTTTGCAACACCAGAATAGACCTGGTTACATACTGTAGCGATGGGGAGCAAAGCTTGGTGGGGGGATGCTTGAAGATCGTAATGAGTTACACAACGCAAAAACAACGTAATAGCGTATTTATCATATTTATCAATTTATATATTTTATAATAAATTCTTAATTACGTTGTTGTGTATATTATATATTAATTGTACATTACTCAAGCAATCTGTTTTAAATGTATAAGTTTGTATTATTCTGACAAATTATTGAGAAAAATTAAATGGATTTTTGTTTGTTTGTTTTTTCAGATTCATAGTGAAAATTGTGCTGTTTTGGGAATCTGTAAAGGATTAAAAATAACATTGGTAGCCTATTCATTTCGAGCATATACTAATGCAGCCATTCTCAACCTTGGGGTCGCGAGATAATTCCTGGGGTCGCCAAATCATTTTGGAAAAATATAAATGAATGTAGCTCCGACTGAACTTTAGAAGGACGACAAGTGGTTGGTCTCAAACAGGCATTTTATTACCTAAAGCCAGTTAGTGTCTGCCGTAACTAGGCAACACCAAAGCAACAACAACTAACCTGTCCACTCGTCTCATATAACAACTCACAATAACAACAGAATAGACATGGTTACATGCTGTAGGGATGGTCACGAAAGCTTGGTGGGGGGATGCTTGGAGATGGTAATGTTCTTTAGGAGGTGTGAATGATCTGGAGTCTATGGTGTGTTGTTAAGTTGGGGGATGCATTCAGGATGATCATCAGCGAGTACAATAGGTAACCCAGACAGTGTTGTGTGACTATTATATGTGTGAATGTGTAAGCCCTGTTCAGAAAATTTCTGCCTTTTAGGCCCAACGTTACATTACAAGTTCCTAAAATCTTACAAAAGTATATATATATATAGCGGCAAAATTATTTTTAGACTTTGATATATCCTTTCAATCCTATGAACAGTCAACGTTTCATCTAGTAAGAAAGCAGAGAATGCTCTATGAGATGCAACATGGCGGCGCTTCGCTCTCAACTAGTGTTTGTTTATGTTCAGTCCGTCCACAAAATTATTGCTTTACTCTATAGAAACATTTGACTTGTATTAACTTATAGTTTACTCCATTTAATATTTACAAGAGCTGTGGAAAGATGACAAACTGGAGCGGCTCAAACTGAAAAAGTCCACTACCTCAAATTATAAAGGAGCGGGTCCACCAACAGGTTTTAAAGCGCTTCCCTAACCTGTCTGGGGACCATTGGCAAAGAGTCAGAAACAAAATAAATGAGAGACTGAGAAGTCCCCGCAAGACTGACCCTGAGGCACAGCGCCTTGGCTATTGCCGTTAAAAAAAACGTTTAAAATGTGATTTTTTTTTTTTGGTTTGCTGTGTTGTGTGAAATTTGCTAGTTTAAATAAAAATGGAAGAAAAAAAAGTTATAGCTTCACAGTTTCATTTATTATTAATGGTAGATGACCATTATTAGTCACAGGTAAATCACATCTGTGAATCACACGTTGATTCAGAGTAGAGCTGTAATCTGGCCTTAAAAGTTGGAGACTGACTGGATGAAAATTGCGCTAGTGGACAAACTGTTTAAAAAAACAAACAAAAAACTATCAGGTTTTTAAGTGGTTGGGAAAAAACTGTAATTTATAAATATTACCCCGGCTACAAAGACTCATATGTCTATTTAGTACTTTCCTGCAGGACTACGAATCCATGCGTTAGAAAAACTGACACCTGTTTTCAATTTACTGGACAAATGTTTGAAACTCCGGTCAAAAGGACCTGTTACCTGAAACTTAAAATTATAAATGAATAAGAATAATTTCAAGGCATGTTGATTTATAACGTTTTTTTTTTTTTTCTGCAGCTATATGAAGCTTTAACCACTTGATTCTGTTGCGTGAAAGTCTGTCTCGCCTGTGTGAGTCTCTGTGTGCGCTCTCACCGCTTGGTCTAGATTTCAGGAGATTTTGTCTGACTTGTGGCCATCAGGGAGCTGCTATATAAATGCAGGAGACTTCTGCAACTTGAAACTTGGGATAATAGTGCATTTACACTTCAGTATTTTCTGTGAGAGTGCAACGCAGCAGTCGAAGCATGTTTTCTGTTTTGATCTGAGAGGAGTGGGTCTTCCACATCGTGACACATGCAGTGTGCCTGCAACATCTTAACAGGTATTGTTGGAATAATGTTAGTGGCCCACTGCAGCACTTTATTACAGTATAAATGATCGCGCTGAGATGATCAGCTGACCACTAATTCCGTCCTGAGACCGTGGACAATGATAGAAATTAAGCCCGAACCTGGCCAGGTTCCCTAACCCTATGAAACCCAAAAAGTAGGCTAATTGCCTACATTACTGTCATACGTTTCACATTACAGAGCACTCTCATGCTATAAAACTACTGTATCTGGGTATAAGACTACAGTGGTAGGCTATTTGAACCCTGAGTTTCTGAGTGACATTCAAACTTAGGCTACATACAAACCAGCAAACCATAGAGGAACAGATATGGGAACATTTTTTAATGACATTTATATAGGCTACCCTGAGTCTGATACATCAATAAATCATTAACATTAAAATCACTGCTCCTCCCCGTGGACAAAAGAGGCATTGCAGCTGGTTTTCACTCAGGCTCCTTGGGGGCGAGGCCTCACTGAAGACGTCATAGCGGGGGATTACATTACCACCACGGACCTGTCAGGGACCTTTGACGGATCAGGCACGTACCAGTCAAGGGCCGGTCAAGGACCAATCATGGAAAAATGAGAACTTTTAAACTGCTACTACTGTATAAGCTTAGACTGTTGGAGGACAGACTGACCACTTTTCTTAACTTTTTTACTTTTCTCCTCTACTATTCACCAGAAGTACTATTTGCAGTTATTTTGGCTGTTAACCCTGTTTTCTCTGTGTTTTTCTCACCATAGAAGCTCCACCTCATCTGGTACCTTAACCTAACCCCCTTCTGGATGGGGAGCATCAGTTTAGATGATGCTATCAGTGACCGAACGTCCTTCAAATCCTGTTACCAACTTTTTACTTTCTTTAATATGAAAAATTCCTTTTGTTCTTTCTGTGTTTCTGCTGTCTTCTCAATCCTCTTGACGCTCGTGGCAGATGACGGCTTGTACTGACCCAGGTTCTGTCGGAGGTTTCTTCCTGTTTAAGGGGAGTTTTTTTTCCTCTCCACTGTCGCTACATGCTTGCTCAGTATGAGGGATTGCTGGTTTTTTAAATTTATTTGTTTGTTTATTTGACAGGGACAGTACAGGAAAACATTGCCAGCTCATTGGCCAATGTTATGTACATAAGCCGTCGCTGGTTAGGCTTTTCAAAAGGGTTTAAAACAGAACCGAAAGATGAAAAATCAGTAAAAGGCATCAAACAATACAGCAATAAAAATAAATAAGAGAAGACATATCTGGCCACTTCCCACTTTTGTTTGTTTTTTAGCCATAGCTTCAGCTTTTGTGAGAAAAGTCTCAGGTCCATTTGGGACTTTAGCTCCATTGGCAAAGAGTTCCATAACTGTGTCCTTTTTACTGAGAACGCAGACTGACCCAGAGCAGTTTTACAAAACTTCACTCTGCAGTTCCCGCTGACTCCAGCTCTGGTGCTCACTCCTTGATTAGTGTATTGTTGTACTAATTGACAGATTACAGACGGAGCAAGACCATTAAGACACTTGAATATATTTTCCCTAAAAGATAAACTGATGAAGCTATCGAATGTCATCATTTTATATTTTGAATAATAGTGCAGTGATGCCACTTCATTGCTTGGAGTCTGCTTGTTCAAGGCACAACCTCATGTTGATGACTCAACGCAATCTGCTGGGATTCCTTACATAGAAAACGTTTAACTAGGGCCGGGCCTAGATTCAAATTTTTTATCTAATTAATTGCAGGCTTTAAATTAATTAATCGAAATTAATCGCACTTTAATCGCACATAAATAGTTGACCTGAGAAAAGTGAGAATTTTCTTGACATGGATTTTTAGTATGAATAATAGAATAGAATAGAATAATCCTTTAAAAGTCCCACCAGGGGAAATTCGGTCGTAAACAGCAGCCAAAGAAACAACAAATATACAACATATGTAACAGAAGAGAAATATATATACAAAAAAATACAATAATACACAGAATAATGACTGAATACATAAGTTTAAGTTATCACAAAAAATAAAAAAACATAATTCTGTCAGAACACCGATAAGAGAATGAATCATGGAGAAAGTGGAAATGTCTCTCAGATAGAAATAGATAAATTAACACGGTGATGACCAGCAAGCTGTAGCGCACCACCATCATCCCTCCATGCAGAGCTGTGGAGGATGAAATCCCCCTCGTGGAATGAGTTCGAGCCCAGAGGAAATATTAGCTTGTGAAATCGCGTAACATCACTAGTGAGAGAGGCACTTTATTAACCGAGGCTTCCTGCAGTTTCCTCTATAATGCACAAACAGATGCTGAAAGCAGCGCAGTGCAGCCGTGTGCGTCACGTAACACGAGAGCGCACGCAGTGACAGAGTACATGAGACCGCTCCGTCGCTAAAAACTTCATGACAGGAAGAAATACCTGCAGCATAAGCTAAATTTCTGTCCATCAGCTGCTGGAGGAACAACAGTACGCGGACATGAAACGGGATCTGCACCTTTCTCTGCGCACCGTGGCTGGAATGCTGTGGTGCATAAATAGGTGCGATTAAAATGCGTTAAAAAATTTAATGCATTATTTTTTTGTAATTAATTAATCTTAATTAACGCGTTAAAGTCCCGGCCCTACTTTTAACTGATTGGAATGTTTGTATAATTGTATTGAAATAGCTTTTCTTGTAATGTGCCTTGAAATTACATTTGTTGTGAATTGAATATAAATAAACTGAACTGAAGCAAGTGTAGTAGGGGTGTCACAATCTCGATTTTGTATCAAAATATATCGAAATTACATTATGTCCTTGCACATCGAAATCCAAAAGAGGCTCGTGATCACCTTCTGCCATGTTTATGTCCTGTGTCCCACTCGGAACTCTGTAGCAAGCAACAGTTAGCAGACAACCATCTCATCACAAGGAACCACACATTGCATTTTCCCTAACAAGTAACTCTCACCAGTTCTCATACAACTCACAACAATATCTGGGAACATTTTAACTGCCTGTATCATATCCCCTGGGATAGAGCACACGAGTACAGAGCGCATTAACTGATACTAGCAAGTAGCTAAAGCTAAGCTACGGCTTGAACACATTAAGAAAACAGATGAAGCAGCGGGAGTGGAGCAAAAGCCGTTCCCTCTACTCTCAAATCACAGGTGAGGAAATTTTCAATCCCGGCGAGTTAAGTCCACATTCGCATTGTAAACAACTGGACCACCAAGCTGCATTTTGTTCGGTCCTATCCGGAGCATCGTGTCTGCAATTCGATTTTTCTGCAGTAACTATAAAGAGTCACTAGATGGCAGCAAGCCTCCGTTAGTATTAAACAATACTATCACTTATTCTAAATAAATTATTTGACCATAAATGCCTAATGTGATAGATAACACAAGAATAATGAAAATTGCATCAATAAACAAAACTTATTGTCTGTCGTCCATTGCTCCTTGAGGGGCAAATGCATTCAAAACATGAAGAAAAGAAACTCTAGTTAACCAGAAATGATACTGCAATGGTCAGCAGGCCTGCCAGAAAAAGTAAGCAGCCCCTGCTGTGCTTTGCACCACTGACAAATCAACGGAGTAGTATAAAAACAAAATGACTCCGTCAATACGATTAGGCTCACATCCTACTTGTGGGACATAACCACAAGTAACCATAACCATAATATGGCCCACATAAAACTCTGAAAATTTTTAAATGATAGTAGGTATCAGAATATATATGCTGTGGGTGTGTGTTTCAGATGGCTTCAGACCATCGGTCTGGGTATTTGACTGGGTCTCCCAGTGGTGGAATCGTTCATCATTGTTTATCAATCATGGTTTCATGAATGTGCAGTGGTTGCTGAACTGATGCATGAACACATTTCTAGTTTCATGTGCACAAACTGCATTAAGCCCTGGACTGAAACATGTGACTTTCTACCACTGTGTGCCCTCAACCTGTTCCACCACACAGCCCCCACTGATTGGTCACTGTGGAGGAAGGGGGAAGGTCGGTGATTAAATTCGGTTGACCTGTTGTCACCGGTTGCTGTATAAACATAAGAATTTCCAATCATTATAAATCTCAGATTTTCAGCCCAAACCTCATGTAAATATTTGTGACCTCCCAACCTTGAAAAAAAAAACAAGCAGTTAAAAGAGCGGTTATTTTATTGTGTTATTTACACAAACATATTCAACTGAACATGTTGGTCACCCCACCAAACAGAACCAAGCAAACTGCCTTTTCTGAAAGCCAGCAAATTTCTGAAGCAAAACTGCACAGTTTGATGGACTAGGACTATTTTCTTGAAAAAGCTTTGAACGGCAAGAGCTCTGACCAGGGGGTAATCACAGAGTTGGGTCAATGTGTATGCACTATGTGCTGGTAATGATGAGATACAAGATACAACTTCATGTCTAAAAATGGGAACTATCCCTCTAATGTACAGGAGCGTTCCTCTGAAAATGGCAGAACTAAAACAAAACTTTAAAAAAATAATCTTTCGAGAGCCTGTGGAGGTTTTCCTGAGAAAGGATTTTAAAACATAAATAGAATGCTTTCTCCTCTGTGGCAAAATTTAACAAAACAACACAATATTTAAAACTTTCACACAGTTTAATTTCTATTAAAACTCTTAGCAGTCTTTTGTTGTCCTTAATAGTAAGATCATTCAAAAATCTTTCTTTTTGCTAACTATTTCAACCTCTGTTTGGACCCCTCTCTAACAAAATCACAATAATGTGCAGCCGATTTAAAATCTGTACTGTAATGGACAAAGTTAATGGTCTGGCAACATGATTGATGGCTGAAGAAAAGCAAAGAAGAAATTCATGTCTGGGAGCTGAACGTTTAATTTCTGCCAGATATATTTCATTCCCAGTCCTTGCTTTGGTTTGTTTTTTCAATACAAATTAATTATAAACTGCAACCATATAATATTTGCTGTGGTTAAAAAACATTTTTAACACATCTGCTCTTGAAAAAAAACTTAAAAATATTACTGGGACACAGCCTCACAATCTGGCCTAATTTATATGAGTTATCTCCTGAATGCATTGTAAATTAACCTTGCATATTGCAGCATTTAGGATGCATGGCTGAAAAACTCATTAAGTGTGATAACCTCTAAATATGAACTATTCCCATTTTGCAAATGTCTGCCGAGGAGGGTTGAGTGTGTGAGCTAAATGTACGAGAGCTGAATTTACATTCATCCATATTTAGTGTATGACATTTTCAAAGAGACATATAGATCAAAATTGCTCCCCACCCTTTGTAGTGTGTACTCAGATCATTGTTTGTTATGGTTTCATATGTATAAATATCTATTTAGAGGCCTGAGAGCAGTGTGTGGAAGATCTGTGAGTGTACATGTCTGTGTGTTGCAATAGTAACAGAATGTTTTCAATATATTTAGAAAAATACCTTGCTGAGAACACACACATAAAAAACAGTTAATTAATGTGTAATTACCATATGCTAGTAAGACTGGGTTCACTGAGCTGGTGATTCATGTCCTATCTCACTCCATCTTCCCTCTCCTCAACTGTTAGCTGCAAACAGCCCAGCTGAGAACCTTCAGAGGTGTTTTCAGTGCAAAAAAAGATAAATCTTTAACATCTTGGTGATTATATTGAATGAATGGTGATGTTTTTCCTGTGCCTGTTGTTACTGTGCTTCCAACAAACAGCTGAAGATGGACTCGGGCCTTGTCATAGCAGGTGATGTTAAATCAAGTAACTCCTCTCTGTTATCGAATTGCAAGAGGGAAACAAGGCCATCTTTGCTGCTGGAGATGTCGAGGGAAATGAGTGCATGCTAACAAATCGGACTTCTCAAAGATTCAAATGTACCAGTGACCCCTTTTGACAACAACAGGCATTAGTCTACCTGTTTAAGCTTTTACCCTCTGGTCAGTGCTACAGATCACACAAACTAAGACAAAGGGACTTTTTTTTTCAATGGCAATAACCACATTAAATTATGCTAAATATGACAAAAAGCTACCAACGCAATGATGTATAAAAAAAGCATATTCACATAATTTCACTGTATGTTAGATTTGTGTAGACTTTAATTATATATCCGTCCATTATCTATACCGCTTATCCTTGAAAGGTCGCAGGGGGAGCTGGTGCCTATCTCCAGTGGTCATGTTGCAAGAGGCGGGTTCCATCTTGGACAGGCCTCTATTCGACTGCAGGGCAAGATAGAAACAGACAGGAAACACACTCATACCTAAGGACAATCTAGAGAGACCAATTAATTTTCATGTTTTGGATTGTGCCAAAGTACCCAGGGGGAATCCACACATGCACATGGAGCACATGGAAACTCGATGCAGAAAGACACCAGGCATATATATACTGTATATATGTACATATATATTTAAATTGGACTTGTTCTTTCCATTGAGCTGGCTTCTTAGGACTTGCCGCACCCGTTAGAAGTATTTGGCTGTTGCTGCTTCCCATGTTGCCTGATCGAGGTTACCATTTGCCTGTGGTATTCCAAGGTACTTGTAACTGTCCTTAATGTCTGCTATTGTTCCCTCTGGGAGGGAGACCCATTCAGTGTGGACTACCTTGCCTCACTTTGTGACCATCCTACTACATTTGACGGGCTCGAATTACATCAAGATGTCATTGCTGTAGATCCTGGTGGTGTGGATCAGTGAATCTATGTCCCGTTTGCTCTTAGAGTAAAGCTTGATGTCATCCATGTACAGGAGGTGGCTGATTGTAGCCCCATTCTTCAGGCCGTATCCATAGCCATTCTTGTTTATTATTTGGCTTAGGGGGTTTAGACCTGTGCAAAACAGCAGTGGCTACAAAGCATCACCTTGGTATATGCCACATTTGATGAACACTTGTGAAAGTGGCTTGCTATTGGCCTCAAGGGTGGTATTCCACAACCTCATCGGGTTCGAAATGAACACTCTAAGAGTGCTGTTGATGTTGTACAGCTTCAAGCATTCGTTGAACTATGTGTGGGACATGTTGGAAAAAGGGTTCAGAATCCATGTCAGAATTAGTCAAAACTTGTTTGTCTATCACTGCTGACCTTTGTTTACTGTTAATTTGGGCTGCCTTTTTTTATGTCAACAACCTAATACCACAGGCACAGAGAAGGTAACATGGTCGTGTTCAGATGCTTTGTTTCTTGAAATCCTGCTGTAGAAATCATACTTCACTATCCAGGAGTATATATTTGTCTTATACTGTCCAACTCTCTTCTGGGCTGAGTGAGGTGGATAATTTCAAGTTAGCTCTTCTTTAGGTACCTAAATACGTAAAAAACATAATAATAATAAACTAGCTTGTTAAAGGTAGGTGCCTTTGTGATGTCACTGTTAGTCAAAGGGACATCAGGAATGGAGTTAACATGTTAACTTAGGTTCACGAGCAGGACCAAGCTTCAACTCTCATCGTATGCAGTAATCAACACTAACTCAAGCCACCTGGCTTTCCAGATATCTCGCATTTCACTAATCAATCAGCGATCTATATAAGCCAGGCTCGCCTCAGGTTCAACGTCTGTCACGTTCGTTTCACAGGCGTTCACTAGACTGTTTCACACCTTTCGGGCTTGCACAAGTAAATCTCTTACTTGTGCGTTTGCTCATCTCATCAATGGATATTCTAACTGTCTCCCTCGATCCATCCGAGTCGGACGGGGAACTGGTCCCTGGCGAACCCGCCGTCTTCGGGCCATCCCCTCCATCAGTGACCTACCAGGTCTCCCGACGTGTCCGGGTTTCATCGGTCCAGCGTGATCCTAGTCCGTCCTCCTCGGCTGCGTCATCTCCATCTCAGCCCTCTCAGGAGCTCTTTTCCCCGCCGTCTGCTCCAGCTTCTCTCAACAGCCATTCTGGCAGGCATCTTCCTCCCTCTGGCTGCCTTATGTCCGGCTGGACCTTAGTGCGGCTTCAGCAAGCACTCCGAGAAAGGGGCATCCCCTTCAGCCGTTCAGCTAATAAATCCTGCATTTTTAGGCCTCTTTTTCCATCTCATCCTCAGTCCTCCGTCTCCCGACGAATACTTCCTGGTCCTGTTGGGATCTCCTCTGTTTCGGAGGGCAGATCCTTCACCAACATTTCTCAGCTTTCTTTCTCAGGTCCAGCACCTACAGTGCCCTCTGCCGGGAGCCAAACGTCATGTCCACTTACATCTGCTCCCTCTTTTTCAGATTTTGTAGCTTATATGAACAGTTCCTTTACAACCTTATCTATGTAGAGCATACATCCCTCAAGCTCTCATTTATCCATTCCTTCTTTTACCCTTTCCTCAAACTCTGTTCCGCTGCCCCCTCTATTTCTGCTACATGCAGAAGTAGCCCTAGAATCTTTAATTCCCTTTCTGAAGCTTTTTGGTGGATTCTACTCAAAACCTACCGCCTGCCTTACGTCCTTCACCTCCTCGATTACTTTTTAGTTATCTCCCCCACTTCATCACCACCTCGCCTCGTATGGGACTCTGTGCCCTTACTGAGGCTTTCTCTGACATTGGCATTCCTCTTTCAGAGGAGAAGACGGTGGGTCCTCTTACCTCCCTGGAATTCTTAGGTATCACCCACGATTCAACCTCCTTTCAGGCTTCGTTGCCACTTGAAAAGGTCCATCAGATCTCCCTAATCCTCTCCAACTTCATTCTGGCAGATTCATGCTCCAAGCAACAGCTTTTGTTACTTCTTGGTCACCTTAAAGGACTTATAAACGGCATAAATATGTTTCTTATAGTGTTCTCTACATGTCCGGGTCCCTTTTTTGACATTTGAGCGCAAATTAGATAAAATCTAACTTATGAGCCTAAAAACGGCTGTGTGGCGCCATCTGTATATTTTCGATTGCACTACATTTGAATTTCATTCCTGTCCTCCCCATTTGCTCTGGCAGCTGTGTGACGTGACTTTGTGCTGTGTGACGTCCGATATTCTGTCTGAATATCAAATTTTTAAACTAAAGTAAGTTCATGTTTGCTTTCTGTTTTAGTAGACAAGTCAAAATAAAAATTTTATATAATACATTTAAATAAGTTTATGATTTAGATGTATTTTTCGTTGGTTATTTGAAAAATGAAATATATATATATACAATGCATGTATAGTTTCATTCAAAACTCTCTGTGCATTTATATAATCTTTGGTGTGGGAAAGACATATCAGTATTTTAGCCCTGTGTTGGTTATATCTAATTTGAATGAATTTATGTATTTAATGTTTCTCTTCTTCAATGTGTAATTTAAGATTTTTTGGTGATAACTGCAAAAATTCTATCTGCAGTGTGAAACTAACACAAAAGCATAGCTAAAAACAGGTAAATACAAACAGTAAAAATCCAAGTAAATCCTAAAACATGAAAACATATTACCCCAATACTCCACATGTCATGTACCATAATATTTAGCAGAAAGCCTGTTTAATAGATCTACATTAGACACGTGTCTTAGCGCACAAGCTTCAAGCCAGTTCTGGGATCATCATGTGCTTTACTACTCCGATATAAAACAAAATAATCTACACTGCAGAAATTAGTTTTACTACACCACAATACAAATAAAAGTAGTTCCTTCATTAAAATGATTTGTTATTATTACTTATGTTTTCAGCCTAAAGCAACGAGAGAAATGGCCGGTCATACTGATCCAATAATCAGGGAGCATGCGTGTGTCCAGGCCAATGTGAAACCTAGCAGGCGGAGCAAAGGTGATTTGTCTTTTATAATATTGTCTGTGTAATACACTATTGGGCGACTGTGGCTCAGTGGTAGAGTAGTTGGCTTGCAATCGTAGGTTCGATTCCAGCTTCCTCTAGTCACATGTCGATGTGCCCCTGGGCAAGGCACTTATCCCCCAAATTCTACATTGTCCTACCGAGCCATGTTGGGTATCGGTGTATGAATGCGAGCGTGAATGGGTGAATGTAAAGCGCTTTGAGTGGTCAGTAAGACTACAAAAGTGCTATATAAGTTCAGTCCATTTACCATTTGAATTGTACAAAAGTTTCATTTTGCGTTGGACTTGCTGTTAGATGCTACTGTAACTATTTCTTAGTGCTATTAATATGATGTGTTATGATTGTGTTTTTTCTTTATACTTTTAAATATAAAGTCTGCAGGTGCAGACTCCACATAAGAGCGTCAGCGTTTCATGTGATACCGGGACCTTCATGGAAATCCCCCTTCCTGAAAGTCCCCAGGCGGCCTCCACACCTCTCAGACAGTTTTTCCTATTAACTGCATTACACTTTCACAAGTCTTATCTAAAAAGAACATTTATGAATTACAAAAATGATGTTTAATATCAGTCACTGAGTCCATGATCTCTCTGTACAAATCCAAATATTTCCCCAAAATAATTTCACCTCTATATAATATTATAGGCATATTAACTTGCTCCCAGAATTCAAATCCACATTGTCCTGTTTTACTTGTATCTGTTTCATGTTTTATTTATATTTTATTTATTTGCTTGTTTGATTTTATATATTCTATAGCGACCTTGGGTGTCCAGAAAGGCGCTTTTAAATAAAATGTATAAATATTATTATAGGCCTTCAGCATGCCGTGATGTCACCTGAAACTTTTTTTAAGTGTAAACTATTGCTTTAAGCCCGCAATGACAGGTGTCTGGATTATTATGACAAGACAAGTAATAAAAATGTTCAGAATGGCAATTGTGTTTGTATTGTTTATTGGCCATGACAATCCAGGAGCCGGAAGGAACCCTGTGTAGGCCACATCCTCAGGGAACTTCTATCTGATGCGGGTCACAGCACAGGACGGGATCACCACGCGGATGTGCTGGCCTAGGTAGCCCCAACACCACCTGACTAGATTCCGGTACGCAAGGTGCCTGTAATTACTGCAATAGATGTTTTATGAGTTGTCAATCATGTAATTTTCAATCCATTATCCTGAAAAAACTAACCTGTGCACCAATGTCTCTGGCATCTCACCAAAGAGCTGGACGTATGTGCCTTACACTGCCTGCAGCACGTATGGGTTGAGGGCAACTGCCTCAAAACATGTACGGCTGAGGGCCATTAACCTCCTCAACCTCCACCTCTTGTGATGAAGGTGGAGAGAAATCCTCCACCTCAAAAGAGCGCTCGGTCTCGAAACTGCTGTCACTGTCACTCTCCATAATTACAAGCTAGCTGTCACGGCGCCAATGCCAATGTATTAATCAGAGCCCAGACCACGTCCAACTGTAAGCCCTTCTGCTTGTCCCCAATGACAGTTGGTCCGCCGAGCAGCGCCCCTTTTTAGATATCCTTTTCAAATTTTATTGTGGGCGGAGTAAGGCTGGACACTGGTGTTTAGTTGCTGTTTAACTACGCCGTTCGCATTATTTCCCAAGGCCGGTCCTTTATATCTCACCTGCTTTTCACTGCTGCAAGTGTACCATCGCTCCACGACCGGCTCATCATCGACAAGTCGTGTCATAGGGAATTACAGCTTTGGCGCGACTTTTTGTCAACTTGGTATGGTATTTCTTTCTTTTACAATGGTTTCATCTCCCTTCCAGATGATATCCAATTCTACACCGATGCCGCACCTTCCATTGGCTTTGCCGGCTATTATGGTGGGAGGTGGTTCGCATCAAAATAGCCCCCCGAGTTCGACTCCATGCGGCTTCAGTGCGCCTCGCCTTCCTCAGCTCTCCATGAACTGTAACCCATAGTTATCACTGCCCTTCTCTGGGACACAAATGGTCTCAAAACTCTATTCACATCCACCCTGATAACTCTGCCATAGTAGATATTATAAATAAAGGACGCCCCCGTTCTCCTGTCATTATGCAGTTCATCCGCAGACTCACTCGTTTCAGCCTAGCATCG
Source organism: Apricaphanius iberus (assembly GCA_028564705.1). Classification (NCBI taxonomy): domain Eukaryota; kingdom Metazoa; phylum Chordata; class Actinopteri; order Cyprinodontiformes; family Aphaniidae; genus Apricaphanius; species Apricaphanius iberus. The sequence goes on along the minus strand of JAPXFQ010000379.1, from coordinate 214,258 downwards.
GTTCCTGCTTCGCTCAGCTCTCGTTCCAGGTCACAAAAACATTATTGCTGACTATCGCTCTTGTTTGTCTTTTCAGAAATTCAGATACTTGGCTCCTGCAGCGGATTCCAATCCAACTCCGATCCCACAGTTTTCGGCCACCATACACAACTGACTCCACAACTCCTACACCTCTCCATCGCATCCCAGAATTCAATTCTCAACAGTCTCGCTCCCGATACTCTCTCAGCTTACCTAGCAGGCTGGAATGCCTTCAAGGCCTTTCATGTATCATACGGTCTATCATTTCCCTCACTCAAACCCATGTCTATCTGCCAGTTTGTCACCCAGTCTCACTACGTTCAAAAAATCCGTACGGCCACTATCCAAACCTATCTTTCCGGTATCAGTTTCTTTATCAAGTTAGCAACCGGTACTCCCTGTCCAGCCCTAAATCACAGCCATGTAACTCTGTTACTGAAAGGTCTGACAAAGCAGGAACCATCTGCAGTTATTCAACGTTTGCCTCTTACATCTCACCTCCTTAGGCGTTGTATTTCCACACTTCGCTCTGGCTATTTAACTCAATTTGTCGACTCAAAGTTACAAACCAGGGCACTCTTATCTACACCCTTCGCAGAAGCAAAACCAACCAGCTTGGTACATCCTGCTTTATCTACCTTTTCCACCTCAATTCCGACCTCACTTCCTATGAACCTATCTCCAACTACGTTCATTCCCGACTAACAAGTAACGCTTCGCCATCTGACCCACTTTTCGTCACAGAATCTGGCAACCCCGCAACAAGGTTTTGGTTTACTGGCTATTTTCGTCAAGTTCTGATTTGGTCAGGTATCTCCCCGGAACATTATTCAGTCCACTCCTTTCGCATAGGGGCAGCCACCTCTGCCCCCTGGTCAGGGATTTCAGACAACCTCATTCAGATTTTAGGCCGTTGGTCTTCACCCGCCTATCGATCCTATATTTGTAATAACTTGCCTGACCTGCGCCGTGCTCACTCGCTCCTCCGTTAATCTCTGAGACCATCTTTGGGGGTCCTGAGCAGGAACAGGAAAGATGAACTCCTGAAGACTGCACCCCCACACTGAGTCTACCTCCTGACCTCCATGGGCTCGTCTCCCCAGACTTCCGTTCTCGCCGTTCATTCAATTAACCTTTAATCACAATCTATGATGCGTGGTCCCTGCTAGTGAAAAATGTCTTTAAATTGAGACAATAATGAACATGAAAATAAATCTGTCTATATTGCTTTCGGAACTCTGCTTGTCTGTGTGTCTCGTGCATTTTTTTACTGCCAGTGATTTGCCCGCAAATATCTACTTAAATATGCAGAAACTAAAAGATTAACAGGGTGTCAGTGTCTTCATTTATATTTTGCTGCATTATAAATATAAGGATAACCCTAAAAATGTACAAGATGGTAAATTATTCAGCTGTTACCCTTGCACTCACAGATGCTTTTTGACTTTAGACTGCGTAGGCATGGTAAGTAATAAAGAGGCCATCATGGTTTGTTTGTATTTTTATTTATTTTTTGGGGGGGGGTTGACCTGCAGTGGATGATGTAAAACAGAAGGAGTTTTTCATTTAAATAGAACAGTCAAAATGTAGTTCCAAATTCAATAGAATAACTTTTTTTGAATGCTGTATTGATATACCACCAATTGAGCAGGTATATAAGAAAATGTAAACGTGAAATGCAGCTGCATGAGTGATTTAAAAGAAAATGAGTATTTGAAAGTATTGATGAGAATATATATATATATATATATATATATATATAAATAAATCAAGTCAGTGTTTTGGATTTGATCCCCGTCTTCTAACAGGTTTAATGGCAGTAAAACATTTTTTGGGGGTGAAATCAAATCTTACAGAAACTTGTCTTCGTTTATCTGCAGCATACATAAATGCATGACTCAAGAATCCCATCTTGAGTTATCAGAGGATGTAGCCTTATATTCACTGTGGCAAACAGCAATCAGTGGGGGAGTATGTCATGCTGTGCACAGGCTGTCTGAGTTCCGCAGAGCCATGTGTGTGTACTGCCACCTAGTGATGAAGTGCTGAACAAGAGGACTAAATAAGTCGAGCTCTAAGCCTGCAGAACAACCATGGTGGTCATAAATTAGCCTCTTTTCAACATTCACAAGAGAAGGAGAGCCATGTCAGGGGCTGTGAAGACGATGAGCACAGAGCATAAAAAAAGCAGGAAATGTAGGAGGTTACTGAAGGAGCCTTGCAGAGACCCCATAGTGCTCTGAAGCTCTGACAGCATGAAACAACAGAGCAGGACCCCTGGCTGTGAGTTTGTAACCCTGTAAATCAGTTGAGCAGAAAATTTCAGTGGATTCAACAAAAAGGGAGGATAGGGATGTTTTTGAATAATATTTTTCTGTTCTACACTTTTAGCTGCAAATTTGTCTTTGATTGACCAACGAGAGGTAGTGCATAATTATTGAAAGAAAATATTTATTTATTTTAAAAAGAACTGAAAGTTGCCGGATTTAAAAATTCATTTAATATTATCCTTGAATGTAGATTAACTCCAATGTCCAATTAGCTCGGTTATTTCCAAGAAGAGAGGGTCCAGCCTTCCCCCAGCAGGGTCGCACCAGTTTGGCATCTAATTTATAAAGATAAAGAAAGAAAAAAGACACACACAAACAGCTGTTCTGTATATTGCCAATCATACAGTACGTGTAAGCGCCGTTCCATTCCCCGAAGGAAATGGACGACTCCAGCAGGGCAGATCCAAAATGCTTTGTTTTAAGTTGAGCATCCGTCCCCCACCTACATACAACCAGACGAAAAACATTCCCCAGGAGTCTGCTAAACAGATCAGTACAAAAGCCTTTTCTCCAACAACATACATACCAACAAAAGACAGACGTTCTTATTTACACTTGATAGGCGGCTGGGTTGCATTTCACCCTTCCCTTCGATCTGCTGCAGCTGGGCCCAGATAAAGGTCATTCAAAAACAAATTTAATATTTTATTATATATTTTTTTATCCATCAAAGTGCTGTGTGCATTTGTAACCATTCCTTTCATAGAAAGATTTTTTTTTCAGTAACAGCAACAGGTTGTTTGGGGTATGTTTATGTTTAACAGCATTGCATATACGTAAGTATCATTAATCTTTTGGTTGAGGAGGTCCACTTGAGTGATTACCGTTCTGTTTTATTTGATCTGCTCTCTACTTGTGTACCTAAGGCTGCTGCTACTAGGTTCCAGAGACACATTTTTGCAGAAGATTCTGCACAAATTTTACTGCTTTGTTCAATGATCATATGTACTCCAATTTTGATGATGTGGACAGTCTAATTGCTTGTTTTAATAGTCACTGCAAATATATATTAGATCAGGTTGTTTTTTTAAGTCTTTGGAGGAACATACCAAACTAGTTATAAGAAATTGTTTTTATCAGCTGCTTAATATTTGCAAAATTTGTGAGCTGGTCTCCAGGGAGGATCTGGAGCTAGTTATCCATGCCTTCGTCTCATCACGACTGGACTATTGTAATAGTCTGTTCTCCTGCCTTGACAAAAAGTTGATGTCTCGGTTGCAACTGGTTTTAAACTCTGTGGCAAGACTGTTGACACGCACCAACAGGAGAGCTCACATTACCCCTGATTTAAAGGCACTCCACTGGCTTCCCTTTTACTTTTGTGTCGATTTTAAAAATTTTGTGTTTACTTTTAGAGCTCTCCATGGTAAAGCCCCTCCCTATATCCAGGAGCTGCTTCTCCCATATGCTCCTTCTCGGGGGCTTCGTTCCAGGGACCAAAATCTCTTTATGGTCCCACATACTCAGTTTAAGACCCGTGGAGATCGCTCATTCGCCCCCAAGTTCTGGAATGAGCTTCCTATATTTTTATGTTCTTTAGACTCGGATGTTTTTAAGAAGAATCTCTATTTACTTAAGCCTATCCATCGTTGTATGACACAGGGTTGTTTTATGTATTTCTCAAATGCTGTTATTGTGTACTTGTTTAAAATTTTACTTTGTTTAGAATCTGTTTCTTTTATTGTTTTTTTCTTTTGTGAAGCACTTTGTGACTCCCTGTCTGTGAAAGGTGCTAAATAAATAAATTTTGCTGGCTTACTTTCTTGTGTGTTTCCTGGTCTTCATGATGCAGTCTATCTACAAATGTTTTATAACAAATCACTGAGACCTTCATGGAACAGCTGGATTTATACTAACATTTTTTTTCACTCAAGAGTTGGGTCTAAAAAATGACTTCTGAAGGTGATTGTTTTACAAGATTGCAAATAGTGGTATAAGATTAAATAGAGGACTGAGTAAATGGGTATGCTGCACTATAACATAAAATCCCAATAAATAAAATAAAGTATTTAATTTTAACATGACAACATATGAAAAGGTTTGAGGTGTAGGAATACTTTTGCAAGGCACTGTAAATGCAGCAACACAGATACTGTTTATTTGGAGAAAGATAGAGGGGGGGGAAATCCAGCGGCTCACAAAATAACAGCTTTCAGGAGTTTATAATTAGACAACTGCCACAGAACCTTTTATAAAACCTGGCACTGAGAGCAGTCCTCAAGGGCAGCAAGCTGTAAAAGTTTCAACATCATCTATTTCCGCTTTAACCTTGATGAGTAACATATGTTGTCAAGAGGTCAGAGATGTCACACAGATTTATGTTTCTGAACTCCAAAAAGTGCAATTTCATCCACCCACAGATCACACGTCGAGATTTCTCATTTTAATTTAAGCATGCGCCCAATTCTTCTGCTTTAGGCTTGATATTTACAGTAAATTCATGTTAAAGAAATGTTTAGAGGAGTCATGCTGCATTTTTCCAATATCTAAGTGTTAAAAGGACCTGTTTGCTGAAAAAAGAGCAATGTGTAAGTCATGTTAGAAAAGAATTAGAATTTCTTTGACAGGAGGCATTTAAAAGAGAAAACAGGTTGTGTGGGAAGCATTAACTTGAACACTGTGCTGAAAGGAAATGTCACAGGTGTTTATCCATTCGTTGAACTCCTCTCTTCCATTACCTGGTGCAAAATTGCCAGAAGACCTCTAAATGACTGTAGACTGTAGTCAATTTTGAGACTCAGAGCCCCATGAAGTCAAGTAATACCACAGTTCAGTCCACCATGAAAAGGGTTAAGGCAGCCACTTAGTTCACAGAGGAAAAGTGCTTCTCCTTATAATTACGTGTCTTTTGTTAATAAATGTTCTTTTATCATTCGCTTAGTGATACAGGAATAGGAAGAAACATTCTTTTGAGAGGTTTTCTTTTTTCCTCAGAGCTCGATCATAACTTGAAAACCAATGTTCCATGACCTAATTACTGCTTGACAGGTAATTTCAGTCAAGCGAAGCCCGCTACATGGATTCTGTTTCAATACTCCAACAAAAAGAGAGAGATGAGGAAGATTTAATAACTGTTGTTGATTACATTCTGACATGGAGCTTTATGGATATTTCTTCAACATGTTACAAACAATATATATAAAGCAGAGTATTTCATCATGATTTAGATAAACTTCTGACCACATACAAGATTGCTCTCAAGAGATAGATTTTAAAAGTGTAATAAGTTTATTGTGAAAAATAAATAGTGTGCTGATATTTGTTTGGGAGGTTTCACTGAACATGGGGGTGGAACACTGCGAGGGATATAACAAGAAGGTGAACAGGAAGGAATAAAGATAAGAATATAGTCGGGGATTGGTGGAAATACTTAAGGAGCTGCGGATGATGAAAGCCGGGGAGGAGAGAGTAAGGTCTGGGGTGCTGGCTTGTGTTTGCATGAGTATGTGGGTATGGAGCAAAGGAATGGAGTACGCAATAAACTAGGGATAGGTTCGGAGGATGATGATGATGATGCCGATGGGCATTGGAACGTGCTTTTGGTTCTTGTAATTCAGAGTTTTTGAGCTGAAGTGACTTGAATGAGGAATCCAGGCAGTAAGGTAAACTTGTTTGGAAATGACCAGCAGCCAGCTCCTTTATCCTCCTGCTGATATCTGATTAGTCACAGGTGTGCAGGACCACCCTGCTCAGCTCTGCCCTCAACGGGGCACCTATGAGCAGTACTTAGGACCATAGTTCTCCCAGTGAACGAGGTACTGCCAACCCTGGGCTCGCCAACGGGAGTCCATGATCTATTGGACTGAGTAAGCCAAGTGTCCATCAATGTCCAGGGCAAGCGGAGGGGTCTTGGGGGGAGGGCACAAGGTACTGGAATGCACTGATTTATTCTGAGAAAAATTAAAGGTTGGTAGGATGCAGAGGCTTTATGGAAGGCGAACATGGGCACTGAGGATGGTTTAAACTTTACATTGACTGAAACACCTTGGAGACAACTTGTTGGATACTGAAATGGAAAATCACAGGAGGAGAGTCCAACCTTTTCTCCATGGGTGTACGGAGGTGCAGAGCTTCTTTCATGGTCTACTGGGGGATGATTAATTATTTTTTTGTGGGCACAGGCAGGACAGGTAATGATAAATTCAGAAATGTCTGTGCATAAATAGCCACCAGAGCCCTAGATTTCAAGGTGACAGGAAGATTTTTGCAGTTTGGATCCAGTGGATGTGGCAGATCTGACAGAGGAAGAGATGCAAATACGGTTTTGTGGGCCAGTACCAGGGTCAGGTACATTGTGGAGGGTGGATAATGTTGTGTTTGATGTTCTTGGAACCTGGGCCATAAGAATTAGAGAAGTCAAATCAGAAGCAAAACTAAAGGGCCAATGTGACTGATGGGACTTTAGCTGATAGCAAAAGGGAATGTTTTTTGTATCAGCCTAAAACCTTTACAGGATGTTCTGCACCCCTAAACCAATGCTGCCACTAAACCACTGCCACACGGGTTTTATGCTCAGTCAGTGTAAGACAGCGGGAGAAAAAGGCACAAGTGTGCAGCTTTTCATCTTTGTCAGAATGCTGAGAGAGTACAACATTGACCCCAGCATCAGAACCATCCACCTATGGAACAAATTGTTTGTGGGGGTTGGCCTGGATAAGGATAGGAGCTTGTGAGAATTTGGTTCTTTTGTTCATTAAATGCTCTGTCGGCTTCGGTAGTCCTGGAGAAAGCGTTATTTATGAAGGTGAGGAATGTTAGAGGTGCTGGTGTTAAACTGTAATTTCAGTTGAATCCTCTGAAGAACTGTTTTAATCCAAGGAACCTTTGCAATGAGATACAAGTGTTGGAAACTGGCCAATGAAGAACTGCTTTTATCTTTTTTGGGCTTATCCAAACCTGAAGAGATGTCCAGGGAAAGGGACGGAGAATTACTCAAATTCACACTTTTAGCTTTGATATAGGTGTTGGAGAACAAGGAAGAGATCTTTTTGATTAAATTAAATTCAGTTTATTTACATTGCGCTAATTCACTTGACGTCATATAGGCACTTTCCAAAATAAGTCATTTCATTTCAGTTGTACATACATTCAAATTAATTCTTCAATTAATTTTTCCAATCACATTTAAAGTTTTCTATCTAAGAAAATCCAGAAGACTGCATCCAGTACTTGCAACATTCACTTCTCCTGGACCAAAATGAAGCGACAGTAAACTGCCAACTGCATTGTGTAGTTGACTTCACAACAATCCCTCATACTGAGCAAGCATGTAACAACAGTGGAAAGGAAGAAACCCTATTTGAAGCCACAGTCTGGATTGTTTTAATCTAACGTACAAAGCCCCCCCATTAAATTGGGCACCCGCATCACCTGTGATTTCACAGCGTCATTGTGTACCTTATCAATAAAATATTATATTGATTTGCTTTACTGAATGTTTGACTGTCTTACCTGTTCAGCAGAAACGTGTCCAAAGCTGCGTCAGTTTGAAGATTCAATGGTAGCCTATCTCAATTATTGAAACACATCTCTGATGTAAATAGAGGGAGGGACACTTATCGATGTAACATCTTTCTCCGGTCTCTAAGGTATTTTTTGAGTTTATCGGTGTACTTCCCATTATTTTTCTTTCTGAAGTTGATGTAGTCCTGGGTAGCCGGAGAATGGCTAACTATTTGGCAGAAGTTTACTGTGACCTCTCCTTGACTGCTCTCTGCCATTATAGTAACTGTAAACAGAAGACGTCCTTTCTGCGCGGCCTCATCTCCACAGGTTTGTGCGATGCGCACGTTGATTGACATTGGACACGGCAGAAACTTGAATTCATTTGGATAAAAAAAACTTGCCGGTCAGTGTGAATGGCATTGGGGTCTATGTAAGGAAGGAGGGACTTAAGAAAAACAACAAATGTTGTGGAGAACTAGCCTTTTATCATGGTACTGAACCCCACATCATTTTAAGGATATATAAAACTTTAATAAATAAATAAATCCTCAGGAATGCAGCTATAACAGGAAGAAACTTTCAGCAGAATCTAGCTCAGTATGAGCAGTCATCTCCCTCAACCGACTGGGGATTTGAGAACATAGAGCACAGACACAAAAAGACCCAATGTTGGAGTACTTTCTATATTAAAGAAAGTGAAAAATTATGATGGACAAGTGTGTTTGAGTAAATAAGGATCTGATTGAGGTTACCAAAGAGGAAGATATTGAATCAAAGAGGACGTCAATGAACAGGTCCTGGGAAAAAAAGCTGGCGCATTGGCAAGACCAAAGGGCATGACAAAGTATTCAAAATGTCCAAGTGATATTTTGAATGAAGTCTTTCAAGTGAATTTGAAAGGTGGGTGGTTGCTTAGGTCAAGTGTGAAGATAGTGGCATCATGGACGAGTTCAAAAGCAGATTAGATAAGAGGAAATGTACTTTATGTTTTATGGTGATCTTTTGGAGGACTCTGTGGTTGATGCAAGGAGAGAAGGATCCGTCTTTTGTAGAGACAAAGAATAACCAAGCCCAACACGGTGTTGAAAAAATCTGCAGCAGGTGATTTATTTATCTGTTTCCATGGACTCTCTTGGACAAGTTGTAGATGTGACCTGTGGGTAGGTTTTCTCCAGGAGTAAGGTCCATAAAACAACTGTAGGATCTGTGAGGAGGCAATGAGAGAGGTTTGAGTTTACTGAAAACTAGTTGGAGGTCATGATATTCTGCTGGAACAAGAGAGGGATCGACAGGTTCAACCTCATCCTGGGTTGCTGGTAGAGAGCATGAGGAATGGTATACTGCAGAGGAGAACCAGTAGGTGTACTAAAATTTAATTCTTGATTCAGGCCAGTTGAGATGTAGATTGTGCTTTGTTAACCAAATTAAATTCAACACTATGAGAGAATAAGAAGTACAAACAATGGAAAAATAAACGAATTCATGATTGTTACCAGAAATGAACAGTAAAGGTTTTGTCTGGTAGGTCATTTGTGGTAATAACATTCTACCTAGAGCTACGTCCTTTAGCAGAGATATTATTTAAATGTTGCTATTTAACTAGGGAGGAGTTGATGAGATTTTGCTTACAACCAAAATCCATTTAATGCAGGTAGTTTAACTGAGTTGTTATTTAAAAAATAGTAATAGGAAGCAGGGGCGGACTTGGACAACAATTCAGGTCGGGAATTTTACACCAATCCAGGCCACCCCGAATTAACGCAAAAGACCTAGAGTGAGTTAGGTTGATTTCAAATTGTAAAATAATAATAAAAAAGGCAGCCCACGCACCCACACACAGTTTTTTCTGTTTTATTGTTAACCAGCTTAACATCATATATTGACATGTCGTAACAAGTCATCATTTAGCTATATTTACTTCTGCAACACAAGCCAACTTACAGCTTGTGTGGGGAGAACTGTCAAAACTTTTTGCCTTTTGTTGGATAGGATTAGGTTAGGTCACTGTGAATTGCATAGGGGTCGGTAGGATTTCAACTAAGTCACCGCTGTGCTCGATTCCCGTTGCAGTCTGAGCAGGGCTTTCACTCTGTGCTCTACTGTGGTCAGCTAGACAGAACTTCCTACGGCAGACATCAGCGTGGTTTGCGTTTGTGTGTTTAACTTCCACCTCTTCTACCATCCAGGAACCAAAAACGGAAAAGATTTCTGCCACCACCCCTGGGCTGCTCTCCCATCGGACCAAGCTCCTCCAGAAACCCCGGCAAAGTGGCTCTAAGTGCTTCTTTATTGCCACCGGGAGGCCCTGGTCTGGGGCCACTCTTGCACTGTTGCAGGCCCCGCCAAGACCGTTTGTCTAGTTTGTCAAGGCCTGCCCAACCTGTGCTTGATCCACGTCTTCTTCTCAGAGACAGGCAGGTCTCCTTCATCTAACATTGGCCTGGACTTCATCACAGGACTTCCTGTTGCCAGGAGCATGATGACCATCGCCATGTTCGTGGACTGCTTCACTAAGACAGTCCACCTGGTTACACTGCTGGGACTGTACTCTGCCAAGAGGATGGCGGAACTTCTCCTTGGACATGTAGTTTGGCTCTACGGCTTCCCATGTGACGCAGTCACCCACTGGGGGCCCCAAGTCACTGCCAGCTTCTGGAAGGCCTTCAGCCATCTAATTGGGGCGACCAGCATCCTCTCATCTGGTTTCCATCCTGACACAAATAGGCAGACGGAACTATCCAACCAGCATTTCAGAAAGTATCTCCGGTGCTTCGTCTCCTCTACCCCCTCATCCTGGCTGTGACGCTGCTCTGGGCAGAGCTCGCCATCAACCTGCAGGTCTCCTCAGCCATTGGTCTCTTCCCCTTCGTGACGTGCTGCGGCTAACAGCCAATCATCTTCACCCACTAGCAGGTTGAGGTTAAGCTTCCCCAGGCTCAGAAAATTCTCTCGAAAAAGAATGACCAATGCCGCCTGCAGCTGCTGCTGTCATGGTTGCCCAGAGTAACACACAAAGTGCTCCTAACAAAACTGACAGCTTTAAAAATTTCCACCTGGTAATCCACCATGTAATAAGAAGCTAAAACACTTTATAAAACACAAACTTGGGTGGGAAGATCTGCTGGCAGTGTAAGATGCTTCATGTCAGACTCTTCAAAAGTCTCCAATAACAACAAAATGTTTCGCTAGATTTGTCACTAGTTTCTTTTTTGAAAAAAGAGTTGTTTGAAATTTGCTAAATAGGGTGACAAAAGGGGCCCTGCGATGGACTGGCGATCTGTCCAGGGTGTACCCCGCCTCTCGCCCGTTGACAGCTGGAGATAGGCACCAGTCCCCCCTTGACCCCTTGAGGAATAAGCGGTTCAGAAAATGGATGGATGGGTGACAAAAGGCAAGACAAAGTTGCAAAGACTGGCACACTCAGCAATGGGAGAAAGTATCTTGCTAGCTGTACACAAATAGTCCCTCACAAATACACCTTACACAGTAAACTTTTTCAATTTCTTAGTACAATGGACAAATTACATTCCTTGAGTCACACTTTAAAAAAAACTGGCCGGATCAGTCTCATTAGGTATACACCCATGCAGGGTTTTTCCCAAATGAACATACTCATTCATAAATGTACACAGTCTGTTTCACAAATGCACATGCTGTGGTTCACGAATATAATTTCAAGAAACGCTTGTAATATAAATTCACAAATGCACACAATGTGGTTCACAAATGCCCAGGACTCATTTCACAAATTCACATGATCTGTTTCACAAATGCACAAAAACTGTTTCACCAATATAATTTTAAGAGAAACGTCAAATTTAAACGGACTCAGATCATACGGATCGCTGAATGTGCATTTATGGACCGCTTCTCATTTGTGAACCTCTTTGCATTTGTGAGAGAATTGTGTGTGGTGAGTTCTGGTTAGAGGGGTATCAAAACGTCACCATTGGCTAATGAATCTGTCAATCAAATCTTGACGACTCTGCTACAGCAGCAACTTGTGTGACCTAAGTAGCCAGGAGGCCTTATCAAGCAGACAGAACACCCCACAAGGTCACACAGTTTAATAAACCGAGGGAAATAGATTGCGAATCCGTGTGCACGGTTTAATAAACCGAGGAAAGGGATTATTAATTAGTCATTAGTGCCGGTGTCCGTACGTTCGGCTCACAATAAGGATAGAAAATGGTAAGAGCCATATGATTGGCTGAAAGCAAACACAGTTGGGTAGTGATGAATTTGAAAGACGAATTTTGGTGACATTTTGAGACTCCCCTAATGCTGAGGCGTTAGGGGAGTCTCAGAACTCACAGGATTCTCTCATAAATGCAGAGAAATTTGAGAATTCCAGAGTGGTCCAAATGCAGAAAAAAGGGTTATTTCAACATTTTTTAAGTGCATCTGGACTACTCTAGAACAGCTGTGAAACTTTTGCTTGTTTTATGAAGACACCTGCAATCACCCATGATACCCTTGGGGCTCATGGACCTCAGGTCGGGGACCATTATTCTGAAGGCTGAATCCACGTTCTGCTTCCACTCTACAGACTGGAACTACAATTTCCACTTCAGCCAAATTAGGGGAAATGTCTCTAATTAAAGTGATCCGAAGTCGGAAAGTCGCTCTAAACCAGTCGTGTCCAAACTGTGGTCCCTGGGGCCATTTGTGGCCCTTGGACGGATTTTGTATGGCCCTTCACCGGCATATAAGATCGGTACGTTCTGCAATTGTCACCACAACTCAAATGATCGATGAAAATGGAGACTTTCATTTATAAGAGCATCATATCTGTTGAAATATTAAAAGGATTAGAGAATGATCCATGGCACAAAACTAATTATTAACATTTTAACAATCACATTTTTGCAATTTCTTCTTTATTTCCTTGTCTAAACAACTAACGCAAAAGCAGATGCACAGACAAAAAAAATAAAAGAAAGAGTTACCCAAACCTTGTTCTTTCTGCTTTGATGCAAATCTTTACCCAGTCGCACCAGTAACAATTCAATTTCAATTCAATTCAGTTTATTTATATAGCGCCATTTCACAACAGATGTCATCTCAAGGCACTTTACAAGAAAAGTTACTACAATGCAACAGTCGCGTTCCATAGCCTCCTGTACTGAGATGATGCTCAGATACCTTGATGGGAACCTTTTTATTATTAATTCATTGATTCAGTTACCTGTACTCTGTGCATAAAGTGAAAATGTCTCCACATCTGCACCAGATTGCATTCTGTCAAAATCACTAGCGGTCATTGAATTGTTCTGTAACTATGAAAAAAAAGACTGGAAGAGCATGGAAAATATTCAGTTAGTACGACCCCTTGTGTTGGTGGGTCCGTGTACTTTTTGGTAATTGAAATTTTGTTTTAGAAACAAAAACAAAAAATAGAAGTTTATTTTTGGTAATTGAAATTTCGTTTTAGAAACAAATATTTAAAGAGGAAAAAACAGAGGCTTATTTGGCATTTTTGGCAACAAACTAAGACAGGTAATCGCGCTACTTGCAGCAGACACTGGAACTAATGTGCAAACTGGACCGTGATAATGGCATTGGAACAATAGCCTACTCAGGTGTTAGTTTGGAGATAGTAAAACGAGGACTCTCTTCGACAATTATATCTGAGCGTTTGTCATATGACTATGGGGAATCTAGAAGATTTTCTACGAGAAATTTCAGAAAGTTTTTTGCTGACCAAATGTTAGGCTGTCGACTCGGGGATGAAAAAAATAAATAAATAACGCAATATGAAGGAAAACAGTAGCCTACTGGTGGACGGTATCAGTCAGGTTTTAATGAACATGATTCAGACTTTGATTCTCACCATTGCAAACAAAAAAACAACCCCAAAACTGCACACACAATACCGTGTTTATTTTTATTTATTTATTTATTAGAAGCTTATTACAGTAAAAACATTAAGAGGGCTACTTGTCGTCACTTTACTGCGAAATAGATCAGAAGTCGAAGACCATTCGATCCTCCTCTCTGGCTGCAGGATGCGCTCCCGATACAAGGGGAACAGAATTTCGCACAAGACCTCGATGGGCCACTACAGACATGTCCATCTCTCAACACTTGTTAAAAAAACATGTGGATGATTGGAAAAGGTCATGCCGAAGGTAAAAGAATTTCAGGTTCATTAGTCGAATGACCAAAAATCCATAAAAGTATTTAAGGTTTTAAGTTTATGAATGTTGTTTTTAACCGTAGAAATTAAAAAGCAGCCAATTTTGCCTCACTAAATTCTTTAATCAAAAATCAAAGTCTGAAAATTCCTTTAATTTTTGTTTTTGTTTCTAAAATGAAATTTCAATTACCAAAAAGTACATGGATCACGGATGATGGATCACATACCAGCAAGGGTTAAAGCCAGTGTTAGGAGTAAAAAGTACAGATAATGGCAAGCAAATTTAAGGAGTAAAAGTAAAAAGTAGATGTTATGTATTCCACCTGTTATTATGTTCACAGTGCGGGAGCGCTATCAGCTGCCATAGTACTTGTAGGTCCCACAAAATAATGCCGAACAAGTCCAGCCTGTGTTGCAGTGGGTTACCGTAAATGCCTCCACCTAATTTATTGTCGAGTGCAACAGAGGAGGAGATGAAGAACACTGCGTGGAAACTGTTAGCTGCTATTAGCCTGCTAAGCTAAAGAAAGGCAGGAGTGAATCCCTGCGGTGCAAGTTAACACCGGACTGTAAGTATTGTTGGGATCCTGTGTTTTTGTTGTATTTCCTTCTCCTACCTTCTCTGCAGGGGGTGTGGCTGATTGGCGGCAGGTGCAGCTCATCAGGACTCATCATCCTCCAGCAAAAAAAGAGGGACAGGAGCTGCAGACTGAGGCCAGACTGTTCTCACTAAAAGTGTGGTAAACATGGTCAATTTAGTTTCAGGTTTTTTCCTGCTTGAAGATATTTTATTAGTATTTGATCCATAAACTCCTCCGTCCTCTTGGGTTTCCTGTCCTAACCTCCATTCCTCTGGAAGGATAATCTGGAAACCACTCCTGGTCAGCTTCTGCTCTGTCTCCTCTGCTGATCTGTCTGTCCTCTATATGCCTGTCCGTCCGCCCGCTCCATCTGCAACAAACACAACAATAACGCCGTCAATCTTCAAATCATCTCTGTACAGGATTCCATGATCAAACCATCCATCCTCCTGTGAGTAAAACCACCCATGATCAAACTCCCTGTTCCATCTGCTCTCTCTAACTTACTCAGTTCTTCCACTGCAGCTTTTCCGTCCGCCTCCTTGGTTTCAATAAACATTATTTTATTATACTCACTACCTGCCTGGTTTTCTGAATTTCGATGCTGACTTCTGAGTCCAAAGATCCCACAAACATGACAAGTATGGATAAAACCTGTATTGCACGAAATGTGGAAAAAAGGACAAATCTAACGAGCCTGCAAAAATAAAGGATCAGAGAGACAGGAGACCCCAAAACTCAAAAAGGAAAAAGTGGCGGTCCAGAGGGATACTGGGTTTCTCCACTTCTAAATGGGAAACCAGTCTGCATGGAAGTAGACACTAGGGCTGCAGTCTCCCAGATGTCTGAAACTGTTTGCAAAGAGACTTTGAAAAACCTACCACTGCATCCAGTCAACATCACCCTAAAAACATATACTGGGGAGCCAGTGCCGACCAGTGGGGTCATGAAGGTAGGAGTCGAACTTAATGCCCAGTCAGCAGATCTACCATTATGTGGTAAAAGGGATTTTCCCTTCCCTTTTTGGACACTCATGGATGGAGAAGATACGGCTGGATTGGACAGCAATTTGAATGCTGAGTAGCGAGGATATAAATCTCACAACAGTGTTAAACAAGCACGCTGATGTTTTCCAAGAGGAACTGAGAAGCATGAAAGGGACACTGGTAAAATTGAACATCAAACCTGGAAGCAACCCCAGGTTATGTAAAGCAAGACCTGTTCTTTATGCAATCTGATCGTGTTAGAACCTGTCAGGTGGCCAGAGTACCTGGGCCACACTAATTGTACTTTTAATGAAACGGGACGATTCTGTGAGGATCTCCAGCCCTCACATGGCAATATGTCACTGTAAAATAAGCTATGTGATATTCTTCTTCCTTATAGTTTCCAGATGGCACCAATTCAATCTTGAAATGTTTTACTACATCGAAAGAACCAGACACAACACTATAACTGACATTTGATTGCATAGAATATTTTATATTGATAATTTTACTGTTACTAGCTTCCAGGTCATGTGACCAAGTGATACGAAATCAATCTCAAAATTTCTTATTACAACCAGTTGGATAGTGCTCAGTTTACTGTCCAGTTACAGATATAGATTTTCACAACTTAATGGACAGATTTTTCTTCGTTTCATTTTACCGACATCTGTCTTAGTTTTTCACTTCAATGAAAAATTGTGAGTATGTATTTCCAGTATTTACTTTTTGTATATTATTTTTCTGCATACTTCAATCTTATTGAGTCAAGTAGGGCTGCAACTAACAATAATTTTCATAATCGATTAAGCTGTTGATTATTTTTTACAATTGATCGATTAATCACTTTTATTAATAATTATATTCGGCTATTACTTTCACCTATATAAATTATTGCGAACAAATTTTCATTAAGGACAATGAAAACACAAGAGAATTGTGAAGTTCACTGCAATCTATTTTATTGGACCAGAACACAGTTAACAGTGTAAAATGAGTGTAACAGTGCAAGATATTTGTCCAGTATAGTTTTTAAAAATAAAAATACAAAATTAGGCGGAATTCCATACAAATTAATGTACAGCATACAATATTAACAAAAATATCTCAGCACATGAAATAAAAAGGACATTTTCATTTGGGGGAGTGAAGGAGGCTGACTTAGTTGGGCAGTATTTTGGGGCAACATTGGGGCTCTCAGAATTAATTAACCTACCTTCACTAAACACAACATTTTCATGGTCTATGGGGTGTTGGAGTAAATGTGGCTTTTTACATTTGGATCTTCTGCTTTTAATTAAATGAACTGAAACATTTCAAACATTTCAGATTTATGAGAGACAGCAGGCTGCAAAATGTGAGTTCTGCATAATTCTTCCTGGAGGGAATGGGGGGGTGACAAAGACAACTGCTGTGTTCACACTTATGATTGTGTCCTTTATTGGCATATATGGTTAAAAACAATACTGTTAGCTTTCAAATTATATAAAATGTATAAATTCATAGAAATTATAAATCAGAATATCATTGATTAAAAAGTAAAAATGACGGATGGGCGTTAAGGGGTTAGGCAAAAATGAGTTTATAAAGTAACTAATCAGTGACTTAATTAGTTCTCAACCATTTTAAAAATCGATTATAATCGATTAAATCGATTAGTTGTTTCAGCTCTAGAGTCAAGTTAAAATACTAAATGTTCTAAAAAAAACTGTCAATATGCTGTTTTATTATTCGTCATTCAGTTATAAAAATGTTTCACCTTATAAATATAATCGAACGTAATTGTGTAACAGAAATAATGCGAGTTACTTTGCTGAGTAACTAATTACTTTTACAGTATAGTGAGTTAATAACTCAATTACTTTTTGGAAAAGGTAATTTGTAACTATAACTAATTACTTTTTTATGTAAGATGCCCAACACTGCCCACTGTTATAATTTGGGATTATTTTGCAGCTACATTGTTGTTTAGCTATGTTATCTTATTTGTTAGCCAGGGTTTACCTGATGTGAAGTTATTACTGCAGACTGTTGCATTTTTAATCGTCTGCTTTTTGCAACTGCTTGTTTTGATGATTTATAACACCTGATCGTGTCTCATTCTGCAGACTAACTTGTGGAGGTGGGAGTGACGTAGACCAATAATCCCTCTACAGTATCTGGCCTGTGATTGAGAAGAGACATTCACATGAAACCGTGGTTTGGATCTGCCATATTGTGTACGAGGAACACAGAATTCAATTTAATTAACTTTATTTCTATAGTCATAATTCACAACAGATGTAATCTTAAGGCACTTTAAAAGAAGTCATTTCAAATTATTTGTACAAAATATTCCAAGCAGTTAAAAGTTTTCTATGTAAGGAATCCCAGCAGATAAAGTTGAGTAGTAGACGTGAGGTTGTGCCCTGATCATTCAGACTCACACCACAGCAATTCCTCATCAATCCCTCATACTGAGCATGCATGTAGCAACAGTAGAGAGGAAAAACTCCCCTTTAAGAGGAAGAAACTCCGGCAAAACCAGAACCAGAACCTGGACCAGTACAAACGGTCAAAGAACTGATGTAAGAGAGCTTTCTATATTAAAGAAAGTAAAAAGTTGACAACAGGACATGGAGGATGTTTGGTCACTGGGAGCATCATCTGAACCGATGCTCTCAATCCAGCAGGGGGCGCTTCTAGCTTAGCAGGATACCAGACCGAGTGGAGCTTCTATGGAGAGAAAAATACTGAGACAAAACAAGGTTAACAATAAAAATAACAGCAAAATATATATATGGAAAGTAGAACAGAAATGTAGAAGAGAGAAGAAAAGTGGTCAGTCTGTCCTCCAACAGTCTAAGCCTATAGCAGCATAACTACAAAAACAGCTCAGGATAACCTAAGCCAGTGTTTTCCAACCCTGGTCCTCAATGCACACTGCCCTACATGTTTTAGGTTTTTCCTGCTTCAGCAAACCTGATTTCAATTGAAAGCCAATTAACAGGCTTTTGTTGAACTGCAGTCATCTGAACCAGGTGTGTTACAGCAGGTAAAAACCTAAAACCTGTAGGTCAGAGTGCCTTGAGGAGCAGGGGAAGCGATTGGGTTTTCAAACTTGACGGCGGGTAACAGAAGCTTACAGAGGTCGATTTTGGCGAATGGTTAAAGGTTATTCATCGGGAAATAAGCAGAAAACGAATGGAAAAGATAAAAGTCTTGGGAATTTTCTGATGGTCAGAAGAAAAAGATTATCTTTGGAAGAAATGGCAAGAAGGAAAGAGGGACAAACAACGGCGGGTAGGCACAGCTGTGTGGTGAATGAGAAGGAGTGGGGAGAAGTGGGGGATTATGAGAGTGAGGATAGCAGTATGGAAATGAGTTTTGGACAGGAGTCGATGAAAGGAAAGAGGGGAAACAATTCAGATGAAGATATAACTAGGAAACAGAGAAGGGTTGCATTAAGTGAAAGCACAGATGAAGAGGAAAGAGAGTTTAAAATCATTTTGAGATTCAGTGAGGGAAATGGAGTGAATACAGTGAATCCGGTGAAGCTAACTTCTATCTTAAAAAATCAGGTTGGTGACATAAAGTTAGCTAAAGTCCTAAGAGATGGAAATCTGTTAATAGTGTGTAAGACTGAGGAACAGAGAGAGAAGGCTTGTAAATTAAGAGATGTGGGAAAACATAAAGTAATCAGTATGAGTAAGGTGGGAATGAGTGGACAGGGTCCGAAAGGAGTGATTTGGGGAATACCTGTTGAAGTAACAATTGAGGAATTAAAAAGTAATTTAAAAGGTGCAAAAGTAAAAGACGCAAAAAGATTTACAGAATTCCGAAATGGAATAAAAAAAGAAACTGAATCAGTATTGATAGAATTTGAAGGAAATATTCTACCATATAGAATATTTTTGGGATGCATGTCATACATTGTAAGGGAGTACATTCCAAAACCAGTCCGATGCTTTAAATGTCAAAGATTTGGTCATACAGCAAATTTTTGTAAAGGAAAAATTAGATGCCCAAGGTGTGGAGAACAACATAGTTTTGAAGAATGCAAAAATAGGACAAAACCAAAGTGTTGTAATTGTGGGGGGGATCACAGTGCAGCTTATGCAGGCTGTCAAGTGATGAGGAGAGAAATGGAAATACAACAAACTAAAGTCCAAAATAAAGTCTCATATGCTGATGCAGCTAAAATGGTGGGGAAGATTCCAGAGAAACGAACTGAAACTAGAACGCAAGTGTCTCCTCAAGGGATGGGGAGAGAAGGAAAAATGTGGATAGATATGAAAAAACTAGTTACATTCATAGCAGGAGTAATAAATGCGACAATGGAAACAAAGTCAAAAACGGAAAGGATTCAAATTATAGTAAAAGCAGCTGTAAATCATTTGGACATTAATGAGTTGTCTTGGGAGGAGATCAGGAATAATCTAAGTGCTCATACAAGCCAAGAGGGGGGTGTGGGTTAGTGAATGGTACTAATTTTACAATGGAATGCTAGGAGTTTGATAGCTAATGGTCAAGAGTTTAAAAGATATATAGATGAATTAGTAGATAAACCAGATATTATATGTATTCAAGAAACATGGTTAAATAAGAAATTAGAATTTAAATTATTTCCATATACAATAATTAGATGTGATAGAGAAAATGGTATTGGAGGAGGATGTGCTACTTTTATTAATAATAATCTGAATTATAGAATAATTAAAATAGGAAAAGAAGAAGAATATATAGGAATAGAAGTTTATATAAATAAGATGAAGTTATATATAATTAATTATTATAATCCATGCAAGAAATTAGATATTAATAATCTTAAATTAATTTTAGAAGGTAATTATAAGCATGTGGTATTATGTGGAGATTTCAATTCCCATAACACATTGTGGGGAGGAAATAAAATAGATAAGAATGGTGAGATCATTGAGGAATTCATAGATACTATGAATTTAGTATGTTTAAATGATGGTAGAGGGACAAGGATTAATGTACATACAGGTAAAAGTTCTGCTTTAGATCTCACTCTGGTATCAAATCAAATATCAGGAAAATGTAATTGGGACATTCAGAAAAATAATTTGGGGAGTGATCATTATATAATTTTCACAAAAATTTATGAGGATAAAGTATTACTTGTGGAAAAAAGAGAAGGAAGATGGGTTTTTAAAAAAGCTAATTGGTATAAATTTAGAAATATATGTGAAAAAGAACAGGGTAAGATAAATTTGGAGGAAGATATAGAAACAGTGGAACAAACATTTAGGAAAGTAATAATAGAAGCAGCAGAATTAACGATTCCTAAAAGTAAAGGAACCATGAAAAAGAAGAATGTTCCTTGGTGGAATGAGCATTGTGAAAAAGCAATTAAAGAAAGAAATAAAAGCATGAAAGAATTAAAAAAGAGACATAATTTTGATAGTTTATTAAAATATAAAAGGTTACAAGCTGAAGCAAGGAGAGTTATTAAATGGGCTAAACGGGAAAATTGGAGGGGTTTTTGTGGTAAACTAGGAAGATCAACATCAATAAGTGAGGTTTGGGGAATGATTAGAAAAATGAAAGGAGTGTATAGAGAGTTTAAATATCCAGTAATTAAAATAGGAGAAGATGTAGCTATTAAAAATGAAGAGAAAGCAGAAATGTTAGCTCAAACATTTATTAAAATAAATAGTAATGCTAATTTATCAGAAGATAGATGGAGAAGGAGAGAAGAGTCTAAAAAGAAAAATTATGAGGAATTAGATGGAGGAAAAAGAATAACAACAATAGAAATTCCATTTACTTTATTTGAATTAGAGCGTGCAATGGGGAGAACTAAAATAACATCACCAGGCAAAGATAATATTAATTATGAGATGCTTAAGCATTTAGGGGATAAAATGAAGGCAAAATTATTAGGAATATATAATAACGTTTGGGAAAGAGGTCATTTACCAAAAAATTGGAAAGAGGCAATAATAATTCCAATAATTAAACCCGGGAAAGATCCAAGTAATCCAGAGTACTATAGGCCAATAGCACTGACATCTCATTTAGGGAAATTAATGGAAAGAATGATTACAGATAGATTAAATTATTATTTAGAAAGTAAAAAAATGATAATAAAGTACCAAAATGGATTTAGGAAAGGCAGAGGAACTATGGATTCAATAGTAAGTTTGGAAAATGAAATCAGGAAAGCACAAAACAATAAAGAAAGTTTAGTTATAGTTTATTTTGATATAGAGAAAGCATATGACATGGTGTGGAAGGAGGGTTTATTGATTAAATTAAAAAGATTAGGGTTTGAAGGAAAAATATATAATTGGATAAAGGATTTTTTGCTTAATAGATATATTCAAGTAAAAATAGGAGATAAAACATCAAAGAGATATAAGGTTGATAACGGGACTCCACAAGGAAGTGTGATCAGTCCAGTTCTTTTCTCTATCATGATCAATGATGTTTTTAATGATATAGGACATGATATTGGGAAAGCATTGTTTGCAGATGATGGAATAATATGGAAAAGGGGAAGAAACATAAAATATTTGCAGAAAAAAATTCAAGAAACAATAATAAAAGTAGAAAATTGGTCATATGAACGGGGGTTTAAATTTTCAGTGGAAAAAACAAAAAGTATGGTGTTTACTAGGAAAAAGAATGTAAAAATTGAACTTAATTTATATAGGGAGAAACTGGAGCAAGTGCATAGTTTTAGATATCTGGGGGTTATATTTGATGAAAAATTAATTTGGAAGGAAAATATTAACAAAATAGAAGAAAGATGTAAAAAGGTAATAAATATAATGAGATGTTTAAGGGGAAATGAATGGGGAGCTAGCACTAAAGCTTTAAAACAAATTTATATAGCAATGATCAGGTCTGTTATTGATTATGGGAGTATAGTATATAGTTCAGCATGTAATACATTATTAAAAAAGATAGAAGTAATACAAAGTCAGGCTTTAAGAATATGTTGTGGAGCAATGAAATCCACTCCAATAGTTTCTTTGCAAGTAGAAATGGGAGAGATGCCTTTGAATCTAAGATACAAATTAAATACACTAAATTATTGGGCTAATGTACAGGGAAGTGAAGAGGATGAACATGTGGTTAAGGAAGGGATGAAAATGGGAGGGGAATATAATAATAGGAAATATGAGAGTATGATCTGGAAATCATGTAAACTAGCAGAAGAACTTAATTTAAAAGATAAAATATTTGTTAAAAAATTTATATATTCACCTACCCCAATTTGGTTATTGCCAAAAATATATATAGATTTTTATATTCAAAATGAAATGGGGAGGAGGAAAGGAAATGGAAACTGGGATAATATTGTTGAAAAAAGGTTAAGTGAAACTCATAAAACATTTATGCCTATTTATACGGATGGATCAAAAGAATTGGGTAAAGAGACAACAGGATTTGCTTTTTGGATTCCAAAATTAGGTAAATATAATAAAAGTAGAGCATCTAATAACCTATCTATATACACAGTGGAAATGTTGGCTATTTAATTTAGCTTACAGTGGATAGAACAAAATGGAATTAAAAAATGTATCATATGTTCAGATTCAATGTCAGCATTATTATCAATAAAAACAATATCATCAGATAAAAGACCAGATATACTATTTGAAATATATGAATGCTTATTTAGAATAATTATGAGAGAGTTAGAAATTAGATTTATGTGGGTTCCAGCACATAGAGGAGTAGAGGGTAATGAAGTAGCTGATTATTATGCTAAGCAGGCAACAAAATTAAGAACTACTATAGAGGTACCTTATAGTGTAGCAGAAATTAAAGCAGTTATTAAGAAACAGATAATGGAAGAATGGCAAGAACAATGGGTAAGGGAAGAGAAAGGAAGGCATTTATATAACATAAAGGGAAAGGTGGGTAGAATGGAAAATATTCAAATGAATAACAGAAATCAAGTTATAATTTCAAGGATGAGATTGGGACATACAGCTTTAAATAACACACTTTATATAATAGGTAAGCATAGTACAGGATTGTGTGAT
The DNA here is from genome assembly GCA_028564705.1 of Apricaphanius iberus. NCBI lineage: Eukaryota > Metazoa > Chordata > Actinopteri > Cyprinodontiformes > Aphaniidae > Apricaphanius > Apricaphanius iberus. The sequence continues at coordinate 190,753 of JAPXFQ010000379.1, read as the reverse complement.
TGTGGGAATAATAGAGAAACAATAGAACATGTATTAATTTATTGTAGAAAATATATATGTAATAGGAAAACATTAGAAGAAAAATTAAAAGCCAAGAAATATGGAGAAATTAGTCTAAAGAATTTGTTAAAGGGAGAGACAGATATATATAGATTAGTAATTGAATTCTTAAAGAAAAGTGGATTATTAAATAGAATTTAGTGAAAATATTGATACTCCCCTCTACGACTCACACTCCCATACAGTAGGTGGCGGTAATGCTCCTAAAAGTCGGTTGCCACCCGCCAATAAAACAAAAAAAAGAAGAAAAGCCTTGAGGAGCAGGGTTGGGAAACACTGACTTCAGCCATTCTAACTATAAGCTTTATCAAAAAGGAAGGTTTTAATCCTAGTCTTAAAAACGGAAAGAGTATCTGCCTCATGGACTAAAACTGGGAGCTGGTTCCACAGGAGAGGAGCCTGATAACTAAAAGATCTGCCTCCCATTCTACTTTTAGAAATCCTAGGAACTACCAGTAGACCTGCATTTTGAGAACAAAGTGCTCTGTTAGGAACATATGGAACGATCAGATTTCTGATGTCAATAGACAGAAGCCAAAACAGGAGAAATGTGATCTCTCTTTTTAATATTCATCAGAACTCTTGCTGCAGCATTTTGGATCAACTGAAGGCTTTATTTGCATTTTGTGAACTTCCTGATAATAAGGAGCTACAGTAGTCCAGCCTTGAAGTAACAAATGCATGGACTAGTTTCTCTGCATCACTCCTCGACAGGATGTTTCTGATTTTAGCAATATTCCAGAGGTGAAAGAAAGAAATCTTAGAAACCTGTTTAATATGGGATTTAAATGTAATGTCTTGGTCAAAAATTACACCGAGGTTCTTTACACTATTACCAGAGGCCAAATTAATGCCATCCAGATGAAGTGATTTAGCAGTTTCCTTTTTAAAGGTTCTGGTCCAAAGACACAACATCTGTCTTGTCTGAATTTAAAAGCAGATAATTCAGTCATCCAAGTTTTTATGTCTTCCAGACATGCTTATAATCTACCTAACTGATTGGATTCATCTGGATTTATGGATAAATATAATTGTGTATCACCAGCATAACTGTGGAAATTCCTACCATGTTGTCTAATTATTTTACCAATTGGAAGCTTATATATAGTAAAGAGAATCGGTCCAAGCACAGAACCCTGTGGTACTCCACAGGTAACCGTTGAGTGTGAAGAAGATTTATCGTTTACATGAACAAACCGGAGGGGCTTTATATGTAAGGAGGGGGTTCTTAAACTTTATTCTGGATTTAACAGGGAGCCAATGGAGAGAAGCCAAAACAGGAGAAATGTGATCTCTCTTTTTAATATTCATCAGAACTTTTGCTGCAGCATTTTGGATCAACTGAAGGCTTTTAATTGCATTTTGTGAACTTCCTGATAATAAAGAATTAAGAAGATTACAAATTTGTCAGAGGCTGCAGGGCCCTGCCCCTAATTATTAAGTTATTGTTTTCACCTGTTTTTGATTGTTTTTTGTTCCTCCTGCCACTGTTTAAGAGTCATTAACGTCTTCAGCTCCTGCACAGACAGGGGAATCTTGACTTAGTGGACTGGTACCAGCAGAACCACCTGCTGATCAATGCTGGGAATACCAAGGAGTTGGTGGTGTACTTCCAGAGACACAGATCCACCACACTGACACCAGTGAACATACAGAGAGAGGACATGGAGATAGAGGACTCTTATTCACCTGAATAATAAACTGGACTGGAGTTACAACACTTTACCGGAAGGGTCAGAGGTCAGAGCAGAATCTTCCTGCTGAGGCGGCTGAGGTCATTTGGAGTCCAGAGAGCGCTTTTAAAGACATTCAATTAATATGTGGTGGCATCTGTCATTTTTTACAGTGTTGTATGTTGGAGCAGCAGTTTATCTACAAGTGAGAGGAAGAGGTTGGAAAAACTCATCAGGAAGTTCAGCTCTGTTCTAGGATGCAGCCTGGATCCAGTGCAGGTGGTGGGAGACAGAAGAACTCTGGCTAAAATAACATCTCTGATGGACAGAGTCTCCCACCCAATGCATGGAAATGTTGCTGAACTGCAGAGCTCCTTCAGTGACAGACTGCTGCATCCTAGATGCAGGAAGGAATATTTCTACATGTCTTTCCTCCCTGCAGCTGTTGGACTGTACAACCAGAACTGCTCCCAACAAACAGAGATTTACATCAGCGCTGTAAATTGCACTAATCAACTACTGTTATAACTTGCACATTATTTTTTCCCAGACTATATATACTAACTTATTGGAATAGAATAGAAATATTCTTCATTGGGAAATGCTGGCATTACAAGAGCAAGTGGCAGGCAATTGAGGCATGTAGAGTCATACAAGAAAAGATAATGAAATATTAAAAAAAAAATAGATTAGCAATAACAATATATTGTAAAATAGATTATGCACTATTACTGTAAAGCAATTTGTGATTTTATTTGTGAAAAGTGCCAGATTGAAAAAGCAAACCTACTTACTTGGTTTTCTGATTATTTTTGCATTGTCTACATCAGTCTGACCTTAAGTTTTTGCTGCTAATAGCTGACGTTTAGTCTCATCCACACATTCTGCATATGTTATGGTAGGACAGATGAGCTTTTTTCGTTATGACTGCCAAACAATACAATCCTTTGGTGTGTAGACAGTTGTTAGGGGAACTTTGACCCCATGATGCCAATATGTGATGCAGGTTTCTGTCAGTGACTTCCACCATCATTCTCATGTTGTGCATTGGGAAGATAAACATAGGTCCTACTGCAATAAAAGACTGATTCCTTTTAAGCCTTTTTCACTCTCTACCATTACTGCCAATGTCAATGCAAAGATCTTCAGAATACAAAACAGCATTTAGTCAGACCCCAACTGTGCAAGTTCTCCAATTTAAAAAGATGAGAAAGGCCTGTAATTTTCATAACAGGTATACTTCAATAAAGAAAGACAAAATGAGAAGAAAATCAATGGTCTGATGCCTCAATTGCTTCAATTTTTATTATTTTCTTTAAAAAAAACTATATTTTTGATTATATGTGTTATTTTGAATAAGTGTGATGAAGTTTAAATTAGCATAAGCTTCTTTATTTGTACCTTAACTTTTGTTTTGATCAAGCAATATAGAAACTCTTAGAATACTAAATGAAGTAGTAAGGCTATTCTTGTAAATCCACTGATGAGGTCCCAGGAGAGATGGGCTGAACACTGACAGTAGATAACAACTCTGCAAATGCACAGGGATTTTTAAGGCCATAATTCCACAAAATGTCATTGTATTCACTCTGCTCCTCTGCTGTTTCTCTTTAGATCAAAGCCGCCTGCAGCCAGACAGATTGACAGACCTTGAATAAAAAGTAAAGTGAGTTAATCCCCTGTTGGCAGTTCTGTTGGTTTTGAACTGTGTGTATAAAGGATGATGAATGTGTTCTTTTCCAGCTGAAAGGCAGCTAATGGAGCAGGGAGACTTGTTAGACAAAAAACACTTTAACAAGGACATGAAAGACACAAAGGACACAGGACTTATCCAGAATTGACTTATTCTTCTCCAAATGACAGATTGTGTTTAGACCATAAAATTCACCTCTCTGTTTATTATCTCTATCATTATATACATTAATGAGGGTGGGGATATTTTTTGTATGGCTTTTTAGTATCAAATTAGCTCAGACATTATGCTGTATCTCCAAAGCAGGTATAAACTCTATGGATTACAAGAGGGCTGAATCTCTATGAGAATTTTTTATGAACAATATATGTGTAAAAGAAATTGCCACTTTAACCTAATAACTGGATGTTCTACCCTAAAGTGTAGTTTGTGGTAGCTGCCTCTGGGGTTTTTACATTACTGTGGAGGAACTGTGACCCTGCCTCTCTAAGCATTCAGGGCCTGTTTTAGAGGCTTCCCATAGCAGAAAAAATATAGATAGCACTGACAAAGAAGATTGGACAATTTCTTCATGGGTGCAGTGCACAAACCCAGCTCTCTCCTCAGTCAATCTGATTTAAGCCTGAACTTTGACTTGGTCACACCAAAACCTTCTATCTGTATTTCTTTTTAGTTGGGTTGTGTTTCTGGATTTTTTTAGCCATTCAGACTTTCAGGTGGTTCAGATTTCTGCTTTGCTGTAGAACCTAAGTCTGGTTGAGCTGAAATGCTGTAGGTTTTATGTTAACTGTAATGAGATGCATAAAGTTTCCCTTTCATCAGTCCACAGACGGGTTTCCAAATAAGGTTTTTTTTTTATTGAGGACCTCTTCGTGTTTTTGTCACCTGGGATTTTGTCTTTGTACCATTGTTGGCCTATCTCTTTCTTATTGTTAATTGATTTACTTCAACTGTAGCTGAGAAAACGAAGTCTGCATTGCTCCGATGTTGCTCTCTTGTAACCTCATGGATTATTCATCAAAGCACTCTTGGAGTAAAATTGGTAGACAGACCGCTGTTCCAGGTTTTCTCCATTTGTGGTCATATTAATGACTCTTCTCACCATGGTTTGGTGGAGTCCAGAAGCAGTAGAAATAGTGATCACTTCCTGATGAATGGATCTCATTCACTTCACTTCTCATCATTTTAGAAAATGTTTAGATGGGTTTTACAGGGCCAGACTGGTTTAAATTGATTTTTGTTTTCATATGAAGTAATGAATAATTTGAAAACTGCATTTTTTAACATATCTTTTTCTGATGTTAAACAAGTAGATGTGACAAAAAGCAAAAACAGAACAAATCTGGGATGGGGCAAGTGTTGTTTTTTTTAAAGCACTTTATATTTTACTCAGCCGTTCAGCAACAGTCTTCAATAAATTCATGCTTTGCTCTTCGTGATGATGTCAGTCAGAGCAATTAGCTGAAGGGCTAGCCAAGAAGCAGCTCTGTCCTTTGGTTGCAGTGAGATTGGATTAGCAAGAGTGAAATACAGATAAATTACCCTGCATAACTTATTGTTCAAAAATCCTAAGAGCCTATAAAATGATCATATGATCATAAAATTATCATATTTAAGTGTGTAATACTTCATTTAAAGTTGCTTAAAAGCTGCAAATGGGATCTTGAAAACAAATGCTGCTGTTAAACTTAATAATTGTGATAGTAAATGTGGCAAAGTGCACAACAAGGGCCCGGGAGGGATTTCTTCCCACAACTCCTGAGTGAGAGGCATATGTGCTAACCAGTCAGCCAAAGGGATACTTCTGTGGCCAAGCAGCCAGAGTCTCTTAATACTGATCATTACAAAAACACTTATTTGTGACCCTAAATTGATAATTAGCATCTAAGTGCAGAGTTGTGTACTTTAAAACAGAATACTAGGAAACTGGAGAGAAAATGGCGCTCTACACAATTAAATGATTTCTTTCTAACCTGCAAAAATAGTTTACTACTTTGTAAAAACGTCCTTCGACAAAGTACAACAGCATATTTCTCATCATTAATAGAGATAAATAAAAACAATCCTAGGTTTCTTTTTAGTACAGTTGCCAAACTTAGAGTCATAGCTCTATTGAGCCAACTATTCCCCCTTCTCTCAGTAGTGATGACTTTATGGGATTCTTCATCAGTAAAATAAATTCTATGAAAAATAAAATCATTGGCATTCTCCCAAACATGATTAACTCTCTCTCAGTAACTGAGGCAGTATCAGAGAGAACTGTAGAACCATTTCTATGTCTGTACCTTTTTGATTCTGTTAAACTTTCTGAATTATCAGGTTACTGGCAAAGTTTTCTATGTAAGGAATCCCAGCAGATTTGTGCTGAGTCATCAACGTGAGGTTGTGCCCGGATCATGCAGACTCCAACCACAGCAATTCCTCAGCAATCCCTCATACTGAGCAAGCATGTAGCGACAGTGGAGAGGAAAAACTCCCCTAGATAGATCTTCTTCACACTCAAGGGTTACTTGTGGAGTACCACAGGGTTCTGTGCTTGGACCAATTCTCTTTACTATATATATGCTTCCAATTAGTAGAATAATTAGACAAGAGGGAATTAATTTCCACAGTTATGCTGATGATACACAATTATATTTATCCATAAAACCTGATGAAACCAATCAGTTAGGTAGATTACAAGACTGTCCGGAAGACATAAAAACCTGGATGACTCTGAATTTTCTACTTTTAAATTCAGACAAGACAGAAGTTGTTGTCTTTGGACCAGAACCTTTAAAAAGGAAACTGCTAAATCCATCACTTCATCTGGATGGCCTTAATTTGGCCTCTGGTAATAATGTAAAGAACCTCGGTGTAATTTTTGACCAAGACATGACATTTAAATCCCATATTAAACAGGTTTCTAAGATTTCTTTCTTTCACCTCTGGAATATTGCTAAAATCAGAAACATCCTGTCCAGGAGTGATGCAGAGAAACTAGTCCATGCATTTGTTACTTCAAGGCTGAATTACTGTAATTCCTTATTATCAGGAAGTCCACAAAATGCAATTTAAAGCTGATCCAAAATGCTGCAGCAAGAGTTCTGATGAATATTAAAAAGAGAGATCACATTTCTCCTGTTTTGGCTTCTCTCCATTGGCTCCCAGTTAAATCCAGAATAGAGTTTAAGATCCTCCTCCTTACATATAAAGCCCTTAATAATCAGCTCCATCGTACATCAGAGGTCTGATTGTTCCATATGTTCCTAACTGAGCACTTTGTTCTCAGAATGCAGGTCTACTGGTAGTTCCTAGGATTTCTAAAAGTAGAATGGGATGCAGATATTTTAGTTATCAGGCTCCTCTCCTGTTGAACCAGCTCCCAGTTTTAGTCCATGAGGCAGATACTCTGTCTGTTTTCAAGACTAGGCTTAAAATCTTCCTTTTTGATAAAGCTTATAGTTAGAATGGCTTAGGTTATCCTGAGCTATTTTTTTGTTGTTGTTGTTCTACTGCTATAGGCTTAGACTGTGTAGCAGGATCGTTATCCATGCTGGTGGCAATGACACCCGGTTACGGCAGTTTCTGGTTCTGGTTCTGCTGGAGGTTTCTTCCTGTTAAAGGGGAGTTTTTCCTCTCCACTGTCGCTACATGCTTGCTCAGTATGAGGGATTGCTGAGGAATTGCTGTGGTTGGAGTCTGCACGATCCGGGCACAACCTCATGTTGATGACTCAGCACAATCTGCTGGGATTCCTTACATAGAAAACTTTTAACTGATTGGAATATTTGTATAATTGTATTGAGATGAATTTTGTTATAAAGTGCTTTGAGATGACATTTGTTGTGAACTGGCGCTATATAAATAACTGATTGGAATGTTTGTATATTTTTATTGAAATACATTTTTTTGTAAAGTGTGTTGAAATTATTTTTGTTGTGAATTGGCGCTATATAAATAAAAGTGAATTGAATTGAATCTCAAGTATATCTTAACTAAGAGGCTAAATCTCAGAGGTGTAGAGAGAAAAAAATCTCAACATTTACTCAGTTATAACAATTATTTTTTATCTTTTCTTAAAACCATGCTAAAAAAATAAGCTACCGATATCCAGGTTACAATATTGTTTACTATGGAGAACATCTGAAGACATCTGACTTAGTTTTCCATGACCCAGTGTGGAGTCCCGACCCCAGCTTAATGACCTTACTGTATCAGATACTGACTGTCCGTTGCACACTGTCATGCATTTGTGCATGAAAGATTAAAATAAGCATTTTCTGACAAATAATTACCCTTTATTAGGGCCTTTCTTTTTTTTTCTGTAATTATATACCCAACTTTCTGAATACAGATCTAGAGGTTACATAGGAAGCACCAATGTTTTTATCATGTCCACACCAGTTTTAAGTAAATAAGGTAAATACCATTAAAACATTCCACAAACCCATCAGTCAAAGAAGTTTTTCCTTTCACATTTAAGTTCTCTGTAGATCAGGAGTGGTTCATAGCTCTTTGACAGCCGACATCCTAAATGTTTCTACATTTTGACCAAACACACTGCCTGCTCTGAAGTGTGGGGCTGAGTACTGCTATTGCATATACTTTTTGCATTAACTTGTAGAGAAGCTCTGAAGTACAGAATGTAGTGTTTTACCGTTCTATTTGACAGTCTCAGATTGCTTAAAGTTCTTATGAGCTTAAACACTCAGCTTCCCCAGAGCAGGTTATGATTGTTTAATCCCACCAGGGACAGGGATTGCTGTCAAAGTTTCCCAGAATTTTCCAAATAACGAGAGGAGAACCTCTCGGATTTAGATGAGCCTAAAATGTTGACTTGTGGTTCCTGAAAGCATCCATCAGGCTTAGAGGACTTTCCTGATTAAATTAATCTCCTAAATTCTGATGCAGCTTTTCTTCACAGCATCATGAGTCCCACTACTACAGTACAGATTTTTTCTTTGCAATGAATTAAGACACGTTTAGAGGAAACACCCCCACTGACCACACTGGAGCTAAATGTGGACTCTTTTTCTTTTTTGATAGATGGGGTCGTGTTCTGTGACAGAGTCCTCGTGTAGGTTGAGTTTTACTGCACTGAGCAGATAACACAAGTCACTGTCTAATTTATTTTAGTTCTTGACAGTACCGACAAATGATTTATTACCTCCTGTCACAGGCTCCTTATTGGACCACTTCTGTTTAATGAGGCCACATTAGCATAAATATTAAGACGAGGACACCATCCACGAGGTCAGCTCTGCCTCTGCCGACATTGATTGGCTTGACTGTTTTATTTTGTATTTGAGAAAGGGTTTACGGGGGTTAAATCATTGAATATGTCACACTTTTTTAAGACTTGTTTAGGCCCTTTATTATTTTTTTTTCTGGATAAATCCAATCAGAGCTAAAAAAGTAAATAAAAACCCCCAAACAAAAACAAATGATGACTGTGCAATGCACATGGAGATAAATTGTAGCATTTCTTATTGTCATGCAGCTAGCTTGACTTTTTAGGTCATGGCAAAAAGAAATATCCCAGAATTACAAAATCATGTTCGATTCGGCAGAGATTTTTATCCTCCAGGGCTAACTGATAAACCCTGTGTGTTATAACCAAGCAATGCCACGCAACGCAATGCAAGGAATAGTTAAAATAACTCAAAGATGGAGATTAGCATCTACATAATTTTTTTTTCTGAAATTAGAGTAAAATTCAATAAAGTGAAAATCAGAGCCATAATGATAACGTTTGTTTTTTGTAAAGTCACTGAAACAGTATCTATTTAGAAACTCTTAACTACTCTTTATTTACTACTACACACTACTTTATTACTAGGTACTAAGGAGTGCCTTTTGGAAAGTTAAATAGGAAGACATTAACACCAAAAATTTGGATAATTCATTCTCATAAAATGAAGAAAAAGAAGTTGGGTTCATTTTTCAAGTCATATTTATGTCTATGTTATATATTCCTTTGTACATGTTAAGTTTCACACTAAATATTTAGTGTCTTAACTATTTGTTTAATATGTAGAGTAAACTAAATATTTAGTTTCTCAACTAAATGTACCAAGTATTCAGATTACAAACAAGAAATTAAGCATCTTAACTAAATATTTAGCTTCTTAAGTTAATTTCTAGTAATTAATTTCTATGAATGTGATAGATGAAGACAAAGCAAATCATAATTCTGAACAGGAAGAAAATTATACACGGTCTTCACGATTTTTTTTCACACTCAAAATTTGTATGCATTTATATTCATGCCTAGATCAATGCTTTGTAGAAATGCATTGTCAATTTTGTGTGTGTGTGTGTGTGTCTGTACTTTGCCGGGATCCTTGTAACACATGAATATGCTTTGTGGCTCTAGCTGCATTTTAACAGATGTTGGACGTCCACCTCTATTTAAAGTCTTTCACCAATTCAACAGGTTGGTGGGTTTTTTTTACTTGGGTTGCTCTCTATTTTGCTGCACACTTCTTCCTATTAACTACGATAACTGTGACTTCCCTGTCCTGGTTGTAGAAACCATCTTGCCAGCAATTTGCTGCCCATCATCATGTTTCACACTGGACATGTCGTTTTAACGGGGATTTGACGTCTTGTCTTCTGCTACACATATTATTGTTATGCTGGCCAAGCATTCTTTTTAGGTCTCATCTGTCAAGAGGAACTTGTAGACGGGTGAGGCTCTTTTGCTCATTATCTTCACAATACTGTTTGTTTGCTAATATTCCATCTGAGACCTTCAAAGAACAGCTGTGTTTGTGTTGAGATTAAAATAAGCACGAGTAAAATCTATTAATTAGAGGAGCCTGGGAGGCAACAGTTACACTATTTTTTCCCAGAGTGTCAGAAAAAAAGTGTCTTAATATACACTACAATACTGTGCATTGATCTTTCACGGAAAATCCTACTAAAGAACATTGAAGTAAATGGTAAGGCAAGGCAAGTTTATTTGTAGAGCACAATTCATACACAAGGCAATTCAAAGTGCTTCACAGTTGCATAAATTAAGAAAACAGATAAACAGAAAAAAAAAACATCAACTTAAAAAAATAATTAATGAAAATAAAAAGCAAGAGTGCAGATAAAATACTTTAAATTGTCATATGCACAGGTAAAAAGAACTGTTTTAAGCCTGGATTTAAATATTGTTAGAGTTGAGGCTTGTCTCACATCCTCATGAAGACTGTTCCAGATTTTATCTGCCTGAAACTGAAATGCAGCCTCACCGTGTTTATTGTTGACTCTGGGAACCACTAGGAGACCCCTCCCTGAAGTTCTCAGGGCCCAAGATGGTTCATATGTGTCTAACATGTCAGAGATGTACTTTGGTGCCAAACCATGAAAAGACTTGTACACAAGCAGAGCTGTTTTAAATTCTATTCTATGAGCGACAGGAAGCCAGTGCAGAGACCGGAGCTCTGGACTAATATGGTCGTATTTCCTGGTTCTTGTCAGGACTCCAGCAGCAGCGTTCTGGATGTACTGCAGCTGTCTAACATCTCGTTTAGAGAGGCCAGTGAGCAGGCCGTTACAGTAGTCTAACCTGCTGGAGACAAATGCCTGGATAAGTCTCTATAAGTCTGGTTTCCACACTATTCCTCTGATCTTAGCAATGTTTTTCAGATGGTAAAAAGCTGTTGATGTCATTGCTTTGATGTGGCTGTTTAAGTTCAGGTCTGAGTTCATTATTACCCCTAGATTTCTAACCTGATTTTTTGGTAGAAGACAGAGAGACTCAAGATGACTGATAACACTTTCTCTTTGTGTCTGTGGGCCAAAAGCAATGATCTCAGTTTTGTCTGAGTTTAACTGGAGAAAGTTGTTTTCGACAACGTACGTCCTGTCCTTGAGATAGGACTTGAACCAGTTTAGAGCAGTACCAGAGAATTCCACCCAGTTTTCTAACCTGTGAAGTAAGATCCCATGGTCCACTGTGTCAAATCAATTCAAATACAGCACATTTTAACAAGAAGGCGCTTCAGAGTGCTTTACATGATGAAAATACAAGATAGGCAAACAAAAAAGGAACTTTCTTTGACTAAGCAAAGATAAATAGTGAAAAATTGCAAATGAACAATGTTCCATTGATTATTCATCAAAGATGTCTCTAAACAGATTTACAGGAACTCTGTGTTTCAGCAGTTTTGCAGTTTTCTGGAAGTGTTCCAGATTCAAGGTGCATAGAAATGTGTTCCTTGTCCACACATAGTCTGGCATCTCACAAATTTTGTTGTTTTTGTTCTACGATTTGTCCAGTCATTCGCACGTAAACGCAGATTTTCGGCACCAAAAATAAAAAAGTGAAGATCCGCGCTTTCTCCGTTTTCAGTGTCTGCGTGTGGGCGGATGAAACTAGTTTTAAAAGCCGTAATAACGTCACTATCCACGATAAAAATGCTGCGACATCACTAGTGTGACGTGTTCATACTCAGAAGCAACATTTATGCCCTCAGAGCTGTGTTGGTATTATCAATTTTAAAGTCGTTTTTTTGCGCACTTGTCTTTCGCAGCTCCATCACTGCTGTAGGCTATGCTGAATAATATGATTTGGGAGAACTACTGCCCCCTACAGGTTTGCCATGCCTATGAATGTGTTTAAAAAAGCAATTATCTTGATATGGATGGATTTTTTTATTTATTTATTTTTTAAAGGAGCGGATTCAAATATATGATTATAAAACAGCTACGTGCGTACATGGCCGGTTGTAGCACAAGAAAAAAGACATAATATTCCGCTCGTTTATTTTTCCCATTTGCTTATTTGTCCAACACAATACCAACATATTTCATTGTTTGTCAAATATTATTTTCGTCCCATTTTCCTTTTGTAGGGATTGGGATCAGGCTTCGCATTCCAGTGTAAACTAACTTTCAATCAAACAGTACACTGCACAAACAGAGCAAAGTTCTGAGAAAGAAAGTAATGTAAACATGTTGAAATATAGAAAGGGATGCGGAACATACAGTGATACCAAATTATTTGCTTACAATAAGCCTGTTTTCTAACATGGACCACTGTTCACTAACTGGGCTGAATAAGAGTTTTTTATTGCCTTATAATCTTTTCAAACTGGTCTGGGTTATGAGTAACGTGAATCAGTACGCAGAGACTTTCAGGGGGAATACTTCTTTTGAGCGTATAACTGGACCTTCCCGGCTGCCGTACTGCAACACGACTTTTTCAGCGGGGGAGTTAGTCGCTAATACTCGGTGAAAACATGTCGGAATATTCACATGTTAAATCAACTAAGCTTGTTTTAAAAGGTCAGAATAAAGGGTAAGTGTGTACCTTTATTTGTGGCTTTATTTACTGAGATATCGTGTTGTTAGCAGCTACAGCGCTGTCTCTTCTCTGGTTTTAGCTAAAGTGCTAGCTTAGACTTTCCTGTTCAAAGCCACGAAACATTTAGTTTAGCTGATGTTTACCTATAACTAGTTAACTTTATACTTTTGATAATTTAGCCACATATGGAGGTGGCTAATATGTGAGCTCATTAATTTCTTCACAATAGTAATCATTTTTCCATGTTAACTTATGAGAAGACGTTTAAAATGATTTTAAAGAATCGAGTTGAAACGACTGCATCCACACACATATGCAGCATTTCCTAAAATGAGCAGTTTGATTTCATGGTATTGGTTTGGACATATTTCCAGGTATAGATGTGTCTGGAAATGTGCATTCACATGATCACAACATGCAGTTTTATTGTTGTTGCTGTTTTTTCCCAGAAAAAAGAAGAAGAACAAAGACAAGAAGAGAAAATCTGCAAATGATGGAGATAAGTTAGACATTATTGGTATGTCCAGTTATTATGCCTTACATTTCCAGAAATGCTTAAATGTTCATTCTAATGAAGAGAGCCTAAAGTATACACTTTTGGCTTTGGAGATGTTCTGGATTATCTAGGCACAAATATTGAGTCTAAATGTGTCCCAGCTTTAATTTGAGCATCTCAAGTTTGAATTTAAATGCATCAAATGTTACTATGGATTGTTTTCTTCACAGGAAAAACTTTCTACAGACTTGAAATGAAATCCTGAACTGACATGACAAAGTTAGTTACTGTAGTGTTAATTAGACCTTACAGAAAAACATAAAGAACTATAAAACTGGTACATCGGTGCAAGTGTATTTCTCAGAGCTAGACAAACGGGTATATTAATTAACGCTACAGTCTGTCTGCTTTGGTACACCTTCAACATATTCTAATCCTTTACAGTCTAATACTGTCAAATTGGCCACCCAGTCACCCAAAACAAGAATGTCATTGTGGAGATGATTTGGCAGATTTTAACTGCAGCTCACTGTGACAGCTTGCTGGCAGCTCAGTTCTGGTTTGGTTTCAGCACCTGCTTTACCTAAAGCTATTTTAGATTTAATTACAGTCCAAACCATATCTGATTCATTGTGCTTTCTGAAATTATTTTAAACCCAGTCCTCCCATGTTTTTACTAATTAAAAAAAACTTTATGAATTCACTATTTTTTTGCTTTTGCTTATCAGACTGATAAGGATGCTCATACCAATATATAGTGCATCCCTAAAAATTTGTGTGGTATATAGTGTGACTATTTGGTCTGAAACAATATGAGGTTTATACCTTTCAGCCACACCTTTTTTATTTCTGACATGGAGACCTGGAGGGTATTCTATGAAGCAAGCTCAAAAATGGAGGCTCGTTTGAAATGTACTCTCTTCAATTAGTGTAACGATTCACATCAGGCTTATTCAGTTCCACCAAAGAGGCTCAGGTGAATTCAATCCCCGCTAATTCAAGCCAGGCTCATGTGCATCAACGCTACATTAAAGGAAGCCCCTGTCAATCAATGCTAGATGGTTAGAAAGGAAGGAAACAGGGTTTTTCCTGGCTCAAACTGAGGCAGAGGTGGTACCATCCTGACCATGCGCCAACACATGCATGAATTCTGTGCATTCAACTGACTCACTTTTTATAAAGGCAACATATCTTTTTGTCAAGCGTTCTAATAAGAATATGAAAATTATCATGTTAAAGCATTCTTTCATTAAAACAATATACATACAAAAATAAGGAGCCAACTTTAAACTGAAAGTGCATTAAGTCGTAGGATTTATCCACACATCTGTCAGCCAGACATGAACTATTATTATTAACTTTAATTATTAACTATTCATAGCCTATTATTATTCTGTTCAACGTTTCATCACAATAAGCACTGAAGGTGTAAACAGGTGTTGAAAATGTATTCAATTTATAACAGTTGAAAGCCAAAGGATTACGTGTTTCTCAAATGGCAGACATTAAAAATCCACATTAAGCACAAAGATGGCAAATTTATATGTATCTGCCCCAGAAGAAACACGCAACCTTTGCTACCTTTGCTGTTTTTGTCCGTTCTGTGCAGAGAAACTTCAACTTTAATTTACGGATCAGAGTCCTGCAATAGAACGGGTTCCTGCAACTAATCTGCTGTTTCAGGTGGACATATCAAATCTCTGTCTGGGAGCGCTGGATGCTGATATATTGAGAATAATCGGCATTCAGCGCAAAGATGGAGACATTTTCAGACTCTCTCCATACAATGGAAAGTGGGAGTCAACCAAAAATATTATTTTAATATTTTTTGCCCATACACAGTAAAGAAAAAACTTCCACCACACCCATTGCATTCAGATTATGGTTTGTTTTTTCCATCTTGAAACAGTACCTGCAACATTGCAGAACGTTTTTGGAGCAGAAAGGAGTCTGTAAACATCCTGAAAGTAGCATCAGCGCGGTAAGAAAACATGACGCGTGTGCGCGGTAGTAGAGAGGAGTATTTACTGTTGAAATACACACATTTGTTTATCTACACACATTTAATAAATATATTTTCTCTTTCTGTTTCCCAGTGAATTAGACAGGAGCAAAGCTCTCTATATTATCTCTATAATCTGTTTAGATCCATAAATATGATCGCATTTGTAATCTGCAGTACTTTATTTAGAAAAATTGCCTTTAGTTTTGTAAATGATACTGATCACTCGCGGGAAAAGTAGGTAATACAGCGAAACGATGACTTTACGGCGCTCGTAATGTGTCCTGCATTCTGACCCTCGCCAGTCTCTGCCTGCAATTTTCACATCTTCTCACAACCATTATTACATTTTAACTTATTTTTACGATAACTTATTTGCGCTGTTTCACCTGGATTCCTGACTCTCATTGCGAGGTTGTTTCTTAAAGCACTGGCTGATTTTCCCAGGTCATATCTGTATCGCTAAACTCCATTAACGTTTCTCTGAGACAGAGGATGTTTTAAAAAATTAACATGACATGCTTGGATGCTGAAAACAAAAAATTTACCTGGTTGAAGAGCCGGGGGAAAACGGAACAACGATAGCACCAACTAGCTGCTGAGACAGCGCCCACATAGTGGCGCAATGCTGCAACTGCAGTTAAAATAACATCCATATAGCTGGCGGCAGAGCGATGTCAGGCTGGGGCGGCAAGCAGATTAGCTGGAGGCGGCTGCCACGTAAATTTGAACGCAGGAAAACCCTGGAAGGAGCCACATTCTTCTCCTAGTTTGAGAAAGACTTATTAATGCAGCCTATGAGCATCAGAAGGACGTCATAAACAATAAAGGGAACAGCAGCTGCATATAAAAGCTCGTCAGGCTGTATTGTGTTATATTGTATATTGGGTGATGTTCCTTACGGACGGTTAGAGTCTGACACATGAGTCCTGGGAAGCACTTCTGTGAACTTCTCTGTTTTCTCAGTCTACACCCCCCTATCGTCCACACTAAGCCGGATAATGCCTTAAACGTATAAGTATTTAGTCTACACCCCCCTATCGTCCACACTAAGGCGGCTTTGTTTGTGGTCTGTGGCCGAATAAGTATTAGCCGGGTAAGAGAGCCGTCTAACTGTTATCTCAACGGCTAAATGAGCACGTCTGGACGCAACTTATCCGGTCCCCGGCTAAATCAGAGGAGCAACGTCAATCAAATGCTGCGTCCTAAGTTGATGACGACAACAACGCCACCGCATATAATGACAACAGCAAAGATGGAGACGAGTCTCGCTATGCTACTTCTTCTTTTGCAAATTCAGATGTTTGCAAAGTTAACCCTAACCTACTTGCGGATGAGAAGGCGACACAGGAGGTGATCCAGGAGGCGCCGACAGCGACATAGATTATACGCGTCAATCTGTGTTCTTTTTGTTTTTCCCTGCGCATGCCCAGTACATGCATAGGTAGGCATTGGATTGCGCAATCATGGGACCTTAAACGGACCGTAAACGAGGCGTAAATGCTCGTGTTGAGTGGATAACATTAGGCGTCTAACTCCCCGTATAACCTTATCCGGCTTAGTGTGAACGTAGCCTCAGACCCCCAGACAGTCGTACCAGATGACCGCTTGTACTGAGCCAGGTTCTGGTTCTGTCGGAGGATTCTTCCTGTTAAAGGGGAGTTTTTCCTCTCCACTGTCGCTACATGCTTGCTCAGTATGAGGGATTGGTGAGGAATAGCTGTGGTTAGAGTCTGCATGATCAGGGCACAACCTCCCATCAATGACTCAGCACAATCTGTTGGGATTCCTTAGATAGAAAACTTTTAACTGATTGGAATGTTTGTATAATTGTATTGAAATTACGTTTTTTGTAAAGTGCCTTGACATGAATTGGCACTATATAAATAAACTGAATTGAACTTCTAAATTCATGTTAATAAATCATATTACCTGTTTGGGTAGGGCAAGATAATCTGGAGTCTGTTGTGAATTATTAAAAAAAGAAAATAACACATGACAGAAAATAGCTGACAGGTTAAATGTGTTAGAACATGATTTAAGGATTTAAAAATATTTAACAACTAAGCAAGAACTGGTTCAAGTCTTTAAAATATAAAGTCACATTAAGAGTATTTTATTTTATCTGTGTATTTGTTGACAGTTACAAGGTACTTTAAGGTCATTTTAAGACATTTAAACAGGACATATTTTTGATTTTATGGCTTTTATTAATAATGCTTGGTGTCAGGAACGACATGGGTGGAACAAAAAGTTTCTGGACGCAAGCAAATGATAAATGGGCAACATTAATGTTCTTCAAAATGGTAAAAAGTTTATCTAATTAGAACTAGATTTTAAAAGATAAAACCTACATTCATTGCAATGCTTATTTTAGCCCCAAAAAGGAAACTGCAGCTGCTGTAATAACTTTATATCAGAGGGTCCATGGGTGAGGGAGAGAATAATTATTCTGCTGCTGGAGAATCATACCCGGAATGACATGCTGTGTGACATCACATGGATCCTCCAATCATATTAATCAAGCTCAAATAAGCCTCTCAGCTAGCTTGCCACAGGGCAGAGCATATGTTGCCATGGTGAATAAGCGAGGCTTCAGGTTAGCCTCATTTTTGGAACTGAATATGGGGAAATTAAGCCGACAAGTAACTCTGGCTCTTGCAATTTTCTCTCTTTGTGAAAAAGCCCTCTGGTCTCTAAATGTAAATAACTTCAACATTTATTTTAATTGCTTGTGAAATAAAACTTTTAACTATTCCCATTAGAATACCTGAAAACAGTCACATTTTGAAATCCTTAAAATAAAGCAGAGGGTTTGATTCAATTAGATTAACAGTAACTTGAATATGCTAGAAAGCATGTCAGTCTGGCAACCAAATAAACACAATAACATATAAGTACTAAAATGATCAGATTTCATTTACAAGGCTCTACATGATTTCTATAGTTTTTCTGTTTTTACTGTAAAGAAAGTAAAAAACAGACTGATTGTCATCTGTATGAATGGACCTTTGTGAAAGATTTAAGATGTCATGTAGCTGCTTTTCTCTTCACCTCTTACAGTTCTTGGGTTTTTCTGCTCCCCAGATGGTTGGTGGTGTGTCAGTAGTTTTGGAGAGATTACAGGAACGGTTGCCATAGAGATGCAGAACAACTCCTACATTCATGCTCTGGATACTGGGCTCTTCACACTTGGTGCACCACACGGAGGTATGAAGACACACTGGGATTATGATGCAATTATTACTTCAATGATTTAGTTCGTGGTTCTGGACTCCTAAATGATAGATTTCTGTGGGATTCAAGCCACTCACTTTCATTATTCTCAGTGGAACTTCACAATATATCAAACTGCTGCTGTCATTGTGATGCCAATGTGTGCAATATTCAAATCACCACATTTGTTGTGAGATTTGGAAAAATGATCTTAATTCAGAAAAACTTTTTTTTCAAGGGAATGAAAAACTCCACCATAGGTCACAACAAATATAATTATGGTATCTAAATGATATTGCAAATGTATGCATTTTTGGTACTGTGCAGGCATAATCCATATATACTTTAAATATGTTTATTAAACAGCCTCTTTGTTCTTGAGCTCTATGCTACAGATTACATTTTAAGGCTTTATTAAATTATATTTATATTAATTGAAACACTTGAATGATTTTTCTAAGAATTATTTTAGAATACTGTTACTGTTTTTAATATTTTTGATCGATATATTTTACATATCACCATAAAAATATGATCATATCATAAGGAATCCCCCTCCTGTAGTTCTGGCAGAAAAAAACCCACTATTTAAATAGTTTTTGACCCTGCTACATATGAGAAATGAAGCACTGAGGCAGTGAGTCAGTGGAGATATATGGAGAAACTAAAGTAAAGAGCTAAAAGCCTCCCATTATTATAGAGCAATTCTAAAGTCTAATAAGAGTTCAAAGTTAAACCATCTTAATCTGTCAATCATGTTGCTGCAGCACCTGCTGTACAGCTATTCAGCAGGAGAAGTAAAAACCTAATCTGGGTTTTATGCTTCGTGGGCTTTGTGGGAATAAAGTTGGCTTCTGGCAACAAAGTAACTAAAAGCTTAAGTGGTAAAGTCAGATGCCAGGTAAAAAGACTGAATAGGAGCTGAGTTGAGAAGGCCAGAGCTATTTCTGAGAGACCAGAGCTATCTACCTGCAGGCACTCCTGATAGAGTGGTGCTCATTGAAGCAGTCTGCCCTGAAAAAGACGTTCCACACAATTAATTCTGCCCATGTTTAGCAAGAACCTCCAATTCCCTTAGTGAGCCTTCATACTCTGGTTGCATATAAACCCATTTGGCTGAGATAAAGGGAATGAAAGCTTCCAGTATAGAAAGGCAGACAATAGATTTTCCTTTTTACAGCATGTTTGCTACTTTTTGTGGACAACTGGTCACACATGGCTGCTGGTCACTGTAGCCTAAAAAATGCCAACACATAAGCTGAGGTTTTGTGTACTTTGTAAGAAATAATCATGTAACAACGGACATCTAACGCACACATCAGCTGTTTATGTAAACTATGCTATAATCGTTAAGTAACTTATACACTTTATGCAAGCCTTATTGAGGATTATTTTATTAATCACACTACGCAAAGCTCTGTTATTTCAAAATATGAATAAACTTGAAATATTAATATTTTAAAAAGTAAAAATGAGGTTTTGGCTTTTTGTGGGGAATAGCTACATGTTCACAATTAACAGGTAACTACAATTGTGCAGAATTATTAAGCAACTTAATGAAACACACATTATCCCATCTCCCTTTTTTATTTGTATCTGTTAAGAGAGAATCATAAACAACCAAAAACTTTCCATTAAACATTTGTGATTAAAAAGAAAATATCAGGAACCATTATAGCAATATTGATGGAGTCAGTTTCTGGATCTGTAGATGATTAGCAGCAGCCACAGCTTCACAGACTCTGATCAGAGAGGTGAACTGTTTTTCTCTTGTTTAAGAAGCGAAGAAGAGAATCATGTAATCAGTTTTTCATCTTTAATGCGTTTACTGGCCAGCCAGGCAGAGGAGTACCTGGTTGTGTCTGATGGAGCCTGGCTCTGCATGAAAATCATCACCCTTTAAACAGATGCAGACTTCTTCCTGGACCACTGCTTGAAGAAAGTCTCTTCTAAAGTTAATTAATATTCCATCTTAGACCTGAAGAGGTCCAAAAAGTTCATCTTTAATAAAACCAGACCCTCCATTAGTCTGACTCTAGAGCTCTGCCCGTTACTGATCCACCCAGAGGACCACACCCTGCCTCACCATACAGATACACACCTGCTATGATAAAATACATTCAAAGTTTTTCAGCTTTCTGTTAGAAAATAGGCCTTAAAATAATGATATGGTCAAAATTGGAGACATTCAGCAGCTTACATAACTTGGTGTTTATCTTTCCTGCCGGTTCAGCAGTCTCATCTCGTCACATGATCATGCATCATGCTTGTGCTTGTTTGTTGGTTAATGAAGTGCAGCAGAGTGTCCAGATCTTATATTTATCATCGCTAGTTGGAATTACTCCAAAGCTTAACCCACTTTTCTCTCAATATTTTTCTCTCCATAGAAGCTCCACCTGGTCTAGTCTCCTGCTCAGCTGTGATGTCTTGTTGGAGGGAGCCTAGACTGGGCTAAAGCTCCCAGTAACTGAACATCCTCCATGACCTGTTATCAACTTTTTATTTTTTTTATTTAGAAAGTGCTCTTACATCAGTCATTCTGTTTCTTTCTGTGTCACTTCTCTGTCTTCTCAAACCCACAAACGGTCGTGGCAGATGACCGCTTTTACTGAGCCAGGTTCTGGTTCTGGTGGAGGTTTCTTCCAGTTAAAGGGGCGTCTTTCTTCTCCCCTGTTGCTACATGCTTGCTCAGTATGAGGGATTACTGTGAAGTCAGCGATACAAAGCAGGCAACTGTCTACTTTCTCTACAGGCTCTCTACAAGCTCGCTACAACGTTCTAGTAAAGCGTGTGTTGCAGCTGCTGCTCACCAAACAAAACCGAATAAAGCTCTGTCTACGTGATATTGGACATCGTGACTATCCAGTAATTAAAAGGACTATCGGTCTGCAAATTATATATACTGAAGCCTTCTGCTGTCAGTCGCTTTTGCAGCTGTTTGAAATATTCATATTCCTACCTGGGACTTCTGGCTGTCGTATTCCCTTCTTGGGCAATGATGTGGTTCGATCAAACAAGATGCTGGTTTGCAGTTATCTGGACCAACGTTTCCCTCGTTCACTTGCAAACTAATGGAATTCTTCAGTACTCTGCTGCTAAGCTCTTAAAACTTCAGCACCGTTTTTAAGCTCCCTCACTGACACCTGGGCTCGGGCTTGACCTCCCCGTGGACATCACATTCCAGCCCAGACGGAGATACGTCCATCATGGATCTCACCGTAAGTTCCAGTACAATAACTCTCATCCAATAAAGTAATATCTGGTCCTGCACTCGTCGCCGCTTCTGCAACGCTCCACGTGATGTTGATTAGTGTTCTGGCCAGCCTACTTAAGTTGGTTAGCACCACGACAGCCAAGAATAGTTCCACCACTGTCAACTTCAGTCTCCTCAACATTTGCTCTCTTAGTAGCAACTGGCATCTAGTTTAAGATGTCCTCGTCGACCGAAAGCTTGACTTTTTGTGCCTGATCGAAACTTGGCAGCAGCCTAATGACTTTGCCTGTCTGAAGAAGTCCGCTTCAATTCAATTCACTTTTATTTGTATAGCGCCACTTCACATTAAATGTCATGTCAGGGCACTTTACAAGAAAAGTCATTTCAATACAATTATACAAACGTTCCAATCAGTTAAAAGTTTTCTATGTAAGGAATCCCAGCAGATTCTATTAAATTGTTGACATGAGGTTGGGCCCTGTTGATGCAGGCCTGCAACCACAGCAATCCGTTCTACAATCCCTCATACTGAGCAAGCATGTAGCGACAGTGCAGAGAAAAACTCCCCTTTAACAGGAAGAAACCTCAGGCAACACCAGGCTCAGTATAAGCGGTCATCTGCCACGACCGTCTGGGGGTCTGATGATGCTCGGACACTTAAGCTTGGTTTATGCTTGGCGCGTCCGCGAGGTCCGCACGACTCCATGCGGCCAAATTACGTCATTTCAGTAACCACGCCTCTCCGCACGGCCTCCTCCCGCCCCTAAATTTCCGCACCGCGCACCTAGGAAAATTTGTAACTAACGCGGACGGTTCCTCGCGGGAAAACATGGTGAACTGGCAAGAGCTCATATTGCCGGAGGTTCGTAAATAGAGATATTTATGATTTGGCCGATAGAGATCCCTGTGATGAACTGTGTTTTAATGGAAGAGAGGACAGTCTCCTTTTTCGTCTATTTTCCTAAATAAACAGCATAAAAGTTCTGCTTTGTTTAAGCTCACGGGTGTCACCGTCTTGTAAACAACAGTGATTACTCTTTCTACTATGGTGTAGTGTTGTATGCATACCGTAGAGCCCTACACCGCCCCCTACAGTCGTCAAGAATATTGGCTCTCAGCAGGGACAAGCCGCAAAAAGTATAAACGCTGCTCAAAGGCGTCTCGGCCGGTTCCACATGTCTCTTTTCCGCGCGGAATGTTCATGCGGCAAGCATAAACCAAGCTTTAGGGCACCATCTGGACCGATGTTCACCATCCAGCAGGGGGCACCATAAATGAGCAGGACACCAGACTGGGCGGAGCCTCTGTGGAGAGAAAAATACATGATTTTTCTCACCTGCTGACACATCTTTCATCTCTGGCTTAAATTTTTTGGGAAGTAATTTGTTGTTGTAAATAGTTTATTCTTACAAGTAGCCTAGTTTATTGTTGTAAACAGTTTATTCATTATTTAATCTGTTAACCTTTCACCTATCTGCCTCCTTCCATTCCTACCTGCCTTTGGGTCCACATCGACACTCGACCGTGACAGAAAGTTATTTATTTTTGCCAGTGCGCCCCAAAAGCTTTTATCACCAGCCGCCACTGCCTACGCAAGAACGCACGGAGTAGAGCCCAGATTTTAACTATACGTCTCTGTCAACGGAGAGATTGTGTTTGTAGAGTATTCAATGAGCTGCCCCTCTAGTAAAAGCTTTACAGCTTAATAAAAACTTACTTTCTGTTGTTCATTGCTCCTTGAGGAAGAAATGGACAACAACTTCTGTCTTGTCTGAATTTAAAAGTAAAAAATTCAGAATCATCCAGGTTTTTACGTCTTCCAGACAGGCTTGTAATCTACCTAACTGATTGGCTTCATCAGGTTTTATGGATAAATATAATTATGTATCATCAGCATAACTGGAAATTCATTCCATGTGGTCTAATTATGGTCTAATTATTTTACCAATTGGAAGCTTATATATAGTAAAGAGAATCGGTCCAAGCACAGAACCCTGTGGTACTCCACAAGTAACCCTTGAGTGTGAAGAAGATTTATCATTGACATGAACAAACTGGAATCTGTTGGACAGATCTGATTTAAACCAGCCTAGTGCTGTTGCCTTTATCCCTACATGTTTGAGCCTTTCTAAGAGAATATGATCGACTGTGTCAAAAGTAGCACTGAGATCTAACACGACCGGAACAGTCACAAATCCATTATCTGAGGCCATTTATTTAAGATAGATTCATCATGTCTAGAATAGGGCCAGTAACCAGAGGGAATCCAGAAAGTTCAACAGAAGTACACCCTACAATAACACTGGTCTCACAATACATAAAAATACGTACAATAATCATGTTATTCAATACAAGAATCCTCTCTCCTCTGCCAAATCTGCCTATTTCTCTGGTTTAATTCACTCAAATCAACATAACTGTAAAACTCTTCTCACCCCTTAACACTATTATGAAACCCCATGACTCTCTCCCCCATCACATACAATCATCGGACTTTTGCAGTTTGCTCATGTCCTCCTTTGTTTCCAAAATCTCTGATGTCCACCAAAATCTGACCTCATGTGGAGCTGCATGCTCTGAATTGTTTTCTTCCCTCCCTCGTTTATCTGTAACAACTACATTCTTGAGCTTCATCCTCCCCTCTATTCAAGATGTTTCAGAACTTGTCCTCAAATCAAAATCCTCAACCTTTTAGCTCAATCACCTCCCCACTACTCTTGTTAAATCCTGTCTTCTTTTACTTGCCCCCCCTCATTACCAACATTTTTCATTTATTCCTTACCGCTGGTATTGTCCATCTGTCATTTAAAACAGCCATAAGCACTCCCATCCTGAAAAAACGTGGTTTGGACTCCACTAATTTCAGTAACCTTTGTTTCCAGAGCTCACAGGTCCACCGTTTTTTTGTTGTTTTTTTGTAGTTTAGAGGGGCGAGTCGTACGTAGATGTCAAACGGTGTGCTTGCAACGCAAATATGTAGCCTACAGGTTGGCAGGTTTGCATTTTGTAGGTGTGGTGCTGGTAACGCGTATGTAAGGGAAACACTGACAACAATTTCAACAATTAAATACATTCCAAGCTTCTAATGTTATTATGAAAGGATTATTATATAGCTGATGTCATTAAACATTCTCAAAATGATCCAAATCCATACAAAAATCAATGTATGTATGTATAAATGTGAAGCAAGAGGGCTGGTGATGTTAACCACATCCAAAGTATGAATATAGAAATATAGCACAAATGTTTTCTGTCATACCTCAATCAATATTCAGGCTGATGAATGTGAATCCTTTTAAAATGTTTCAGATGATGAGGGTCCGAGCCCACCAGAACAGTTCACTGC
The DNA here is from genome assembly GCA_028564705.1 of Apricaphanius iberus. Classification (NCBI taxonomy): domain Eukaryota; kingdom Metazoa; phylum Chordata; class Actinopteri; order Cyprinodontiformes; family Aphaniidae; genus Apricaphanius; species Apricaphanius iberus. Next base: position 165,773 of record JAPXFQ010000379.1, on the reverse strand, counting down.
CATCAAACTGTCAGACACACGGTAAGTTCACTAAGACAAATGGGTCTTTGGAACAATGGAAATCGTCACTGCTCTATGCAGAACATTTTTTTTGTTTCTTTTTGTTTTTCTGTATGGATGCAAGTCATTTTCCAACCAGTCTCTGAGGAGTTGCTGCCTGTTACACAGCTTTATATCCTGCTGTTATTTTAGTGTTGGGTCCCAGAATCTTCCTAGGAGGAAGGGATTCACTTTCCTGGGAAAGCCAGCGGAAATGAATTTGGTGTTTGTCTTGTTGAAGGGTCGCTATGAAGTCTGGATATGGAAAGTATCTGGGCATCAACTCTGATGGTTTGGTGATGGGGCGCTCTGATGCCATCGGCTCAAGAGAACAATGGGAACCCGTCTTCCAGGATGTGAGTAAATCTATAAACTGTGTAACTTAAATTTTTTGCGTAGACTTTGAAGAGTAGTTAGTGATTCTGTTTCATTGTTCAGCTTTTTATTCTAGCAGGTTATGAATTAACCACTTCTTTTAAATGTTAAATGATGCCTTTTAGACTCAACTGGAGCCTTAATTTCGCTGTTATCAACACTTAGACCCAAAGGCAGTTTTATTCATGCAAAAATAATTTCATTTCTAATTACCTTCATTATCATCATGTCTTCCAAGTGGCGCTGTTGGAATTATTTTGTTTTAATCATTTGGAGCCATTTACCTCACAGTGTGGCTCTATTATCTAGTCATTTGATTCTGATTGTTAACAAAAAATGAAAGCTTTATCATACTGTGTCAACATCAGGCAGAGATCGACCTTTTTGGTTTAATTAAATTTTATGTCCTCTAGGGGAGTGGTGTCAAATCTTTTTACAGGCCAAAAACGGCAGATTAAAGTCTAGAAGAGATTTTTTTTTTTCAAGTTAAAACACAAAATAATTTTATTGTGAATTATTTTATTTTCCTTCTTAGGATAAACATGAAATATTTTGTAATGAAGTGGCCTGATTTCTATAAAACAAATCAATGATCCAGAAAAGGATCTCAAATATTCAATACAATTCACTTTTATTTATATAGCGCCAGTTCACAACAAATGTCATCTCAAAGCACTTTACAACAAAAGGCATTTAATACAATTATACAAACTTTTCAATCAGTTAAGTTTTCTATGTAAGGAATCCCAGCAGATTGCGTTGAGTCATTGATGTGAGGTTGTGCCCGGATCATGCAGACTCCAACCACAGCAATTCCTCAACAATCCCTCATACTGAGCAAGCATGAAGCGACATTGGAGAGGAAAAACTCCCCTTGAACAGGAAGAAACTTCTGGTAGATCCAGAACCTGGCTCAGTAAAAGCGGTCATCAGCCAAGACCGTCTGAGGGTCTGAGAAGACGGAGAAGAGACAGCATTGAGGATGCTCTGTAACTTTGAGCATCATCTGGACCAACGCTCCCCATCCAGCAGGGGGCATTATAGCTGAGCAGGGTACCAGACTGGGTAGAGCTTCAATGGGGAGAAAAACACTGAGAGAAAACTGGGTTAACAATCGCATTAACATTAGAAAAAATATATCTGGAGAGTAGTAGAAAAGAAAAGTAGAAGGTGTGTTAGGGTCAGTTGAGTCTGAAAAAGGATTATTTTTTTCCTAAATCTTAAGTCTATTAGGAATGTACGGTGTGAGGGAGATGGACTTGAGGAGGGCCGCCGGACCGGGCTGAACACTCCATCTCCCTCTACTCCCTGCCTGGAAATCCAGGAGGAAAGAAGGAGGTAAATGGGTAAGTATTGTAGTGCTTATGCATCTCTCCTTGCTCATAGGACGGCGCCCTCTCCAGAATCTATGTATTAGAGAGATAATATTATTGGTAAGTGATATAACTGGAGTAAATAACGGCCCGCTCTTCCGAAGACTCTGGCATTATCTTTGTCCATCACTTTCTATCCTTAAAACCTGGTGTAAATCTGTTTCTGTCCTGATTCATGCTTCAACCTTTGTTCAATTCTCTAATAATGTTATTCTGGTAAATTAATACATTACTGTTAGAAATCGGAGAGGGATTATAAGGTCTAGTGTCTATATAAGTAACTAAAAGCTTTATCAAAAAGGAAGGTTTTAAGCCTAGTCTCAGAAACAGACAGAGTCTCTGCCTCATGGACTAAAACTGGGAGCTGGTTCCACAGGAGAGGAGCCTGATAACTAAAAGATCTGCCTCATATTCTACTTTTTGAAATCCTAGGAACTACCAGTAGACCTGCATTCTGAGAACAAAGTGCTCTGTTAGGAACATATGGAACTATCAGATTTCTGATGTACGAAGGAGCTGATTATTAAGGGCTTTATACGTAAGGAGGAGGATCTTAAACTCTATTCTGTATTTAACAGCGAGCCAATGGAGAGAAGCCAAAACAGGAAAAAATGTGATCTCTCTTTTTAATATTCATCAGAACTCTTGCTGCAGCATTTTGGATCAACTGAAGGCTAAGAAATCCTAGAAACCTGTTTAATACGGGATTTAAATGTCATGTCTTGGTCAAAGATTATACCAAGGTTCTTTACATTATTACCAGAGGTCAAATTAATGCCATCCAGATGAAGTGATTGATTTAGCAATTTCCTTTTTAAAGGTTCTGGTCCAAAGACAACAACTTCTGTCTTGTCTGAATTTAGGAGCAGAAAATTCAGTCATCCAAGTTTTTATGTCTTCCAGACATGCTTGTAATCTTCCTAACTGATTGGTTTTATCAGGTTTTATGGATAAATATAATTGTGTATCATCAGCATAACTGTGGAAATTCATTCCATGTTGTCTAATTATTTTACCAATTGGAAGCATATAAATAGTAAAGAGAATCAGTCCAAGCACAGAACCCTGTGGTACTCCACAAGTAACCGTTGAGTGTGAAGAAGATTTATCATTGATATGAATAAACTAGAATCTGTAGGACAGATAGGATTTAAACCAGCCTAGTGCTGTTCCCTTTATCCCTACAACATGTTGGAGCCTTTCTAAGAGAATATTATGATCGACTGTGTCAAAAGCAGAACTGAGATCTAACAAGACCAGAACAGTCACAGATCCATTATCTGAGGCCATTAGAATATCATTAGTAACTTTTACCAGTGCTGTTTCAGTGCTATGATTAGCTCTAAAACCTGACTGAAATTCCTCAAACAGGTTGTTGCTGTTTAGATGTTCACATACTTAATTAGCAACTATTTTCTCAAGAATTTTGGATAAGAAAGGAAGGTTAGATATAGGTCTGTAGTTAGCTAAATCATCTTGATCCAGGGAGGGTTTCATAAGTAAAGGTTTAATTACTGCAAACTTAAATTCCTGAGGCAAATATCCATTTATTAAAGATAGATTCATCACGTCTAGAATAGGGCCAGTAACCAGAGGGAACAGTTCCTTAAATCATTTGGTTGGTATTGGGTCTAACATACAAGCTGAGGGTTTAGATGAAGCTAATATTTGTGATAATTCAGAAAGTTCAACAGAATCAAAAAGGTACAGACATAAACATGGTTCTACAGTTCTCTCTGATACTGCCTCAGTTACTGAGAGAGAGCTATGACTCTAAGTTTGGTAACTGTACTAAAAAGAAACCTAGGATTGTTTTTATTTATCTCTATTAATGATGAGAAATATGCTGTTCTAGCTTGTCGAAGGACGTTTTTATAAAGTAGAAAACTATTTTTCCAGGTTAGAAAGAAATCATTTAAGTGTGTAGAGCGCCATTTTCTCTCCAGTTTCCTAGTATTCTGCTTTAAAGTACGCAACTCTGCACTAAACCAGGGAGCCAGCCTCCTATGGCTGATTACCTTCTTTTTTAAGGGGCTACACTGTCTAGTGCCCAACGCAGTGAGGAAGTAATACTTTGAACCAGACCATCGATTTCTGAAGGGTTAGTGTTGTAATTACTACCATCCACTGTGGTATTCTGAGACGGATAGGATGACTGTAGTTGCACTGCTCCAAAAATAAAGGGAACACTAAAATAACATCCTAGAGCTGAATAAATGAAAAAAACATTGTATTGTAATAACTCTTCTTGTAAAGTGCCTTGAGATGACATCTGTTGTGAAACGGCGCTATATAAATAAACTGAATTGAAATTGAATTGAATAAATGAAACATTATTTGATACTTTGTTCTTTACATATCTGAATGTGCTGACAACAAAATTACACAATAATTATCAATGGAATAAAATGTATTAACCCATGGAGGTATGGATTTGGAGTCACATTCCAAATTAAAAGAGCATGGGCATTCCTAAAATAAATTATATTCATGTTGAGTTTTGTAATTGAATTGGGTAATGAAGCGTTTTAAAACAAGTAAAATGAGCCCGCCCATGTGGAATCCCATTATCTTGAACAGCCTGTGTGCTGCAAAATAGTCTGCGATTCGGTGGCCAAATTTCCCGCGCTTACGTCAATCTACAATTCTTGCGCGTTCTGGATTTAACAGGAAGAAGGAAGAGAAAGAACCCAGACTTTATGCTGCATTCCATTTGTCTCGGAAACTCGGGCATCCGAGTAGCTGTACACGAGAACGTCACGTAATTCCCGACTTAAAGCGTTCCAGTTTGGCTTGCTACACTCCGAGTCGGAAAGAACACGGACGCTTTGAGGGTAGCAGCTTTCGAGGGCGGGGTAGTTATTGCTATTGTTGTTAGCAGCATAGCATCCTCATCAGACGAGCATGAAAAACAAAGCTGTAGATTGTATTGTATGCAAAGCAAGGCCGTGTAATATAAAAAATTGGTGACCGGATTAAAGCAGAAATGTAGTCAAGTGTGTAAGAGCATTTAAAAACAACACTAAAATAACCAACAATGTACAAATAAAGAAAATAGATCTCAACTATGGACTCAACCATCTTTGTTTCCGAGCTGCTCGCTCGACTTGGTCTGCTATCAGAGATCCGAGTTGGAGCTCAACATTTCCAACCTAATGGGGCGTGTCTCTGTGAAATGACGCCAGACAACTGCGAGATTTCCGGTTGGAAAGGTTAACTGGAATGTAGCATGAGGCGTGTTCGATTACTTACTTCGTCGCTAGACATTTTGCTTGTTGTCGTACAGCTGGCGATGTACGGTGGCCTGAAAGTACGCTACGTTACTGATTTATTTACTTTTTGTGCTCTCTACCATGATGGCTGCAGTTACTCGCCGCGGCAGTCGCAAGTTTAATTTCTTCAATCCGCCCCCTGCTCCTTTAAAGCGTAAAAACATTAAATATGTTGGGGTAGCAGCATCAGAGCCAGGGACTTAAAACGGCTCAACAACCTGATAAAGAAAGCTGCTTCTGTTCTGGTTCTGTTCTGGGGACGACTGTGGTACAACTGGAGATAATGATGCAAAAAAGGATTCTTCATAAAATTAAAAAGATTATCAACCCTGATCATCCTCTTCATGATACTATCCTACAGCAACAGAGTATCTTCAGTCAGAGGCTTCTTCAGTTTCGCTGCCACACAGACCGCTACAGGAAATCTTTTTTCCCCACAGCCATCATGGTCTACAACAACTCCTTGATAAAATTAATTAGCAGTGAGCTACAACACTTCATTTCCATCTGGAATAAATAATGTATTTTTGAATTGAATTGAATTGAATTGAATATGGTCTCATAAGGGGTCTGGGGATCTAATCTCTGTACCTATTGGCAGTCAGGTTACCTCTGGAAGCTCTTGGAGGACTGTGTCCCCCCCCCCAAAGAAATGCCACACCACCATTCTTAACCCACTGCCAAACTGGCCATGCTGGACGATGTTGCAGGCAGCAGAACGTTCTCCATGGTGTCTACAGACTCTGTCACGTCGTCTACATGTGCTCAGTCTGAACCTGTTGTCATCTGTGAAAAGCTCAGGGTGCCCATGGTGAATTTGCCAATCTTGGTGTTCTCTGGCAAATTTTTAACGTCCTTCAGGGTGTTAGGCTGTAAGCACAACCCCCACCTGTGGACGTCAGGCCCTCATAGCACCTCATGGAGTCTGTTTAAGCAGACATGCATATTTCTGCCAGCTGGGGGTCATTCTGCAGGGCTCTGGCAGTACTCCTCCTGTTCCTCCTTGCACAGAGGTGGAGGTAGTAGTCCTGCTGCTGGGTTGTTGTCCTCCTACAGCCTCCTCCACGTCTCCTGATGTCCTGGCCTGTCTCCAGATGGCGCCTCCATGCTTTGGACACTGCGCTGACAGACACAGCAAACCTTCTTGCCACAGCTCCCATTGATGTGCTATACTGGATGGGCTGCACTACCTGAGCCACTTGTGTGGGTTGTAGACTTCGTCTCATGCTAGCACTAGAGTGAAAGCACCGCCAGCATTCAAAAGTTACCAAAAGTAAAATATCAGCCAGAAAGCCTAGGAACTAATGATGAGTTCACACCGCCCCAAACTTCAGCGCCAGGTGTGGAAAGATTACACACCTGGTCCGTCAGTCTCTACGGCGCTTTGTGTGCCATGGTCTGTGGTCACCACCTGCAGAAGCACTCCTTTATTATTATATTTTCCACCTGTTGTCTATTCCATGTGAAATTGATTGTCAATCAGTGTTGCTTCCTAAGTGGACAGTTTGATTTTACAGAAGTGTGATTGACTTGGAGTTACATTGTGTTGTTTAAATGTTCCCTTTATTTATCTGAACAGGTATTTTTCTCATGTCTGAAGGTTGGAGCATCCAGTCAGGGGATTTTGCACATTATCCGTTTGTTGGAATGAAATTTGTAATATTTAATTTCTAAAGTTTCAAAGTGTCAAAAATGTCACCATTCCTTTTTTCAGGTTTTTATTCTAAAATATGTTTGCTGTAATTTATCTTTAGATGCCTTTTGTTATCTTCTTGATGCTTCGGCTAAGGATGACAGGTCAAAATTAGCTCTAATACCAAATAATCAACTTGTCATCCTGTCTTAACAATCCATGGCTTGTTTTGGTTCAAACCTACAATCTTCAGACGTCTTTCACATCAAAAATCGGGTATTTATTGTGTTTTTGTCACAACAAGCCATCTCACTGCAGCTCTGTTTCATATTTGTTTTGTGTTTTTCATTCCTGCCCTGCCTCAGGGAAAAATGGCTCTGCTGGCTGCAAATAGCTGTTTCATCTCCTACAGTGACGATGGAGACATTGTTGCAGAGAGCAAGTCAGCAGGGGACAGCGAGATGCTGAAGGTGATGGATGTTTCTGTTTTCTCTAAGAATTCATGTTAATCCTCTGAATTTCAGTCCATGGCGTCTCTGCAGGGACATGACCGGTTAAAGAGAAGAGCAGAGGAGTATGTTAGCCACCTGATGGAGGGATGTCAGGGTGTTGTTACTGAACGTACACCTTCTCTCTTTGGTTTTCTCCCCCTGATGAGTAGATCCGGACGAACACAGAACGAGAAGTCAAGCATAAAGATGACATAGCAGACGAGGACAGAGGAAATGTGAAATCCTGTGAGGTCAATTATGTGTAAGTTATGACAACATTTTATATGTTTATCACTCATTTATGCACAAGCAGCGTCCCTGATACATCAACAACCAGGGGTTCCCCCAGAAAACTTCTAAGCTAAGCTCAGTGGTAGAGCGGCCAACCGTGATTTTGTAAAAAAAAAAAAAAATTTATTATCAGGAAGTTTAAAATTATGATGAATATATGGTGTTATGACTAGGGATGCACCGATCCGGCTTTTTCAGTCCCGATACCGATGGCTGGATTTTGTGTATCTGTCGATACCGATCCGATACTATTTGTGACTGATAGATCATGTGCCCTGGCTGCTTGGCCACAGGGATATCCGTTTGGATGAGAGGTTAGCGCACATGACCTTCACCTGGGAGTCGTGGGATCAAATCCCGTATGGGCCCTCGTTGTGTACCTTGCCACATAATGTTGAATTAATAAACTGTATAACTTCTGGTGCCTTTCCTGAAGAGACTAAAGGCACCAGACTTTACAAACTAAACATAACTGAGACAGAATAACAGATGTAAAACATAAAATTACCACCACAAAAAAAATTTCAAGGGAAAAATGAATCTTTTTTGGTGAATTTGTTGCAGATTTTCCCCGTTTTGAGTATCGGTTCATGGTATCGGTTAAGTTTAACCGATACAGATACCAGTACATTAGGTAGTATCGGGGCCGATACCAGTATCGGTATCGGTGCATCCCTAGTTATGACTCATTTATTAACAAAACTGATTTGTCTTACAAAAAAACATAATCTTGAAGTATGGTTTCACAAAATTCAAATTAAATAAATGTTTGTTTTTACTATAATTAAATCCTATTAGTATCAAATGATATTAATAGGATTTACATTTACAAATAACATAAATGTACATAAACGGTGAAGTGCTAATATGGCCAGTAGGTAAAACCAGGGAACCCAGAGGCGGAAGAAGTATGCTGTGCTGCTGGTTGACCTCTACTTTTAGCTGGACATGGTACAGCTCGGATCAGTGTAATCTGTCTGGTTTTACCAAACTCTTCCAGGGTCTTATCAAAATCAAGCCCAGCCACAGAGGGAACATTTATTTAGATGTTTAGGCGTTAGTTAGACGGAGAGGATCTAAAGCTGAATTGAATGGATATATTTGCTGAACCTACATGAATTAGCAGCCATCGTACTCTTTATATTTTAATATAAATAGAAGACATGCTTACCGTACTGTTGTAGAACCATCCGCTAAATTTAGGGTCGGCTAACCAGTTTGGATTAAATCTGCTGGTTCAGTTTAGGCCAACAGCCATGGGAACTGGCTCTGACTCATCATCACGCCGCAGCTCGTAACCTTGGCCTGGAGGTGAATGATTGGACTCATCGTTCGTTAGCGTGGCTTGGACAGGTAGAAGTTTTAGGCATTCAGATAATGAAAAATACATCTGACCTTTATTATTGCGCTCTCAACCGTGTCACCAGATGCAGTAAAAGTCGGACTTGCAGGTTAAAGTGCACTTTTCTTTTTAACATTTTAAATGTTAGTTTGTTGCATTAAAAAACAAATGAAAAAATAAGTGGCGCTTTGCCTGGGTGGGGCCAAGAGAAGCCTGGTGGTCTATCAAGCAGTGAATAAAACCCTGAATATCTATTAGTCCTTCCTGTTTGGTCTGTAGCTCATAATCTCCTGAACAAAAACACATCAGAAGCTCTTTATTGTAGTTTAAACAGTATTTTGGAAAATCTTATGTACATGCAGGTTTTATGCAGTGATAAAAACACATAATATTCCTCTTCAGCAGACATGTAAGAATTTTCTTGAAAACCTTTATTTGAGAATTAAGGAATTAGATATATCAATGTAGTTGGTTTGGAAAAGACTGAGAGAGTGATTAGAACAACTTTAATCTCTTAAATAAATCTCTGAGTTTCCTTTAATCAGTTTATTAAACCACACCTTTTCACACTGATTTCCCACTTTTGGATCTAGTTACCAAACGTCACAGAGTTCTGCTTCTACCACTTTAAATCTTAAGCTCATTCTTCTTCTTTTAAGCAGGCTATCGTCTAATCTTTCTTGCAGTTAAAATGAAGCAGTAGGTATTTCCGTGAATTTATTTTGTGTTAACTGTATGACCCATAACCAAGTCACTGGTGAAAATGAACAACTAAAAGTTGAATACTTGAGATGTAATAAAATAATCCTTTTAAAATATTCAGAAGGGAACAGGTTACATGTTGAGGCTCAGTAAAGGCGTGTTGTTAGTTGGAGCTGAAGTGTCATGTTTAAACAGAAGTATCATCACAGATGTGCTATAATTACTTTGAGTTAGACAGTGTTTGTGTTGATGATGGCATTGTTTGGGGGTTTTATGTGTATCATTAAATCCATATTCCTGTCACACTGGATGTGCAATGGTGATGTTTCAAGACATTTTATAGCAGAGACACCTTAGTGCTAAAGCACTAACATCAGATGGGGGGTTTCTCTGACTGCAGTTAGTGTGATGGGAGAGGAAGCATCGCCGCGCTTCACTGTTCTCTGCTGCCCATTAAAGTTGCAAACAATATGTCTGAGGCCATTCTTTTTCGCTTGGCATGCTTTAAATTGTGTTTTGCACTCTGTTATTTGTTTTAGATGAATGGTAGGAAAATGGACTCATCATGCTGACATGTTGATAATGGCTGCCCTTGAGCCCTCTGTCGTGATGTAGTGTTTAGCACGTGAAATGCCTTTCAAGATGGAGTGCAGTCTGGGAATCATAAAACACCGGCTGATGAAGACGAACTAAACGTCAGAAGAAGCTTCAGACCAAATGGCCTCAGGTTGTTTCCAGCACCGTTACAGATAGTTCAGCAAAGCTTAAACGCCTAATTATTTCTACCAATCCCACTGCTTGAATTATAACTGGCCACATGGCTGCAGCTGCCATTATGTACTGTTGCTCCAGTTCTCCATTATCTGAATGTTGGTTTTAACTGCTGATGAAATCCAAAACACCCGGTTCCTTTGTTACAACTGAGGTATCTTTATTGTGTGTATGACAGGAAGAAATTTCAGAGTTTCCAAGACAGACGACTCAGGGTTAATGAAGACGACTCCTCCAAGCTGAAAAAGGCCAGGATGGATGGAAAATTTCATGAAGCTCTGCTGGACAGGTATGAACACAACCAGGCTGGAAGAGTCCGGGGTTTTATTCCACCATTTTCTAAATTTAGAAGAAAAAAATTCACAACTTTAATTTTCTTGAGCAAAAATTGAAGGGGGAGGTTATTTAGTCAGCCGCCAATTTTACAAGTACTCCCACTTAGAAAAATGAGGGATACCTAACTATGAGAGACAACTCAGAAAGGAAATAAGCATTTGGTCAATAGCAAAAGTTCATCTCAGTACTTTGTTATTTTCTCTTTGTTGGTAATGACAGGTCAAGCATTTTCTGCAAGTCTTCACCATAGGGATGGGAATCTTACAACATCTCACGATTCAATTCGATTCCGATTCTTGGGGTGACGATTCGATTCAGAAACGATTCTCGATTCAAATAAAAAAAAATTTCTTAATCAATACTCTTTCATTCATCATTTGTGTCTGTGAGGAAGTGAGCCATGAATGTAATAGGGCATCAACACAAAATGGATTTTACAATCTATGTTGAGAGAAGGGAACTGGTTCAAAAGTAACAATGACATGAAATTGCAACTGGACATCCAAGACGTTTTAAACCAAATTTCTAGTCCTGAAAAATAAATGCTGATATATTTTAAGAAAAAATAAAATAAAATGTATTTTGTTTGTTCTTTGGTGCGTAGTAGAAAATACATTGAAAATATTTAGTATGCACCAAATGTTGCTTATAAACCATCATTAAACAGAAATTTATGGCTTTTGTTATTATTTTCATTGTTTTTGTTAGAAATTTAAAAAGTCCTAACGTTATTGAACTCAGCATATATTTGGGACTTCCTTGAAAGCGCCACAAGTGTGCAGCGGTGCTGGATGTTTATGTGTACCTTATAAAGAAAGATCGCTCTTATATACATGCAGATTTATAAAAAAAAAAAAAAACTTTAGCCAAGGGTGTCATTAGCATGGAGAAGACCTTTTAGACGTCCCAAACATTTACCTTCAGCAAAGACGGGGCGGGCTGGATTTCTCTTTCGTCTTTCATGCTGAAGCTTTAGCCTAGCGGCTACAGCTAGCTAGTGCTAGCAGCTAGCGCTAGCTAGCAAACGGCGCATCAGACCTGTCAATGCGACGGTGGCCGCGAAGCGAAAATGTAAAAAGGTTCAGAAAACATATTTTGAGAATCGATTCTCAAACATTTCGGGTCGATTCTGAATCTTGTTAAATAGGAATCAAGATTCAGACGTGAATCGATTTTTACTCACACCCCTACTTCACCAGGTTTTCATACCTTGTTGCTGGCATTTTGGCTCATTCCTCCATGCAGATCTCTAGAGCTGGAATGTTTTGGGGCTGTCGCTGTGCAACACAGACTTTCATCTCCTTCAAGATTCTCTATGGGGTTGAGATCTGGAGACTGGCTAGGCCACTCCAGGACATTGAAAGGTTTCTTACAAAGCCACACCTTTGTTACCCAGGCGGTGTGTTTGGGATCATTGTCATGCTCGAAGACCCAGCCATGTTTCAACTTCAATTTACTTTGCTTGTTTCCTTTTTACTCAATGGCCCCATTCATTCTTTCCTTTACACAGATCAGTTAATACAGGTAACGAGTGGAGGACAGAGGAGCCTCTTACATAAGAAGTTACAGGTCTGTCAGAGGCAGAAATCTGGCTTGTTTGTAGGTGAACAAATACTTATTTTTCACCACAATTTGCAAATAAATTCTTTGAAAATCAGATCATGTGATTTTCTGGATGTTTTTTCTCATTTTGTCTCTGATAGTTGAGGAATACGTATGATGAAAATTACATGGATAATTGGTGGCTGACTAAATACTTTATTTACCGCACTTTAATATTTTAATTATAGTCATTATCAGTAATTTGCCACTTTATGACTAGATCTTAACGTTTTATCCCTCACTCTTTAGTTTGTAGACTTTCTGGCTTCAAGAACTGTCATTTAAAAATAATAGGCCCATTTTTCAATTCAATTCACTTTTATTTCTATAGCGCCAGTTCACAACAAATGTCGTCTCAATCCAATTATACAAACATTCCAATCAGTTAAAAGTTTTCTATGTAAGGAATCCCAGCAGATTGTGCTGAGTCATTGATGTGAGGTTGTGCCCGGATCATGCAGACTCCAACCACAGCATTTCCTCTGCAATCCCTCATACTGAGCAAGCATGTAACGACAGTGGAGAGGAAAAACTCCCTTTTAACAGGAAGAAACCTCCAGCAGAACCAGAACCGGGCTCATTACAAGCGGTCATCTGCCACGACCGTCTGGGGGTCTGAGAAGACAGAGACTCCAACTACTTCAGAACTATAAATTCAAGTCTAGCTGGTCTGAGTCTGGTTAAATGGCCAAATAACTTACTGGAGAAGCTAGTTATTTCAAACATAAATTACAACTTAAAGGTAATAAAGTTCTTAAAGCAGGTTTTATGTAGAGTTGGTCTTTTTGTTCAGATATTAATAACACAGAAAGAAGTTCTGTCACAGTCCAGTCAGAAGCTTTTGTTGTTCCTGGATGGATTTGTCGAACCTACAACTTGTAGGTGAATATTCAACGCTCAAAAAGAAATTCAGAAATTGGACTGTGGAAAACTGTACAGGAACCATGTGTCCTCGACGATGAGTCAGTCAGAATAAGAGCAGGATTTAATGGCGCCTCCCCTGGCTGGGTGGTGTCATTACAAGATGATAAAAAGTGCTTTACTTGCTTCACTTCTCAACATCACAACCACAAACTTCAACATGTGTCATTGGGCTTTCATGTGTTGGACACAATCTGATAAGTGTGGTGTGCATTTGTGTTCACACCCCTGACTGAATAGGAGTTTACTTTCTTATCCAACCATCAATCATTTGTCTTCTGCAAAATGTTTTAGCTGCAGGTACATGTAGTGTCAATGATTTAAAAATGCTGTGGCTCCTAATTTGTTATAAATAATCTCAGCAGCGTTTAAGTTTAGGATCTGATAAATTTGTGTAGAAAATGTAGCTGATAGATGTAGCAGATCTGTTTCAGCCTCTGGGAAATCAACGTTTTTGAATATTTTTTGGGATATTTATTTGTTCACGTCTCAATGATAGAGTATTGAAAAATCTATATTTTCTTTACATAAAACAAATAAATTAATTAATTAAATTCAATGTGGAGAAGCTTTATTGTTTCTTGCACAGTTTCATTTAAATAATATTTCTCTAATATTGGTGTATATACAGTAAAAATGTTCAGTGATATTTTTAGACTGGGGTAAACTGGTTGTGAAATGTTTTCTGTTTGTTTGCAGGAGGAGCAAAATGAAAGCAGACAGATACTGCAAATGAAACCTGGATTTCTGCCACGCCTCTTTTAAAGTCCTACTTTTTACACTGATCTGTCTGTTTTTGGTTTTTATATTTAAAAATAAACCTTTTGTTGGTTAAATGACTTTATTGGTTGGCATTGCTTGTACTACCCCTACGTGTCTTGTTGACCTATGAACTTCAGGTGATTTTTAGTGTAATGAGCTAGTGTGTGTGTGTGTGACCGTAGCGTTCCCAGTGGGCTCGGATTATCTCTAGAACTATGGAAATAACTAAATGTACGATTCATTTATCCTGAGATCAACCAGTTAGGCTTAAAACTGTGTTGCAGTGATATTTTTCCTATGAACCATATAAAACAGTTCAGGAAGCCTCCTACAGAAGTCAAGACGGGATTTCTTATTTGCTGGGTTGTTTTTTTTTTTTGAAAAGTGCACATTCATTGGTGCAACAAATTAACTGTGGCACAAGGTGCTGTACATAATGTAATAAATTAAAGAGGCGTAATCCTAATTAGAATTAGCCTACAGTTTAATGATGTGACTGAAGCAGATCATTTGTCAGCAGACAAATTTTAATCTTACTCCTGAGTGTGTGCACATGGGGTAAGATTGGAGGGAGGGGATATAAATGTGTTCATGCTCAAACTTTGTGGGGGGGTATATATGTCGGGTAGTTTTTATTCTGTTAATACTTTGAACTGCATTTTCTTTTGTAAGAAAAGAGCTTTATAAATAAAGTTTGATTGATCCTGCTGCTTTATCACCTTCTATCCTTCCAACTCTGGCCACTTTCTTATTCCTTGATTACGGCAGAGCATTCCTAAAGCATGATGCTGCCAACACCCTGTTTTTCCACTGGGATGGTGAGTTCAGGTACAGCTTCCGATTTCTTTATTAACATTGTCGTTTGGCCGCTTCTAGAGCGCCATTCGCACCGCTAGTCTTAAGATATCTGTTGTAAATCAACACTATAGAAAAAAAACAGAATTGCATTTTTGTCCTTGTGTTCTTTTTCTGCCACTTTTTAAAATAAAGAAATAAAGGCTCATGGGTTGCCTGACTAATATTACTGTTATTAGATTCTTGCAGCTCAGTTGTCCCGCTCTTGCAAAGTCACCATGGGCCTCTTGGGGGCTTCTGAGTCATCACAAACAGACACCGTTTGCTGATTGGACGACCGCTGAAGCCCCACTACATTTCATTTATAGTTAAGAGTAAAAGAAGTTTGAGGGTTTTAATGTGATATAAATATATATAAGTAAATATAAGGCGCTGTTCTTATCACCCCTTTGTAGCATATTGTTTAGAGCCAGGACGGCTATCTGACCTCTGCCCATACACACCCATATTTATATATAATATATATATATAATCGTAGATGAAGGAGGGTAGCTCACCATCCAAAGGTGAACTGGATGGAATCAGACGAGAGAGGAAAAGAAAAAATTTTGAGATAAAAAGGGGGGGGGGGGGGCTGACACAATTAGTTAAATGTAACAACTCAATAGGCAGATCAGTCTTAACAGTTAAACAATGAAACAACTTCAAAGTAGTTGATATTCAAATATCAGAATGCGTGCATGAACGACAAAACCTACATGAACAAAAAAAGTAAAGATTCAGCAATTCCATTTATGTAAACTGAATATACTTAAATGAATCACATTAGCATAAAGCTAAGATTTCAACAGACCACATTCAAATGGAAAAATAAATGTGCAACAAAGAAAATGAGGCAGTAAGCCAGATCAATACTATACTCTCATTACCAGATGGGTATTGTGAGCCATTATTGTGGTCTAATTTATCACTTGCAGCCAGACTGGTTAAAACCACGAGACAAAGAATTACTGAAAGTAAAACTGGATTTTACACCATTTGGTTCTAATATTAAAGTGATAAATACAAAATCACTAAAAACATTTTAAGCCTTGCTGATCATATGCTTTAATGTTGCAGTGGTTTAGGTATCACTGCCTCTCTGCAGTCCCATTGGTGGGGAAAAAATAAAACAAGTTTAACTCACCCATGAGTTGAGGGATGAGAATAATCACGGGTACAAGCCAGGAATTATTGGAGGTGACTGTGATGATATGCCCAAATTAGTACAAGTATACAACAATACTGAACATGTAGAAGCAGATCTGTAAAACTCACTGAGACACCAAGCCTTCGCCATTCCCACACCCAAGTTACCATTAAGCAGTTGTAGTTTGTTTCTTTCTTAGATTGAATCATTCAATCGTCAAACACCGCAGCAAGGTCATGTCTAGCAAAGACTTCAGGGATGCTGTTCAGTCGGTTAATCACACTCTGTGTCCATGTCGGTGATAATGGAGAATCTACAAAGTCGTACTGTAGCGAAGATGAGGTGTTGGGAAGTTGATCTCCACAGTGGATGCTCAGTTCTTTAGAGTGAATGCTCTTGAAAGAACACACTTCTCCAATCACTGTCCGTGCTGGGATGGTAATGGCATGGTTGGACTCATTCGTGATCACCACCGGAAAGTGGCATTGCTGATGTCGTGGCAGATCGTAGAGACAGGACTTTACCAGGAGACCCCCAGGCAGAACCTGAGAGATAGGATGCTCACTTATGACTGCATTTTCACCTTGCAGCACCTTTGTGGCCAATGACCGCTCGATGACTGTTGTCGAGCCAGCAGAGATGGGACAGGGTTGGTTGAGCTGCAGGGTGGTGTGTGGATCTTCATGGCTTTGCTTGTGGCGATGCTGAAAGGTTATGATGACGGATTCATAACCACAGGCAGACGGTCGAAGGATTTGGTTAGGGTGAAAGTCACAATATTCCTGGTAAGCTGGATCAAGTGTGTTAGTGTTAACCAGGATGAGGGACTGACATGACTTCACATCAGGAACAAGTAGAGCAAGGAGGTCAACAGTGATGGTGGAACCGAGGAAGTCAGGTAGAAATGTAGAATAGGGTACCAGTTGTCCATTAGCCTCTTTTATCTCTAACTGAACATTCAAGGGTTTAATCTCATGATCTGTGATATAGGATGCGTACATGGAGTAAGGCACTCTGGTGACCTGGGAACCTGTATTAAAAATACAGTGCTGGGGTTGGCTGCACTGATGCCGGTTTAAAAGAGATGGCCATCCTCACCACTGTTGAAACGGTACCCCGGCTTGGGCTTTGCTGCAAACTGGGATGGTGGCTAGGCTGCCGTGGTGCTGACTCGGACTCTGGGTTCTTCTAAACAGACCGGAAGGTCGACTTCTGATGCTGGAGGTGTTGCATCTGCTTTCTCAGTTCCTTAAGCTTAGTTTCCGAGGAGCATGAGCAACAACAGGAACCCTGTGACTGCATGGTCACTTTCTGCTTGGAGGAACTGGAGTTGGTTTCTAACAGATTTTCCCTGCTCAGCAACACACCCGCTGAGAAGCAGACCCTGGTAACTCATACTGAGCAAGCATGTAGCGACAGTGGAGAGGAAAACTCCCCTTTAACAGGAAGAAACCTCCGGCAGAACCAGAACCTGGATCAGTACAAGGGGTCATCTGCTATGACCGTCTGGGGGTCTGAGAAGACAGAGAAGAGACAGCATGGAGGATACTCAGAAATTGGTTGTCTGGTTCATAGCATTACTTCCTTATTCCGCAGGGTACCAGATCGGGTGGAGCTTCTATGGGGAGAAAAATACTGGGAGAAAACTGGGTTAACAATTGCAATTACAGCAGAAAAAATCTATCTGGGCCCGTATACCTAAAGAATTTTTGTGCAAAAAGTGGCTCCTAGTGGCCAAATTCTTAGAAAATTCTCCGAGTCATGACGTTTTCCGCTAAAAGTGACACAAAAATTCCAGTTAATATAAAAAGCTAATCCTCAAGATTCCTTGCGCTTAAAAGGGCTCCTAAGGCGAGATCTGCTAAGAGCAGGGAAGAGGACTTTTAGTGGCTTAGGAGTTCCCTAAGCAGCTGTGTTTGTAGGATATTTGTTAACAAGCCTTCATAAATAGACAGCCAGCAATCACAGGCATTGATAAAAGCTGAGCCGTGTTACCCTCGTTAAGACCACACTGAGTTGTAACGTTGCAATTTCTACTTCATTAAGGAAAGCCCCTTGAGATAGGCCATCTTGTTTTCAATGGGGTCCAAATGGGAGTGAAAGTAAAAAATATGCTAGATAGGATATTAATATGAGCAAATAAGACACGAATCATTATTTGAACACGGTGTAATGAGCTTAAGTTTTCACACATTTTAGATTCTAATGTTAGGCTATAACCCCTGCAGCTTACTATTCATTTTCCAGATATTTTCTTGAATGTGAAATATTATTTACAATTACAGTCTGCATAAGATTAGAGTGTATAATTTTTTATTGATTGAGGGTACATCCTTTGCTCATAATCACCAAAAGTTAATTTTCATCAAACTTGTAGGATCAACCAATCACAGCTTTTGAAATGATGACTCATACCTAGCAACCACACCTCCTCACTAAGACAGGATTTTCCATCCATTCCTTCCTCAGAGTTCACTGAAAATGTTCTGGAATCACTTCTAAGCTAAAAATCCTGGCAAGTAATTTTTAAGTTAAGTTAGGAGCTCTCTGAGAGGATTCTCAGAATCTTTAGGGATACGGGCCCTGGAGAGTAGTAGAAGAGAGAAGAAAAGTGGTCGGTCTGTCCTCAAACAGTCTAAGCCTATAGCAACATAACTACAAAAATAGCTCAGGATTAACTAAGCCATTCTAACTATAAGCTTTATCAAAAAGGAAGATTTTAAGCCTAGTCTTAGAAACAGACAGAGTATCTGCCTCATGGACTAAAACTGGGAGCTGGTTCCACAGGAGAGGAGCCTGATAACTAAAAGATCTGCCTCATATTCTACTTTTTGAAATTCTAGGAACTACCAGTAGACCTGCATTCTGAGAACAATGTGCTCTGTTAGAAACATATGAAACAATCAGATCTCTGATGTATGATGGAGCTGATTATTAAGGGCTTTATACGTAAGGAGGAGGATCTTAAACTCTATTCTGGATTTAACAGGGAGCCAATGGAGAGAAGCCAAAACAGGAGAAATGTGATCTCTCTTTTTAATATTCATCAGAAGTCTTGCTGCAGCATTTTGGATGAACTGAAGGCTTTTGATTGCATTTTGTGAACTTCCTGATAATAAGGAATTACAGTTCTCTAACCTTGAAGTAACAAATGAATGGACTAGTTTCTCTGCATCACTCCTGGACAGGATGGTTCTAATTTTAGCAATATTCCGAAGGTGAAAGAAAGAAATCCTACAAACCTGTTTAATATGAGATTTAAATGTCATATCTTGGTCAGAAATTACACCAAGGTTCTTTACATTATTACCAGAGGCCAAATTAATGCCATCCAGATGAAGTGATTGATTTAGCAGTTTCCTTTTAAAGGTTCTGGTCTAAAGATAACAACTTCTGTCTTGTCTGAATTTAAAGTAGAAAATTCAGAGTCATCCAGGTTTTTATGTCTTCCAGACATGTTTGTAATCTTCCTAACTGATTGGTTTCATCAGGTTTTATGGATAAATATAATTGTGTATCATCAGCATAACTGTGGAAATTAATTCCATGTTGTCTAATTATTTTACCAATTGGAAGCATATATATAGTAAAGAGAATCAGTCCAAGCACAGAAACCTGTGGTACTCCACAAGTAACCGTTGAGTGTGAAGAAGATTTATCATTGATATGAACAAACTGGAATCTGTTGGACAGATCTGATTTAAACCAGCCTAGTGCTGTTCCCTTTATCCCTACAACATGTTGGAGCCTTTCTAAGAGAATATTATGATCGACTGTGTCAAAAGCAGCACTGAGATCTAACAAGACCAGAACAGTCACAGATCCATTATCTGAGGCCATTAGAATATCATTAGTAACTTTTACCAGTGCTGTTTCAGTGCTATGATGAGCTCTAAAACCTGACTGAAATTCCTCAAACAGGTTGTTGCTGTTTAGATGCTCACATACTTGATTAGCAACTATTTTCTCAAGAATTTTGGATAAGAAAGGAAGGTTAGATA
Source organism: Apricaphanius iberus (assembly GCA_028564705.1). Taxonomy (NCBI): domain Eukaryota; kingdom Metazoa; phylum Chordata; class Actinopteri; order Cyprinodontiformes; family Aphaniidae; genus Apricaphanius; species Apricaphanius iberus. Next base: position 145,878 of record JAPXFQ010000379.1, on the reverse strand, counting down.
TAGGTCTGTAGTTAGCTAAATCATCTTGATCCAGGGAGGGTTTCTTAAGTAAAGGTTTAATTACAGCAACCTTAAATTCCTGAGGCACATATCCATTTATTAAAGATAGATTCATCATGTCTAGAATAGGGCCAGTAACCAGAGGGAACACTTCCTTAAATAATTTGGTTGGTATTGGGTCTAACATACAAGTTGAGGGTTTAGATGAAGCTAATATTTGTGATAATTCAGAAAGCTCAACAGAATCAAAAAGGTACAGACATAAACATGGTTCTACAGTTCTCTCTGATACTGCCTCAGTTACTGAGAGAGAGTTAGTCATGTTTGGGAGAATGCCAATGATTTTATTCTTTATAGAATTTATTTTATTTATGAAGAATCACATAAAGTCATCACTACTGAGAGAAGGGGGAATAGTTGGCTCAACAGAGCTATGACTCTAAGTTTGGTAACTGTACTAAAAAGAAACCTAGGATTGTTTTTATTTACCTCTATTAATGATGAGAAATATGCTGTTCTAGTTTGTCGAAGGACGTTTTTATAAAGTAGTAAACTATTTTTCCAGGTTAGAAAGGAATCATTTAAGTTTGTAGAGCGCCATTTTCTATCCAGTTTCCTAGTATTCTGCTTTAAAGTACGCAACTCTGTTTTAAACCTGTGAGCCAGCCTCCTATGGCTGATTACCTTCTGTTTTAAGGGGGCTACACTGTCTAGTGCCAAACGCAGTGAGGAAGTAATACTTTGAACCAGACCATCAATTTCTGAAGGGTTAGTGTTGGAATTACTGCCATCCACTGTGGTATTCTGAGACGGATAGGGAAACAAGAATGGAACAGATTCTTTAAAACTTGTTACAGCATTGTCTGATAAAGTTCTACTGTAATGTCATTTTCTTTCAGATTTTGGAACGTTGAGTAAAGTAAATTCGAAGGTTATCAAAAAATGGTCAGATAGGACTGGGTTATGTGGGAGGACTATTAGTTCATCACACTCAATGCCGTATGTCACTACAATGTCTAAAGTGTGCCGACCAGAGTGTGTGGGTCCCTTCACTTTCTGAGTAAAGCCAATTGAGTCTAAGATAATATTAAAGGCTGCAGTTAAGCTTACTTTCAATGTCCCCGTGGATATTGAAATCCCCTACTATAATTATCTGATCAGTGTTTAAAACTAAATCAGATAAAAAATCTGAGATCTGGTCAAAGAATTGAGAGTAAGGACCACAAACAAAAGTGGTTTTAATGTTTTGTAGCTTGAATGAGGAAAACTAAGGATTAGATGTTCAAAAGAGCTGGAGTTAATAATTGTGTAACGACCTGCGGTTGTTATGACACCACATGGCCAAGCGCTCCACCAATCCTCTCACCTTCATCCCTGATTGCAAACACTCAGCACCTGTGCACACTGCTCCACCTTACCCTTTAAAATGCCTCCAGGCTCCACTCACTTCCTCATTTCACCGGTGAACAACAGAGTGGCGTGGAAACTGTAGATAGTAGCAATTTTAACCGCACAAACAGGCTGTAGAGAGCTGAAGAGATCCTCCCGTCACGCAGCTGATCCACTAAAACTGAGATTGTGTTTGTGTCAAACCGCTCATCACTTTGGTTTCACTAAAACACGCCCTGTCTACTTTTTTGTGTGTGTGTTCCTTGAACACCCTGACTCTACTTCCTCCTTATATGGATGCAATCATGCAATTTTAATCAGCATAAGGGTATATGTCCAGTATGTATGTCCTTGTGTAACTGGTATTTTTCATATTATTCAACTTGTAAACAATAGAATTCTCCAAAAACGCTGTATGTCAGGAGGGAGACCTGACTGTCACCCTAAACGATATTCATCCAAATCAATAAAGCAAAAACCAGAAACCGTTACAATTGGTCTAGGGCGAATTTGCAAATCTGAATGAAATAAAATAAAATTGCCTTACCAAAGATGGTTTCAACTCCTCCTCTTCGCCCAGTACTTCTAGGAATGTAAAAAATTAGGATAATTGGAAGGAGTTGACTCATAATTACAAAATCCTCCTGCTGCAACCAGGTTTCTGATAGGCAAAATAGATCCATTTTATTATCTCATATCAAGTCATTTACTAATAAAGTCTTTGAGGAGAGGGATCTTATGTTTGGTAAACCACATCTAATTGGCCTATTTCCTTGTTTGGTCAGAGTCGTATTTATTTTAATGAGATTTTCATAGTTTGCTTTTGTCAGGTTAACTTTTAGTCTATTTGATTTTGGCCGTGGTTAAAACACTTTCTCAATGGGGTATTGAGTGGGTAACAGTACAGAAGCTGTAGAGAGGTGGCTTAAACTACGACTCTGCTTCCTGGTCTGGACCCTGGTTTGTCAGTGTTTTGAAGGACTAAGAAATGTATCCAGATTCCTAGAAAGAAGAGCTGCTCCATCCAAAGTGGGATGGATGCCGTCTGTCCGGATCAGAAACGTTTTCCAATTATCAATGTAGCCCACGTTGTTTGCTGGACACCACTCAGACAACCATAGATGAAATGACAGCATGTGGCTAAACATGTCGTAACTGGTCCGATCGGGCAGGGGTCCAGAAAAGATTACACAGTCCGACTTTTTTTTTTTTGCAAACTTACACACTGAAGCAACACTAATTTTAGTGACTTCTGATTGGAGTAACCAGGTTTCATTACTGCCAGCATGAATAACAATCTTACTGTATTTACTCTTATCTTTAGCCAGCTATTTCAGGTGGGATTTGATGTCGCCTGTTCTGGCCCCTGGAAAACATTTGATTTTAGTCAGTGGTTTCTAATCTAAACCATCCCAGTTTGCAGCAAAGCCCAAGCCGGGGTACCGTTTCAACAGTGATGAGGATGGCCATCTCTCTTAAACCGGCATCAGTGCGGCCAACATGTCGTCACTGGTCTGATTGGAACAGAGGAAATAAATAAATAAATAAACAGAGAATACATTATCAAGGAGTAACTCAATAGCAAAGAGGGAAGAGCATGAGGCTGAATACCTGTCTGTCTGACTGGCGGGTGTGTGGCGTACCAAAGACTGTAGCTCTGGTGCCAGAGTCTTCCTTTTGCCAGTCGCATGTCGGAGTTCAGTCTTGTTTGGTAATGCTGCCTAAACTGGGTGGTATACTCTATGTAAGGCTAAATACTGGCTCCATTTTTGTCTTGTGTTACTGAATTTAGTAAACAGAGACAGTTTAAGAGTAGTGTTGCAGTGAGCCAATCAGAGGACAGAAACTTGCATGTCATCTTATTGAACAAGACCCCCAAATCTTTTTGAGTCTCCATGCCCACTCCCACACTTACATGGCATAAACTGAAATAGACTGGGAATTTTTTGTTGTTGACAGAAACAGACTCAGACGGCAATCTTTCATACCAGAGAACATTGAAAGATTAATAAAAACACCAGTAAACAAGACCTTTAAGAAACCCTCCCTGGATCAAGATAATTTAGCTAACTACAGACCTATATCTAACCTTCCTTTCTTATCCAAAATTCTAGAGAAAATAGTTGCTAATCAAGTATGTGAGCATCTAAACAGCAACAACCTGTTTGAAGAATTTCAGTCAGGTTTTAGAGCTCATCATAGCACTGAAACAGTACTGGTAAAAGTTACTAATGATATTCTAATGGACTCAGATAATGGATTTGTGACTGTTCTGGTCTTGTTAGATCTCAGTGCTGCTTTTGACACAGTCGATCATAATATTCTTTTAGAAAGGCTCGAACATGTTGTAGGGATAAAGGGAACAGCACTAGGCTGGTTTAAATCATATCTGTCCAACAGATTCCAGTTTGTTCATTACTAAATTTTCCATCACATTCATGTAAATGATACATGCTCCTCACACTCTAGTTATTTTTGGAGTACCACAGGGTTCTGTGCTTGGACCATTTCTTTTTACTATATTTGCTTCCAATTGGTAAAATAATTAGACTGATTGGTATGAATTTCCACAGTTATGCCGATGATACATGACTATCCATAAATCAAGATGCATCCAATCAGTTAGGTAAATTAAAGGCATGTCTTGAAAACATAAAAACCTGGTTGGGAATGGGACGCAGTTCTTTAAGTTATCAGGCTCCTCTCCTGTGGAACCAGCTCCCAGTTTTAGTCCATGAGGCAGATACTATGTTTGTTTTTAAGACTAGGATTAAAACCTTCCTTTTTGATAAAGCTTATAGTCAAAGTGGCTTAGGTTATCCTGAGATATCTCTGTAGTTATGTTGCTATAGGTTTAGACTGTTGGGGGACAGACTGACCACTTTTCTTCACTCTTCTACTACTCTTCAGATGTATTTTCTTTGTTATTATGACTGTTAACCTTTTTTTTCTAAGTGTATTTCTCGCTGTAGAAGCTCCACCTGGTCTGCAATTCTGCTCACCTACAATACCTGTCGGATAAGGACATCTTGTGTTCTGTAAACTTTTTTGTTTCTTAATATGGAAAGTTCTTTCTGTGTCTCTTCTCTGTCTTCTCAAACCCCTAGACGGTCGTAGCAGATGACAGTTTCTGGTTCTGCTGGTTTACAGGTTAACAGGTTTCTTCCTGTTAAAGGTGAGTTTTTCCTCTCCACTGTCGCCACATGTTTGCTTAGTATGAGGGATTGCTAACAGGATTGCTGTAGTTGGAAAGTCTACATCAACAGGGCACAACCTAACGTTAATTATTTGCAATGCAACTCCTGGAAACCTTTAAATGGAAGCCTTTGTTTTTAGCTGGTTGGAATGTTTATATAATTGCACTGAAATGACTTCTCTTGTAAAGTGCCTTGAGATGACATCTGTTGTGAATCGATGCTATATGCATAAACTGAATTGAATCAAATAAAAGTATTTGATGGGAAAACCTAATCATTCATTATATTCTGGTTTTAGAGCCTCATTCTCTAAGCACTACAGCTCTTAGCATAATGTTTTTATCACTCTCCATCAGAGTCAATCTAGATTTGTCAGGTCGCATAATTTTTCACATTGCTCCTGAATGCATAATTTATTGTTCTTTTTTAAACTGTACTCATTTCAGTGTTAAGCTTTAATTTTAAAGACTAAATTGTTTTAACAATTTAATCAAGAGTTCTTTTTTGATTGCTTTGATTTGACAGCATGTTTAGGTGACCTCTGATCAATTCTTTGACAGTCATCACTTAGTATTACTGATATTTCAGGGTTTAAAAATCAGCTCTTAATTCCGTTTTTATTTCCTCAGCCTTGCCACCTCACCAGAGGTTTTCCATGGTGAAAGGTCTGTGAAGAGCGACTATGAAAAAACTCTGGACTCAGTTGTCGCTCATTTTCCAAAATATCATGAATGTTTATTTGTGGAAACCACTCACATTGTTGGTGGGAAAGGTTTTATCTTTAGTTTATTATTGCTGTGTTCCATTTGTCTCTAAGGTATGAAACTGGGATGTGTTGCAGTTGTCGGTCAGAAAACCAGGTTTTATAGATATTCTTTATGTCTAGGTCAAAATGCATCAAACTTGCAAGCCGTATTTTATGCATTCATGCTAAAAGAATGCAGTTTTTCACAAATGCATGTTTTGGTTTTAAATGAAGCAGTGATATAGAATTATGAGATTGGGCTTGCAGACTTCCTGCTAAACATTCTGCCATTCATTCAATCTATCAATATCTAAAACACACTTTGAACAATGTACTAAATGGCTTTGTGTCATGGCATCTGTCCTATGAAGGAACCCCAGAAATGAATTGGGAATGTTGTGGCCGTTGCCCTAAACAATAGAGTCCAGTTAATTTGTCTAATCTGACATGAAACCAAATGTAAAGAGACTCTGAGTGCTAAACAAACATGTCTGGTCACAGTTTAAACACGAGAAGCAGGAGTCACAAGCAGAAATGGACGTTATCAACCACATGAGTGGTTCTGTGGTCCACTTTCAGTTCCGTATGGGACAGACCACTGGCGTTTTGGGGAGGGGGGGGTTTAGTTTTACGTCAAATAAATTAATTCCTTATATTTTACCTTTATTCCGAAAACGTAATTAGATTTTATAGCAAGACGTCATATTTGGCTGATTTTCCAGGGGGAGAAGGAGGGGGTCTGCTGCCTTTCTCAAAAATGGTTCAGTCCAAAGTCACGAGGATAGTCAGCAACTTCCGCAAACTTATAGCGTCACTAAAAACAAACAGGACGGTCCGAGTCCGGTCAGTCAGCCTGGAGAAGATGGCTCGCTGCGGTCTCCTCCTTTTAACAGCTTTTCTCTCCGTCACGTCGGGACAGTTTGTCCCACCGGTGAGTTCCTGAACACGGCGCCTGGTTCCTGCTGCTTTAACCTGGTTCCTTTAACCCAGTTGTTGCATCTCTAACATGCTTACTACACCTAACCTGTTCCTGCTCCGCTAACTCCGTCTTTTCTCCTCAGTACACTGAAGACTGCCGGACGGACATGTACCCCCCCAACGGTCCGACGTAAGTGTCAGAAATGCCGATAAACTCTGAGTCATTGATGTGTTTAGTAACTGAGCCCTGCTGCTGCCTTCACTGACTCCTGGACTTCTCAGCGCTGCTTAACTTGCAGGTTGTTGTTCAGATTGTCGACATTCAGCTAAGCAACGCAGTAGATCATACCAGACTTTAAAATGAATAATTCAGGAAAACTATGAAGGCTGTAAAGAAATAAAGTTAATACGCAACGTCTCGGTCGGTCTTCAGAATGAGAAAGACATGAGAACATGCCAGAGAAGTAATGCAGGTGTGTCATGGCTGGTTGTCTAGACTCGCCCGCAGTTAAAGTTAAACTCTTGGAAATGTGGCCAACGAGGAGGAGGAACCGATCCTCCTTCCAGAAGGAGCTGGCTGCCATTGTGGGGATGTTTGAGTTCCTTTTAATCATCGTTACCAGGGTGACCAGACATGGACCAATGGTTGATCCAGATTTGACCAACTTTTCAACACGAACGCCCACAATAGAAACTCAGAAGAGGGATTTACTGCAAAAGTTTAAATAGTAAATTATTATAATTTTTAAAAATCTGTTTTTCAGACTTCATTTTTTTAATCCCCAGTGAAAGCTCAATAAGTGACCTCAGAACAGCAGACTTCAGCGATTTTCTTTGTGTCCAGGTTCAAAGGTCCGGTCAGGTGGTACACCATCGACCTGGACCTGCCACCCAGCAAGAGATGGACGGCTGTGATCTCTGACAAAAAGAACCAAGTAAGAGGATTAGCAGCTGGTGAGGAAGCCAGTAAGTGTGAGTGTAAGGTGAAAGTCAGTCAGGATGTCCTTGTTTTCAGCTGACCGCCATGATCCAGGCCATCAGAGACCTGGCCGACGCCTTGGTGCCCAGCGGGAGGCTGATAGAGCTGGTTGATATCACCCTGGTGAGAGCAATCGTCTTCTGTCACCACAGAGTTTTACTTCTGGAGGTTTTCTCTTGCTTTATGCTTCTCTAATGTTTTCCAGCCTTTAATGGTGGACACTCTCCCAAATCCGTTCAGTGATGAGATCAGGGGAATAGCTGCTGCCTCAGGGGTTCCTCTGGGTAAATGAATATCAATTATCACTTCTTTAGCTGGCAAACCATCCCAGCTGACCTCCTGCCTTTGTGTGTCTGTAATGTAGGCGAAGTTGTTCTGTTTAACATCTTTTATGAGGTGTTCACTGTCTGCACATCCGTCATTGCTCAAGATGAGAAAGGTGAGTCTGTGGTTTGAACAAAGTCTGTGAACTCAGTGAAAATCAATAGATGGACTGTAACGCTTTGGGACTTTGCTCTTTTAACAGGGAACCTCCTTCATGGCAGAAATCTAGATTTTGGATTATTTTTAGGGTAAGGACATTTAGGATTACACAATTTGTAAATTATAACCCAAAAAGTCAAAGTATTATTTGGATTTTCTGAGATCAGTCCAAAGAAGTGAATAAATGTGAAATGGAAGGAAAAAGGCAGTGCCATCTTTAGCTTTAAAGAAAACCAGAGGAAGAGTAGGAGCTCTGGAGGAGCTGCAGACATCCATGGCTCAACAATTAAATGTTCACCTCTGGTCTTAATGTGGCAGGCATGTAGGGAACAGAGCCAAGATGTGTGGGTCAGATGAGTCCTAAAGGGAGCGTTATAAACCTCAGTCCTACATGTGTGGAGATCTTATTAAATGGGTTAGATCTGAGAATATGAATGTAGACCTACAACTAATAGATGATGTTCAGACACGCTCCTCTTGGCGAATATTTCACTTTCTGTCTGGACAAAGACTAGCAGCTGTTATTACAGTGGAAGGTGTTTCTATTAAGTAATTTGGGATGAAAACACATACACAGCACACTTTGCAGATTTTTAGTTAAAAAAAACGTATTATTTTCCTTCCATTGCACATTTATGCACCTCTTTGATTGGTCGATGATGTAGTCCCACTAAAAAGGCCGGAACATGACGGCATGTTGAAAGGTTTATAAAGCATGGAGGCTTTGCTGCAGTAGTTGGATATTAATGTTTCTCCTTGCAGCTGGGATATGAAGAACAAGTCGTGGACCATCAGTGAGAAGCTGAAGCCTCTAGTGGTCAACCTGGACTTCCAGAGAAACAACAAAACCGTATTCAAGTCGACCAACTTCGCCGGCTACGTGGGCATGCTCACCGGCATCAAGCCTGTACGCCTTTTAAACACACAGAACACTTTCTAGTTGGGAAGCACAAATATTCAAACTGCTTTTCTTCTGCTGCAGCGCCTCTTCACTCTGACGATGAACGAGCGCTTCAGCCTCGACGGAGGATACATCGGTGAGTTGTCAGCTGGAAGTTTCCCACCAGGTGGAAGAAAGCTGCTGGCTTTCTGGTTGTGACTCGTAGTTATGATGCTGCAGGAATCCTGGAGTGGATCATGGGACAAAGAGATGGGATGTGGATGAGCTTCCTCACTCGATCCGTCCTGGAGAACGCAACCAGGTTCCTCAGTTGAATATTTATAGACCTTTTCAGCATGAGTCTGATTTAAATATCCCCCAGATTGTCTCTGTCCAGCCTGATAAAGCGGTACTGGGATTAGCAGCTGGTTGGTTTCTTTGTGTTCCCATCAGCTACGAGGAAGCCAAGAATCAGTTGGCTCAGACCAAGATGCTCGCTCCAGCCTACTTCATCCTGGGAGGAAATCAAAGTGGACAAGGCTGCATCATCACCAGGTCCAGGGAGCTCAGCATCGACGTGCTGGAGTGAGAACTCAACCTTCTTCTAGCTAAATCATCCGCCTTGTCAAAGTGTCGAACAAGGAACTTGTGTATTCTCTGGTTTCAGATCACCTGACTGCAGCTTCCTAAACTCACCGTTCTGACTGGGCTCAATTTTGACCAGAGTTGTCTTTTTGTTCCAGGATTGATGTGAAACTGGGCCGATGGTACGTTCTGGAGACCAACTATGACCACTGGAAGGAGCCCTTCTTCCTGGATGACCGCAGGACTCCTGCCATGAAGTGCATGAACCAGACAACACAGGCGGTAAGTCCTGGCTGCTCCAGAAGGGGACTGAGTTGCTGCCTGTTTTGTTAAACTGTTACGTCACCCATGATTTATGATCTGTTTTTAGAACATCTCTGTGAACAGCCTGTACGATGTGCTCTCAACCAAACCTGTGTTAAACAAGGTGAGCCTTCTCATTTGTGATGGACTTCTGTCTCTGCCTTTAATTTGATTACGCAGTCGCTTTGTTAATCTGATCATTTCTGTTCATCTGATCCTGCAACAGGCAGATTTAAACCTCTGCTGCTTTTTCTAATAATTGTCAAGGCATCAGGATCCCAACCCAGACGCCATGTTCAAATATTTGATTTATCGCTACAAAAAATGCTTCATAAATGCAACACTGATGTTTGAAGGGACATGTCTGAAGATTGACTCACCTCAGCATGCTGCATGCATGGAATGTGCTGATGAAGTCCTTAGCCCCAGTGAACAGACTCTACACAATCAGTGTCCCGTATCTCTTTACAGTAGCTTCACAGAAACCAGTTTTTAGAGATGCCGACATGTCTAAGATAATAAACAGTGTCCCTTTATATTGTGTATATAAGCTTTTGTTGTTGTCGTTTTAGTTGACCACCTACACAACACTGATGCAAGTGTCTAAAGGAAAGCTGGAGTCGTACATTCGGGACTGTCCCAACCCGTGCATGCCCTGGTGATGACCGTTCATCATAACTCGTTTGGAGGACACTAAACCTGTAAAAGTCTTCTGTATAATACTGTAAACGCTAATCCAGCCTTGGTGAAGGTTTGTTTTCCCACCTACTGACAGATGGACCTCAGTGATGACCCCTTTGTTTTTACACTGTTTAACAAATGAAATCCAGATTTTACACTGTTTTGTAACATGATTTTCACAATATCTGAAAAAAGATGTGTGGCTGATTTCTTTCTTGAATAATCACCTTGTCAGTCCAACACCTCGAGTCATTCAGTTTATTATAAGATAAAGGCAGAAAAATGTTCCAGGAGTGATGATGAGACAGAAGAATCATTTTACTTCAGCTAGCAGCAGCAGTGTTGGTCTGTTCACATATTTACAGCCAGTCAGAAAGTAAAGTAGAGCTTTAATAAATCATCTCACCTACATGTCCTAAAACTATCTGAATGTATAACCAAAAAACATGGACAACTTATGAAATAAATACACCGCCCAAAATAACCTGAAACATACTAAATGCATAGAAGCCTCGAATTTAAAGAGAGGGTCTTAGACTAGATTGTAGCAGCAGCTGGTTTAACCGGTATCTCTTTATAATTCTGAATATGGTGAAACGATGAGGCAAGAAAAGATAAAACATTTAAAAAGCATCAAAGCAATCCCAGAACAAGAAAACTAATCTGAACAGGAGAAATGATCTGGTTGTGATCAGCAGCAGCAGCAGGTCAGCCCAATAAAGATCAGAAAAAAATCACAGATGAACTTATAGTGTTGAGCTTCTGTTAAGATTCACAGCTAACTTGTAAATTTGCTCTTTTAAACGAGCGGATTAGAAAAGCAGATGTTTCCTACAACCAGCATTCTGAGACATCTGGAGCGTCTTTACATATTCTGGCCTTCAGCGGTCTCTGAAAAACAAGACAAACAGGAGATATAGAGCTCTGTGGGTCCTCCAGGCAACGACACAGACGCCTATCATCCTACCTGGTTCCTTCAGAGCCTGAGCGTTTCCCACCAGCCCAACCAGCAGGTCAGCGCTCCGGTTCAGGATCTCCACAGACAGGTTGTTGTTCTGCTGCTCCTCCACGATTCTCTTCTGAAGTTCCTCCTGATGTTACAGCAGACAATCAGCCGCTCGCCGCCATGCTAGCACTCATATCTAACTTCACTTTACACACCTCACACATGACGGTAAGCTGCAGGGGAACGTCGTCCAGCTTGACAAAGTCCTCCTCATCAGACCTCTGACTTGTGTTGCCTGATCCAACCTCCTGGAGCAACAGAACCAGAACGGCGCTGTTAAACGGCTCCAACATGAACGCTAGATCTGTGAAAATGGACTCACATCAGCGCTGACGAGGACCGGGGAGTCTGTGTTTGGGCTGCTGCTGCTGCTCGACTCCTTGGGAACATCTGGAGAGTTTTCAGAGCTCGCCTCAGCAGCAGAAGCTCCAACTTCACGCTCCTCCTCTGGGTTCTGCTGCTCCACCACAGTCTGTTCTTCAGCTGGGGAACCAAAGGTCTCTGCAGGACAGGAAACAGTATGTACCATTTAGAACCTGAAGGTTCTGGGATCCTTTCAGGAAATGTTTCAGATCATCATTTTACACTTTTCCTGTTACTGTCTCTCCCAACAACCATAAAAATCAACTTGAATAGGTTCAAACTAATTAGAGGTCACATTCCAAAACAGGCCGCCCTCCTGCACATGCATGCTATGATATTCTCCCGTATATCATACAGCATGACAGCATGGGCCCAGGCCACTAAACACATCAGGTCATTATACAATCAAACTAGAAAGATCATGGACAAGAAACCAATCCGTTACCATCACTGCAATATTCTCCACAAGTATAAACTAACTTTTAAAATGTCTTAATAATCTAGAACCTGAGACAAAACATCAACAGAGTCACCAGAGGCTCCATCAATAACTGTACAGTTCCACACTGCAAGACTGCGTTTGGTCAGTCTGCTTTTACCCACTGAGCTTAAAACCATGAATGAGTTTAAAATGTTCACTTCTCAAGTCCAGTCTTAGCTGAAGTCCAACCAAGAATGTAGCCTTTTGTAAATAGCACAGAGTTTGTGTTTGTAATGATTTATATTGTGCATATAGGTACGTTTTTAGGCTGAAATTTAAAGTTTTAATCTAGAGTAGAACGGCCCAACCAGGGACTGGAGTTGAAAATTAGCTGTAGCTATAAACTCTTTTGTACTATGTTTAATTACAATGTCCCTGTCAAATAAATAAACCAACAGAGTTTTACTTCCTTTACATTTCTGAACAGGGAATTCATGACAGGAATGGTCATCAATCCGTTTATTAATCTAAAAAAGCGTTTCAAAACTCATTTACACTGACATACAGTACTATAACACAGCACTGATAAAAACACTGTAATAAAACTAATAACAGGTAAATATCTGAGTAACCAATGAATCAGCAGAGAACAGCTCATCAAACCCAGAGCTGGTTACTCACTAGTTACATTTAGGAGTAGTTTTACCTCTGTGTACTTTTCACTTTTATTTGAATAATAAAACCAGAGGAAAACAGAGACCTACAGTTTATGATGAAGTGTCCATACACACGCTCTGTTTTAAGCATACTTTCTAGCTGCTGAGCCCTGTGTGGATCAGCACACAGCTTCAGTTAAACTACTGATCAGGTGTAATAATGGACCCAGAACCAAACATGGAACAAACTTCCTGATGACTGCAGAGCTGCTGAAACACTGAGCTGCTTTAAATCAAAACTAAAACCTCATCTGGTTAGAGCTGCCTTTGAGTAAGTGATTAATAATAGCTGGAATATCATATGTTTGAATGAGTCATATGTTATGTGTGTTTTAGGCGTTCATTGTTGGTCTATTGATGCTTTTATTTTATTGTATCCCATAATCATGGAAAGCACATTGAATAGCTTTGTTGAAGGTGTGTTATATTAATAAAGACAAAATCAGCTTCCATTTCAAATCAATTCAAAATGAAAATGTTTTTTCTGCCTGAATTGATTTTGTATGCATATTTATTAGCATGAAGTTCATTTTTTATTTTAGTCTTTGTTTTTAGGTTTTAAGTTGCTGTGTTCTGCCCTATAATGGAATCATAATCTATCATCATCATATATCAGCGCTGAGATGAGATCAGCCTCACCGTTGGTCTCTGAGCTGCTCTGTTCAGCTTTCTTCTCCTCAGAGTCGCTGCTAGCTGTCGCCTAGAAAGAAACGCCAAACAACATTTAATCAAAGTAAAGATTATTAGTGATTTGTGGTAAAGACATTCTCCTGATGGCCAACCATTTCCTGCTCCACTTGGCCATCAGCTGAAACCTGCAGAGATGTTTGAACATCTACAGGTCCAGCCTGGAACTCCTCCATCTCGTCCTCATCGTTCTCGTCCTCGCCGCTGCCGTAGTTGGTCAGAGCCTGAGTCTCTGCTTTGGACAGACCTGAGGAGGACAACATCACATCTGATTGGTCCACTCCTGCTTCCAGGTACGAACTTAATCTGAAGGGAGGATGATGCTGGGGGTTGGAGTCCCAGTACTTCCAGTAAGGTTCTACTGGGGAGGGAGCAGCAAAACTAAGATGAAAACGGTTTTAGGAATATTATGATGATGCTTTCACATGCAGCTAGTTCTCTGCTTTTCCTTCTCAACGCTTCACTTACTGATTGATAGAGGAACCCCCTTCTCATGTCCTTCATCCTCCTCTTCTCCTGGTGAAGCTTCACTGCTCCTGCTGCTCCTCCCCTCCGTCTGCAGGTAACTCTCCTGGAGGACAGCACATCCTTCCTTTTCTGTTTCATCTTGATCCTGAAGGAAATCACAAACATGAACATTAGATTAAAAATCTGCATCAATCAGACAATTATTCCCAGATTGGCTGCGATCACCAGTCAGCAGGTGGGACACTAAACAGATGTTTGTTAACTAGGACCGTCCACCATTTCCCGCCTGCTCATGCAGGCTGCAAACCAACAGTTTTGTACTTTGATGCAATTTTTGAGTTTAATAACATTCTGTGAAAGTTTATCCGAATAAAACATTGATGCATAAATGGGAGGAATTTAGTAAATCCTTCATTGTTTTGTTAGATTGAAAACTGTAACCCATTTAAGAAGCAGCAGCATTTTTTAGACATTTATTCTAATAATCGTTGGAAGAAAAGGAGACGGTTAACTCACCTTGTCTTCATCAGCAAAGGCTGGAGAATCGGATTCAGCAGCTGCTCCTGTTTTCTCCTGATTAACGACAATTAAGAGCAGATTTTTATCGGTCTGACAGGATTCTGAAACAGAGAACACTGAGACTAAACGCTCATTAGATGGTTAGTAACCTCCAGGTTGTGTTTCGGTTTACACAGCTGAGCAGCTTGTTTCTTGTTTTTAGATGTTGCTCCCTGGTTGGTGGAGGTGCTGTTGTCCAAATCCTGCATCAGCTTAAAGAAGGCCAGCTCATTGAAGAGGATCTCTGAGATCTCCACCAGCAGGTCCTCTCCACAGTCCTTCAGAGTCCGGCCCTCAAATTTACCAAGAGATTCCTGAACAAAACAAAACAAAACCAGGAGCTTTTTAATCCACGCGGCAGACTGTAATGCAGCAGGTTGCCACCAGGGGGCCTACCTGCAGGATGCCTCCCAGCTGTTTGTGGAAAAAGCGAACAAACTCCTTGCTTTCGTCGTGTTGCTGGGTAAGAGTCAACACCATGCGGCGCACAGACGTCAGCAGCTGATGGGAACACACTTTGTTCATGTTTTCCTACAAAAAAGAAAGAAAAAAGGTTTTAAAAGTCAAGAAACAGCAACCCTTCCAGATCCTCTCCTATAGCTGATGTATTTACTGTACCTTGAGGAAGGGAATGACCTCCGTCATGATGGCTTTAATCTGCCGGTCCAGCTGCTGCGTGTCAATCTGAGGGCAGTGCACCCCATTGGCTGCACTTTCTGCTCAAAACCAAACAAACATCATGTAACATGGATGCTTCAGCAGCAATCTAAGCTACCAGCCTGCACATGCTGACACCAGGCGACGTCATGTTATCATGTACCTTCCACTGGTTCAGCAGGGTTAGCTGAAGCACCATTAGCATTTGATACGTCACACCTGCTTTCACATGCAGCGCTGGCGCTGCAAGGGTTAAACTGTGCTTTAAGCTTCATGCGCTCATACTCCCTAATCCTGGCCAGGGCTTTGTCTAAATGAATCACTGTGTTGCCTGTCAGAGTGGCACAGAAAGGAGAGCAAGGAGAGAGTGGGAAGGGTTCAGAAATCAATGAGGGGAAAGAGAAGAGGAAGGGGGAGAATATTAATACAACCAGCTTTACAGGTTCCCAGCCTCACTCTGAATTCATTACAGCGAGGCCCACTAATGAAAGGCGCTGCATTAATCCTAATGCATAAACTGGTTGGTTAACAAAGAGGAAACCTGAGGAACCCTGGTAAAAAGTAGCAGATCCTCGGCAAAGCTCCAAGTTATTAGTAAAGCACTTTGGCAGGAAATAAAGAGTGAACTTTGAACTAAAGGAAAAAGTGAAACTATACCCAGGTCATCATTAGCAAAAGGTTCCAGGTTGGAGGAGGTGGACATGTTGCTGTCATTATCAGCAGACTCTGCATCTTCTCTCCTCTTCAAATCCTGGGCGTGCCTCAGGTTCTTCTCCAACACTTCCTGGAAGAGGAGTCAACACATTCACTTTTCACACGCTTGTACTCCTACCTACAGCTTATTAGTCATCAACACTCCAATATAATCATTTTTTCCAAAAAATATTATTCGATCTAAACCAGGAGCTGCCAGATGTTTGAGACTCTACTATGGACCCGTCTAGAAGCGCTGCCTGGCTGGGAGCTCCGTTCCTATTCTCATCCTGCAACACTATCCTACTGCAGTACAATGTAACACAGTAACATGTTCATAATCTGGCTGCTCAGTCAGCCACTAAAAAGTGAAGCATGAAAGAGCAGAGCAGCTTCTAGTGGTTGATGACTTTAGATGTGATGTTTAAGCTGCTGCTAAACGGAGCAGGAAATGTGTTTAATATGTTCCAGAAACGGCTGGTTCCCATCTACGAGGATCCGTTACCGTCCCTCAACAGAACCCTTCATTTATCAGACCTGATGGAAGAATGGCGCACTGATCAAAAATGCTATCAAGTATTTTTTTTTGTATCAGTATCAGAGTATTGAGTATAAAAGGTTGCCACGGTGACAGCCCCACTACCTAAAGAATCAGCAGAAGGGGGAAATATGAGGCATATTTTTGATGCACCGCAGAGGAAAATCAAAATGCAACATTTCCCCCATCACTCTTTAACAAAAGCAATATTCAGACAGACAAAAGACCTGACTCCCAATTAGCACAGCTCTGGGGACGTTGGGGGAGAACAAAGAACACATGTCTCATCTAAAACAGAGACGTGGAGAGATGGGGTCATTTTTATAGACAAGCTTCTGAGGCTTCAATGTCGAGTCAAATTCAAAGGCAATGAAGAAGGGCGAGAGTAAATTAGGATCAGAGAATAAAGAAACAAGGAAGGATGACAGGGGACAAGATGGAGACAGATGAAAGGAAACGAGGCAGAGTGCGAAACTAATGAAAGATGCATTTAGATGTAGAGGAAGTCATGGGATGGACGTCTGGAAGGACTGAAGGAGACTTTAACAGCCAGTCCAAAACATGAGAAGTTAGTCCAAAAGATTCCTACGCGTTCAGTCAAATGACAAACACAAACCTAGATGGATTCTATTAGGATTTCACATAATAAAACAATACAAATTATAATAATACAGGTGTTCTTTTAGGTCTTCATACCCCTTAACTCTGACAGCCCTAAATAAATCTGAGTGCAAACTATTGTCCCTGTGGGGACGATTTCCTTCAGAGCTGGTGGGAGGAGCTGAAGAGAGTAAACCTGAGAGTGGGTCAGAGGTAAGCCCTACAGCAGGACACCTAGTTTTAACATTCAGCCAGAGAACCCTAAGCTGTTTCATGACGAATGACGAGACTTTTGCTCCACAGATGTGCTAACATGAAGAAAAAGCCGAGCTGGAGAGAAGACTCACTTCATCGCTGGTGATCAGACTCTGGCTGGGTGTGAGCTCAGACTGAGAGCCTGCTGTCCACACAACGGAGCCCAGAGGGGGCACGTGATCCTCGGCTGAGCGCCGCACTGCCAGGTGCTTCGTCACTATGTCCTATGAGAGAAACACACGATTACAGTCTCTGACAGTTTTAGGCTTTTTGTGTCCATCCATTGTCTCTATAGCGGCGATTCAGATGAACGGACGTTTCCATGGTTCAAACAGAGACGATGAGAGGAAGACAGTCACCTGCAGGGAATAGAGAGCTCTCTGCCGTAAATAGTCTGTGTTGAGCAGCTGCAGTTCATGGAAGAGCTCAATGAGAAAGTGGGGTCTGGACTCATTCTGGGATATCAAAGTAGCCACCTCGGAGTAAATGGTCTCCCTCAGGGCCTCAAACAAGGAGAAGTCGCTGCTCGCATCTACAAGCCAGAGATGGACAACTTCAGCCTTAGGAAGACTTTCTGGATGTTTGACATTTTTTAATAAAAACATCAAAGTTAAAAAGGATGCAGAGAAGTGAAGAGATGGTGGAGAGGGTTTAAGGGAGCAGAAGGCATGATGATGGAAGATGTGCATGGTGACTTTACCTGGAGCTTCTGTACATGCAATTCTGTTAGAGAGGAAGGGTGTTCTCCAAGCATAAGCTGTGAGTAGGATACATTAAAAGTATGAAAAATTAATGACCAATGTGCAAAATAACCATAACTGAATAAAATGAACTGGATGCTAAAACAGTTTGAAATGAATCAAAACCATGTGGAGAGGCAGAAAGATGAGAGGCTGGAGGAGGGAGACGTTTTGTTCTGAGTGGGCTGAACCTTACCAGAGGACAGGTCGTTCCTCTTGCTTCCAACCTTAGTCTTACTGTCCAGTTTCTCTTGAGTCAGTTTGTCCAACAAAATCTGATTCCGGTCCTTGTGATGAGACGAGGCTGCCCTCTCCTGGACAAACTCTGCAGTGCTGCTATAGCTGTCACTTTCTTGGCCTGCAGCAGAAAACCACACGATGAAACAAGCTGATACAGTTTTTTATACAACCACACAATAGCTGTTAGCTTAAAGCTGCAGAGAGTAGAGAGAGAACGGGGATTGGACGTTTGTACCTTCGCTGTTCTTGTTGTGCCCTTTGCTCCTCTTACGTCTGTTTTTGGAGCTTTTGCTCCGAGACGCCAGGTTTGCCTGTGCAGAGGCTTTTTTACCAGCCTTAAAGGTCTTTGTGACTGTGGCAGGATCAACGGGATCAGGAATACTGCAAAAGCTTCCCTGTGATTCCTTGTCAAACTCCTGCGGCCTCGACTGGGATTTGTTAAAAGTCGGGGATGAAGGAGGAGAGTCCTGCAGCTCTGCTTTAGACGGGGGATGTTGTGTTATATTGTTTGTGTACGAGGTGTTCAGTCGAGCAGCCGATCTAAAGATGTAAAGAGAAGAATATGAGCAGAAATTAAAATGTGTAACTGATAAATGTCTTCCCCCGGCAGACGGTCTGCCTTACCCTCTCTGCTTAGCTGTGTTGAGAGGAGAGCGCTGCAGCGGAGGAGGGAAGCCCATATACTCTGTTTTAACAGACGTGTTGGGATCCAGTTTCTGATGCTCAGGTGAAGCTGGACCTTCTGCACCAGGAGGAAACTCACCCATGGCCGCAGCGAATGGCGGATACAAGTTGTAACCTTAAGTGCAGAAGAAAAGTATATTTAAATGTCTTCCAGTACAGAAACTTTTGGAACAAGGACAAAAAAATGTCTGTTTCTAATGCAAGATAAAAGCCAAACGAGTCAATGTGGAAGTCCTACTGGGAGAGAATGGAGATAAGGCCGAGTTTGCTGCTGCAGAGGAGAAGGGGAAGAAGATTCCAGGGGAGGCTGAGGGGCTCGGAGCGGGTTCCTGAGCTGGACTCTGTTTCTGTGTCTGCCAACCAGCTGCTGAGGAGGAAGAGGAGGAGGGCTGCTGCTGCTGGCGGATCAGATCGTTCAGAACCTGCTTAAGGCTGAAACAGAAGAGAAACCTTACAGAAAACTCCATCAGAAAGAATCAAAGCCGGTTTGTCTAGAGAACTTAACTCTCTCACCGTTGAACATTGTTCTGCTGCCAGGCCAGCTGGGTGTAGCACTGGTTAAGCTGATGCATCACCAGGTGGACTTGAGGCGATGACACATTATTGGGTAAGACGCTGTACTGACCCGTCAGCAGAGTCTGCAACATGTATGAAAGCGTCTGTGGACAAAAACAACCAACGTTTCCTTGGTAACGTGAACAGACCAGATCGAAAATATAAAGCTGGAATATCATAATCATCATTCAGACGTGGAATCAGTGAGTGAGGCTGGACATGTGTTCAGATCTCCTTATAGACTAAAACCAGAACCCAGTCAGCTGTTTCCTATCAGACTCTCACATCCCACCACAGTCAGCACTCATCTTAGCAGCACCAACACCGTCTGATACCCATCATAAACAGTATTCACAGCTCATCGCTTCGCCACATTTTATGCTACTGCCTTAGTCCAAAATGGATTCTATTCTATTCAATAATGTCAGCATGAATATTTTTTTAGCTTTTTCCTACTTTGTTAAGAATTAAAAAAAACTGTGACTACACATGTACAGAAGTATTGACAGCCTTCAGCTGACTGGACATGATCTGGATGCACAGCTGTCTATGCAAGGTCCCCCAGTTAGCAGAGCCAAGCATCAAGTCAAAGCAAGTGTTGAAGACTCCAGAGACAGGATCATCTCCAGGCACAAATCTGCTGAAGGTTAAAGAAACATGTAGAGACAGACACATCCTGGATGAGAACCTGCTGCAGAGCAGCTGACCTCAGACTGGGGAGACGGTTCATCTTTTAGCAGAATCACGACTCTAAGCAAACAGGCAACAATGAGGACGGTAAACACATTGTTTGGCCAAGGAAACTTAGGTCTCAGCACATGAAGGACACATCAAGCTTATTACCCTTCAAAATCAGAAGATGTCCAACAGTGCCAACAGCTCAGAATATACAGAAACCAGTGGGACCCAGGTATACCCATCTGCTGTCTGAAGAAGCCTTGCCACAAGTGGTCTTCATGGAAGATCTGTAGCCAAAAAGCCAAACCTCCAACATGGAAACGAGGTCATAGTGACTCGAGTAACTGGGGTGCAGAGAAACGTTAACAGGAGTTCTGGACTGAAGAGTCAAACTGTGAAATACTTCTATATATTTGGCTGTAGCAGAAAGCAGTTTGTTGGAGAGTGATATTATAATGAGTGTTTGCAGGCAACAGTGAAGCGTGGTGGAGGTTCCTTAAATGTTTGAGGCTGCATTTCTGCAAACAGAGATTTAATCAGGATTAATAATGTTTTCAGTGCTGAGAAATAAAGGCAGCTACTTATCCATCATGTAAGACCAGCAGGGAGGTGTATAATTGGTCCAAAATTATTCTGCACTAGGTCAACCACCCCAAACATCCAAACAAAGTCATTAAGAACTATCTTCAGATTAAAGCAGAACCAGAAGTCCTGGAAGTGATGGCATAGCCCCCATAGAGCCCTGATCTCAACATCATGGAGTGTTTCTGGGATTATATGAAGAGACAGAAGGATGTGAGGAAGACTACATCCACAGAACATGTTTGGAACAACCTACCAGCTGAGTTCTTTCAAAAACAGTCTGAAAGTGGATCTAGAAGAATTGATGCTGTTTGAAGTTTGTTGATTAATGGAAATAAATGGCTAACACGTTCATTGATGAAAGCATTCTTTGTTTAGAGCATTTCTATTTCATCCCTACTGACTGTCAGAGGCGGTGCCTTAAGCACTGAATGATCCATCTCACGCCTGCCCAGGTCGAGTGTTTAAACCAACAATGTCACGCACGACCCCTGATGACCACAGAGACCCTATATCTTCCGGTAACATCAGAGGATCTGTTCCTTTTCTTCTTCTCACTTCGCAGGTAGTATTGCAGCGTTAGTCAAAGACTAAGGATCTTGCTGAAAGCTACAGCTACTTCTTTAAAATTATCATTTGTTGCTGGTGGCCTTGTGACTTTCTGTCGGCCCTTCAGAGGCCGCAACGGACCCCATCGGCATGTTTGTGACCCGTGCTTCGGCGCGTTTCCTCCGCTGGGTAAGTTTGTTCTGTTACACATAGCTGGTTGTTTGTATGACTGTCGGTGTAGGTAGTGTGCCCGCTCCTTCTCCTGACATTGTGCAGCTGAATATTATTTGTATGTCGATCCTTTATTTTTGGCCTCTCCCAGAATTGATAACCCACACCTACCGTTGATATTTTGTGTACAAGCTGATAAAGTGCTGTACTACACTTAGTTTAATTTCGTTGGGGTAGCTTACCCTTGGCTGGTGAAGGCAGAGCTCTCACACCCACTCCCAGCATAGGTGTGCTTTGGTGACTAGTTTCTTGCAACATTTGTTGATGAAGGTTTGCGTTCGCTGCCTCTCCCGGCATCTTTACTGTACTTAGTGTCTCGTTTGTGAGTGTAATAAACTTACCCTTGAATGGTGAGGACAGTGTTTTCGCTCCCCCTCCCAGTCTCTTTCACTATTCCTTTTATTTTTTATTTTGTCAGTTTCTCGTGTTGTCAGCATGGATGGCAACCACTACTGCTCATCCTGTATGGCTCCTCTGCTGCTTCAGGATGGCCATGATTTATGTCGCTCATGCCTTGGCCCTTAGCATCTGAAGCAAGGTCTTTCTGACGATCCCTGCATGAACTGCAGTATCATGCCTCGGGCAGTGAGGGTTGCAACGCTGACTGAGGTGAGGCGACTGTTGGACCCCACGTCATCACCCGACCAGCTGGCCCCAGCCCAGCAACTGGCTCCAGCTCTGACTGGCCGATCTAGACGTCAGGCTGCTGAGACCCCAGGCCCCACCCCCGGGAAGAAGGCAAGGGGGTCCGGGCTTGCCTCCAGAGTGGACCAATTGACTAAGGAGCTCGATTCTATGAAGTCCCTCTTCCTGGCCGTCCAGTTGGGGACGGGAGCAGATCAGCCAGATGCTCTTGCTCCTCCGGCAACCTCCTTGGGGTTGGAAGACGATGTGCTTTCTATAGCAGCATCAGCTGCCCAGTTGGGAAAGTGGTCCCACAGGAGGAGGCCACCCATCTATGCTCCGCGGTCGACTCCCATTCTTTGGCCAATAGCTCTACTGTTGGTGTTTTCTTTTCTTTTTTCTTTTTTTTACGTGTCCTGTCTAGCAGTTTGCTACCAGGAATTGGTGTCTGAGTACCAAGTACAAGCCCAACAGATTTACTTTCCACTTGATGTATATGTATGAAAAAAATCTTTATTAGTGATTACCACACCAATAGTTCAGATTCAGTAATAAAAACTAAGAATTACACATTCTCTACACACAAGCCTGGATTAATGAACACAATACTAATGTTTCTGGTAAACTCCTAGTAACAACTAACTAATGACGATAACCTCACCTCAAGATATGTCCGTCCACACCAATGTCCCCACTCCTATGTGTGTGTGTGCGAGCATGCAGGTCTGAATAAGGTTTCCCCATGCAAGTGATTGATAGCTGGTGTAAGGAACCGTCAATCCGTCCTCCAGGAATCGACACAGACATGAAGGAGGCAGGAGACGCATGTGTCCAGAGTCCCACAGAGCGAAGGAGCCGCAGGCCGACCAGCGCAGGGCCGATCACCCACCAAGAGAGGAACAGATGGAAGCCCCAGGGGAACACCAAGCAGCCGCAATGCTGGGGCCCAAGAGATCGCAGGGACGAGCCCACGGAAACCGGCTATGCCAGGGCGGGCCCGGAACAGGACCCGGAGGCTACGGGGATCAGGGGCACCCCCCGCCCCCCAGCAGGGCTACGACCAGGGACCCGCCGAGAGGGGTCCCACCGCCAACAACCCCCCCCACCCACACACGCCAGGGAGCCACAGTAAAAGCCACAGCGGATGTACGCCCTCCCCAGGCCGTGCCCAGTCAGCACCTGGACATCCAGATCTACCAGCTCCCGGGTTCAGATCCCGCCCCACGCAGAGCGCCAAGATCTGGGGTCCAGCCAATGCCGGACAGCCCCCCAAGATGAACGGTAGAACTCATGGAACTGGCAGGAGGCCTGGGCGCCAGGCACGGTCCCCACCGATCCACTGGACGGCACCAACCTACTTTACAACCCCGGCACCCCCATAAGAGGTGCCCCAGTCATCCAAGGAGGACGTCGGCCCGAAACAGCGGCCGCCTGACACACCAGCCCACCCAGGACCAGCCAGGCATGCACCAAGACTACTGTTGGTGTTGAGGACTGTTCCATGGGAGCCAACATTCGTACGGCTCTAGCCCACCTGCAGTTGGACGTACATCAGGCTCAGCTAGCCCAGGGCCAGTGCTTTCTTCAGGCGTGTCCCATCCCCCGTCAACTTTACTGTGCCTCCATCGGCAGGGTATCTGAAGGAGTTGCAGGCATGCTGGAGGGATTCTAGGGTACTCTCTCATCCGACATCCTGACCCTGGCAGCCATGGAGGATGCACATAAGTTTGGCCTGGACTGAATGCCAGCGGTGGAGTCGACTATAGCTGCTCACCTCATGAGGCTCTGAGACCGGACGCTAGGTGTCCTCGTCCCCAGTGCCGGGTTACAGATGACCTTCTTTCCAAGGCCTATGAACTGGATGCTACCGTCTATAATTTCAGTGATGCTTCCCTACATTTGCACAGATGTCTAGAGTTGGGGCAGTTGATGTCTACTCTTGTTCAGGCTCGCTGCCAGGTGCGGTTGGCACAATCCACTCTCACTGAGGCCTGCAGGAGAACCCTCCGCAGTGTTCTGTTGGAACCGGGCGAGCTCTGGAAGCGCTTGAGCGCACAGTCCAAGCCGGAATGACTCGACAGCAGCTGTCCGAGCTTCAGAGGAGTGTGCATCCTCCGAATAGGCCTAGGGGTCCTCAAGCTGCCCCACAGCGCAGCTCTCATCCACAGGCTTACCCCAGGGGCTACCTTAGGTCTCAGCACATACGCCAACAGCCTTCTCAGCGGCAGGCGCAAACCTTTCGAGCACCCGAGGAACTGCCCTTTGGGAAGCCTCGCCCCTGATATGCTGCCCGTGGTACCCCGGGAGACTTTAGAGACCAGGGGGCCTGGCGCTGAGGCCCTGGGGCCAGCCGTCGGTTGTTTTTCCCAGCAGCGCCTCAGCTATTGGGCTGCTTCTACCAGGGACCCATGGGTGCTTTCCACCATGTCCAACTTCAGTTCGGACGGCGTCCCCCAACCTGTGGTTGGGTCAAGACGACCATCATACGCGACCCAGTAAAAGCCAAAGCCCTCGCCCAGGAGTTGTGTTCCCTTTTGGACAAGGGTGCCATCGAGTCAGTAGATCCCCTACTGCACCCCGGGGCGTTCTACTCGACCTACTTTCTGTTGAGACCTGAGGGGTCTCAACAGGTTCCTGAAGGTCCTGAGGTTCCACATGCTAACCACCGCAGAGGCTACCCAGAGGGGAGTGGTTTACATCAGTAGACCTGAAGGATGCCTACTTGCACGTCTCTATAACGGCACAACACCAGCAGTTTGCCCGTCGCCACGGCGAGTGGACGACATCCTCCGCCTCCTGTTTTGGGAGAGCAGGCAGTTGCGTTATGTGACGTTCTTGTGCCTAGGGAAAATGAAGGCTGCTGCTGCCAGGTTTCTCTAGGGCTGCTGTTGCTGCGTCCCCTCCAGAGGTGGTTGCACACCTTTCATCCGGATGTCAAGCGGCACCGGCACAAGAGACTCAAGGTGTCACGCTGTTGCCTTGCTGCGTTAGCCCCCGAGGAGAGAGCGGTTGTTTCTCCTCCAGGGTGTGCTATAGGCAGCACCACGTCTGGCCAGCTTGAGGGCAATGTACTTGCCCAGGGAATGGAATCAGGCAGCAGACTTACTCTCTAGTTGTAAGCCCCCACCAGGAGAGTGGCGGCTTCATCCGGAGGTGGTTCTCAACATCTGAGACATCTTCGGCAGGGTGGGGCCTCAGAGGAGTCGACCTATTTCCCCCTCTGGTTCTCCTGGATGCAGGAGAGCAGTCAACTGGGCCAGGATGCTCCCACCCACGATTGACCAGAGGCTCTCCTCTTTGCGTTTCTGCCAATCCCTCTGAATTTTCCAACGCTACAGAGGGTCCTCTAGCAGGGTCACAGGCTGCTGTTGGTAGCCGCCTTCTGGCCGGGAAGAATATGGCTTTCACTGCTGTACAGGCTCTGCAGCAGTCCACCGTGGCGCCTCCCCGACAGGAGGGATCTCCTCTCTCAGTTAAGGGGCCAGATCTGTCATCCAACCCGCTCAGCCTGCAGCTGTGGGTCTGGCCATGGGGCCCGACCCGCTGCTGACTGAGTGTTCAGATGGTGTCTGCAATACCATATTGAATGCAAGGGCGCCTTCCACCCGGGCGCAGTATAAAAATAGGTGGTGGCTGTTTACTGCATGGTGTTCAGACGAGGGTGAAGACCCTGTTCAATGTTCAGTTCTAAAGATTTTAGAGTTCCTCCAGTCACTCCTGGAAGGCGGCCGGTCCCCTGCTACTCTGAGGGTAAAAGTGACAGCCATTTCCTCTCGACATGCTCTGGGTGGTAATAACACAATGGGGTGTCACAGACTGGTGTCCCTTTTTCTGAAGGGCGCGTGCCGGTTACACCCCAACGAGTACCGGGCAACCCAGCAAGGGATCTGCACCTGGTGTTCGATGCTTTGTGTTCTCCACCTTTTGAAACCCTGGCTCAGGCGAATCTGAAGAGGGTCTGTACTAAAACTGCCTTTCTCCTTGCCATCGCGTCAGCGAAGCATCTCGGGGAGCTTCATGCTCTGTCGGTGAATGACTCATGTCTGAGGGGGAACTCTGACAACTCGGTGGTTACCCTACGGCCAAACTCAGCTTTTATCCCAAAGGTTCTGAAGGCATCGACCCTCAACCGACCTATCCACCTGGCACAATTTAATCCTCCAGGAGGGGAGGACAGCTTATGATTGCCGTGCCCTGTGTGGGCTCTCAGGGTCTATGTGGCTGTGACTGCTGGTATCAGACAGTCGGACCAGCTCCTCCTCTGCTATGGTGATCCTAGGAGGGGCTGTGCTATCTCCACGCAGCGGTTGTCTGATTGGGTGGTGGACATCATCACCCAGGCATAAAAAGCCGGTGGTCGCCCTCTGCCATCCGGGGTGAGGTGCCACTCTGCCAGGGCAGTCTCCACATCATGGGCGGTGTGCCCCTAAACGAACTCTGTGCTGCAGAATCAAGTACATTCTCCAAGTACTTGGCAACACCTGTACAATATTATGAAACTTTAAGTAGGACACTTTTAAATCAAAGACATTTATTGGTAACATTTTCTAAGGTATCAATGAAACAGTGTATAGTGAGATATAATCAACATGTAAGGAGCATTCAACTAATTTGTATACCTGGAGAGTAAAGCTGCTGTCTCATCTTTCCATCCATGTTCTATTGAAATAACTCATTATTTTGGATTATCCTGCTCTAAATGATTTTAGAAGCAACAGCTTTACAACAGCCACAGATCTTAACCTGTCCTCCTGTTGAGATTCTAACAGAACGTATTGCTTTCAGAAATCAGGAGAATGAGAACAAACGTCAACGTTGACAATGCAGGGAATCATGGGAGAGTCTGAGATTCTGGATTTGTCCTTCGAGAATTCTAAATATGAACCTTTAGCCATCCTATCCTGAACCATATCAGAACATCCAGCAGTGCCACCTGTTAGAACCAGATCCTATCAGAACTTCTGGCTGTGTATGAGTACTTTATTGGTGCACTAACCTGCTGGTCCTGAAGCAGAGTCTGGCACATGCTGGTGCTGAAGTCTAGCTGTCTCTGGAGCTGGTTGATCTGCTCCTGCCAGTGAGTGGAGCCTTCAGTGAAGGAGATCTCTGAGGCCCAGCGCAGGTTCTCCTGTCGACGGATACCTCCATGCTGGCCTGAAGACTGGTTCAGACCCCTGGGCTGTTGTTTCACCTTCGTCTCATTATGAAGATGACCTTCAGCATCACCAGAAAACGCTGCTGGAGGCTTCAGGTTGCTGAAGCATTGAACGCACACAAACAAGCAGGACTTAACAAGTTTTCACCCAGACGCAGACATATTGGCAGAGACGTTTTTGTTTCTACTTCTCTGTTGGTGTGTCAGTGTTCTAAAGCAATTCCCCTCTAGGACAGCAGGGGGTAGTGACCTTTTCTGGGGGGTCTGTCTGCCATTGCAGTGACATCTCTGGTTTGCTATGGTTTATTTACTTCAGTTTCTAAACACACATCCAGTCATGAAGCAATGGTTGATAGAGTTTTGACTGAAGTGTTTTACTAGAAGTGCAGCTCATAGAATATTCTAAAAACACATGGAAAAAAACCCAGTGGTCTGTTTTGTTGTTCTCTACACTTTCTGGTATTCCAAATCACCAAAAGACCCGATTAGATAAACGGTCTTCACATTATAAAGCATGTAGTGGTCAAACGCTGTTGACTACTGATTACATTGCCTATAGAGTCTTGTTCCTGTGAAGCGATCTGGGGCTGACTAATCACAGACATGCGCTGTCTGTTGCGTTTGACAGGTAGTTAAAACATTGAGCTCTGCTCCACCTGTGCTTGCCCGTCGGAGGGTTCTTGCGTGGACGGATGATAGTGCTGTGTGTCTCCGTACCTCAGAAGACAGAAAAGTATAAACTAATCTTCAGGACCAGACTGCTGCCAACTGCTCCTACCTTCCTTCATTCTTCCTGTTGCTGAAGGAGCTCTGGTTGATGCTGGGCGAGTAGACATGGATGTCGTCATCAGAGCTGCTCTCTGTACATTCCTCCTGTTCCTCTTCCTCCTCAGCACATATCTCTGAATGGTAATCATCCTCTTCCTCATTGTCATCAACATCCAGGTTGCAAGGACTGGAGCCCCACGTGGCCATCGTTCTAGTAATGAGTGAGAAACAGAACCACATGTAGCTGCTGGTGGAACACTTCATCCTTTAACACTGATAACAGCTCTGAGCTGAATGGTGCCCCCTACCTTTCATCCCTGTTGACAGCGTTACCCTCCTGGTCCTCCATCTGGCAGGCGGAGTCACAGAGACCGCTACGTCTCTGGTGTTCAGCCATCAGAGACTCCAGGTGCTTTCGCCGCTGTCTCAGATCTTCTCGCAAAATCTGCCTGCGCCTCATTTCGGACCAGAGCTGCTGGAGAGGCAGAAACAGCAGGAAACTCATAAACAGTGTGAGGGTGGAGACCGAGACAGACCTTTAGCTGGCCTGAATCTGCTACCTCGTTGTCTGTGACGGCAGAGGAAGCTGCCTCTGATGCTGTGGCTTTGAGCACAGCTAGGTTGGTTTTGTGTCCGGGGGATGAAGAAGCTTTGACATTAGCAGGAGTGGAAGCTGCGACCGGAGTCTTCCTCAGCAGACCCTGCTGACTGGCTGCACTGGACACAGAAGACTGAAAACAAAGAAGTGCATCAGAGTTTTAAAAAATTGTTCATATCCAATCCAAAATATCACATGTAGGTCATGTTGGAGGATTAATCATGATGGAGTTTTTTATGACCGGTATCAGCTTTACTGAAATAGAGCTGTGGCTCCGTCCTAATACATCACTACATTTCTAATTTGCCATAATAGAAATAATACAACCAGTTTACATATACAGTTTACTATAGGCATGTTTCCACTGTTGGAGCTTCAGGGTCATTTGACCAGATCTTTTTCTTAAAGAGTAATCTGTGTCTCCATACACCCTCTTAAGGAAACAGCTAAAGACATCAACACATCACTACTGTTTCAGCAGTGAGTAGAGTCACTGATCAGTGCAGAAAGGCACCCTTCTTCTTCCTCTTTCAGTTTTTCCCTTCAGGAGTCGCCACAGCCAATCAATCAAATGTCTCCATTTAGTCATATTCTCTACATCCTCTGCCCTCACACCAACTAACTTTACTAATCTCATTTCTGGTCTTCCTCTCCATCTCCATCTCCTGCCTGGTGGCCCCATCGTCAGCATCTTTCTGAACATGTCTAGACCATCTCAGTCTGGCCTCCCTGGGTTTATCCCCAAACATCTAACATGCGCTGTCCCTTTGATGTACTCATTCCTGATCCTATCCTTTGACCCTAAGTACTTAGTCCTCTACTTTTTTCACTTCCACTCTGTACCTTCACCATTCCACGTGTCTTTCTCATTTACCTACGTGTACTCTGTATTGCTGTGACCAATCTTCATTCCTCTCATTTCCCATGCAAACCTTAATCTCTCTCGATTTCCCTCTACCTCCACCCTACTCTACCTGTAGATCACAATGTCATCTGAAAATATCATAGTCCATAGGGACTCTGGTCTAACCTCATCCGTCAGCCTTTCCATCACCAAAGCAAACAAAAAGGGGCCCAGAGCCGATCCTTGACGGAGTCGGACTTCCACCTTGAAATCCTCTGTCACTCCTACAGCACACCTCACTGCTGTCTCACAGCTCTCATACATGCTCTTCATCGTCTTCAAAGCTTTCCTCACTTCCCTCACTTCATCCTTACTAATTTCAGCCATTTCCAGATCCAAAACAGACACCTCTTCTACTCTACACTCTCCTTTATTTTCCTCATTCATCAGCTCTTCAAAGTACTCTTTCCATCTTCCCATCACACTCTTGGCATCTGTCCGTAAAGTGCAATTCTTATCCTTGATCACCCTTACCTGTTGCACATCCTTTCCATCTCAGTCTCTCTGCCTCACCAATACAAATCCTTATCTCCCTCCTTACTATCCAACCTAGCATACAGCTCATCATGCACCCTTTGTTTGGCCTTTGCCACCTCTACCTTCACCATGCGCTGCATCTCCCTGTACTCCTGTCTGCTCTCCTCAGTCCTCTCAGTGTCCCACATCTTCTTAGCTAACTTCTTTCTCTGAATATGTTCCTGGACTCCAACGTTCCACCACCAAGTCGCCTTATCTACTTTCCTCCTTCCAGATGACACACCAAGTGTCCTCCTAATCACATCAGCTGTAGCTGTCCAGTCATCAGGAAGAACCTCCTGGCCAACAAGAGTCTGTCTCAACTCCTCCCTGAAAACCTCACAGAACTCTTCTTTTTTAAGTTTCCACCACTTGGTCCTCTGCTCTTCACCTTCCTTACCATCAGTTTCATCCTACAGACCACCATCTTATGCTGTCGAGCTACACTCTCACCCACCACTACTTTGCAGTCACTAATCTCCTTCAGATCACACCTACCTTAGATGTAGTCAACCTGAGTGCTCCTACCTCCATTCTTATAAGTCACCCTATGTTCCTGCCTCTTCTGGAAGAAAGTGATTAAAAACAGCCATTTCCATCCTTTTTGCAAAGTCTACCACCATCTGTCCTTCTTCGTTTCTGTCCTGGATACAAAACCTGCCCATCACTTCCTCATCACCTCTGTTCCCTTCACCAACATGTCCGTTAAAGTCTGCAGTAGGGCTGCACAATTAATCGGATATTGATCGTGATCACGATTTTGGTGGCCACAATTAAATGAACCTGATCGTCAACGATATTTACATTCAAAATGCGAGCTTCACTGCGAGCCTCTTCATCATACACTGCCTCAACTAATAGTCTTCCATCCACCAGGGGGCAAACGCATGGCTAAAGCTTCATTAAGTTGCCCAAATAAAAACTGCTCACATGCCACTCAGCAGTCATAATGGCTGCGCTACGCTTGCTACGTAGCAGGTGAAAAGGAGTATTTGAGCAATATAATAGATCCAAATCTCCATTATGGATCTGGCTAGTAAGCAGAAAGTTCCCGAAAGTGTATTACTGCCACAGTAAGCCGGTGGATGCTACGCTATCCCACAATGCAGCGGACCCCCCGAAATCATAGAAGAAGAAGGACCTAGCTAAAAATGGCTACAGACGAACTGCCAACCATTGACTTCGCCAAAGTTTGGGCGGATAAATGTACGTGAAGCAATGTTACTGATTACTGTAATAGTTTTTGACTGATTAAACATTTAAGTTGTTAAGTCATACCAGACAAAATAACGGCTAGAGGAGGCGGGACCACAGGCGAACGTAACGTAAACATCTGGGTCAACAGAACAGTCAATATGGTTCAAAGAACATGCAAAATGGTGGAGCAGTACGTCTGATTTCATGTCTATTAGCGATTGTTTGCTATGCAGTATTTACTACAATAACGGCCGAGTAATAGTTGCTATGTAGCATATAGTAAATAGTAAGATTTGGATGCAGGGAATGTCAAAGGCCTTTTCTGTATAAGCTGTAATTGTTTCCGTTAAATTGCACTTTGAGATTGCACTATGCAATAACATATTTAGCTTGTACTTGTACTAAGTATTGGAGTTTGTTTTTGTTCGTTTTTTTTGCATTATTAATCATCTATTGTAATTTAAAGTTTTATTTTTCACAAAAAATGTTGCAACATTGTACGTTTATAATTGGTACATTAAAAATAGATATTTTACAGGACTGGATGAATGATCGTGATTAATAATTGTGATTACAACATTGATCAAAATAATCGTGATTATTATTTTGGACATAATAGTGCAGCCCTAGTCTGCACCAATCACCACCCTCTCAACTCTCGGGATACACTGCATCAAATCATCTAGTTCACTCCAAAACTTCTGGTTCTCTTCTAACTCACATCCTACCTGTGCGGTATAACCACTAACAACATTAATCATTATTCTTTCAATTTCAAGCTTCAGGCCCATCAGCCTATCTGATCCTCTTTTCACTTCAAGAACATTCCTAGTACATTCCTCCTTAAAGATAACTCCTACTCCATTTTCTCTTTCCATCTACCCCATGGTAGATCAACTTGAACCCTTCTCCTAGCTTATAGTCTTTCTAGCTTTCTCATAATTCCACGCTCTTGAATTTCCTCTTCTCTCTCCGCCTTCCAACACACCTTCCTCCTCTCCTCCTTCGACCAACAGTAGTCCAATTTCCACCGGCACCCTGTGGCGGTCGTTGTTAACCGTGGCCTCCACCGATCTGCTATGGAGTTCATGTTTGTGATTTGCATATTTGATTTGGCCCAGAGCAGCAGAAATAAAAACAGATCGACATGCAAGCAGCAGGGCTTGTTGCTGTGTTTCTGTTTGATCTGACTCCATTAGGCCGTTCAGAGTGCAAGCCCCCATATAGGAACTCTGTTGGTTCCTGAACTGGCCTAAAAAACGGCCCTGTTGGCCCGTCCCGATGAAGTGGAGACAGGCGGTATTGGGAGGTTCCAAAAGTGGAAACGTGCCTTATATAGAATATTTCAGGCCTACAGGATTGTACAAAAACATTGAAAATTAATTTTTTTCAATCAGTTCAATGACTGATTGAAATCAATTAGCCCACATCTTCCCCTCACTCCTCTCCTTTGTTTCAATTATCAGAGTGACCCTGTCTCCTGTTGGAGGGAGGTACATAGAGACACTACAGTCTGGTATAAAGGACTGAGAAGTCCATTTCAAGTCCAAAGGTGTTATCTACAAAGTTTGAATGCAAAATATTCAGTCCAAGCTGTCCTTTGCGACTGCATTCTTAAAATTACGTTTGATGATTAGGACTTGATTTATGAGCGCTGTAATATATGAAAACATATTTTTACCTTAATGTGCCACAGCTAGGGCTGGGTATCGATTAAAATTTCAAGAATCGATTCGATTCCGGTTCTCAAGATTTGGAATCGATTCAATTCAATCTGATCCAATTCAATATTGATATCGGTCAGTGCTATTAAAAGCTTTGCCATGAAATTCAATAACTTAACACTGGGTGAGTAACACTTCACCATGGAAAACTGTATTAAGCCTGTCAGACACAAATCTTAAAATGGCTGTCTGGACTGTTCCTTCCCATTTCAACTTTAAAAAGGAGGCAAACTATTACCTAAAAAAATAAAATCGATTTTTGAACTTGTGAATCGAATCGATTCGATTTCTATAAGATCGATTTCTATAAGATCGATTTTTGGATTATTTCAACACAGCTTTAGCCACAATAGAGGGTTTTTCTTTGACTACATGTTTTAGAGATGAAGGTGATCTTTAATGACAAAAGGAGTGATAGCAGGCGGCCATCTATGTAGGAGGGGCTGCTCCCCTACTGATAAGGACCCACAGAATATGGTGTGCTTGTATTCGGAGGCTGGGCAGCAGAACCATCGGCTGGACACAGTCTGGAGACAAGCTGGATGAAGTAGGGCTACTGGTGGCTGTACAGACACCGATCTGCTGCACAGAATGCCTGTCGAACAGAAGGGTTGGGGACAACCCACCAGACGAGGAATTGGCAGACTAGGGGTGTTTCTCAATGCTCAGGAACCTCGCCTTAATGCCTTGGTCCCGCCCCGGTTGCCTAGGAGATACGTCATCAGGGACTGCCAAGGCGTGTTCCAATGTTCATGTTCTACCGAGGAATCTGTCCTCCGTTTGTTAGCCGTTTAGCTAACTAACCAAGGATAAGGACGTAAACAGAGCACGTAAGCCGGCAGCCGCGGTCACGTAAGGCAAGTCTGTTCCAAACCGTTTTTTTTGACCAAGGAAGGACAGGGTCCTCGTAAGCAAGGCAGGGGCTAAGCCTATCAAGGCCCTAAAAACAAACAATACATTTTTTCTAGTATCCGGCAGCCAGTGAAGTCTTGCTAAAATCGGAGTAATGTGCTGCCGACTGCGCGCTTTTGTCAAAAATCTTGTGGCATTGGAGTAATTCAGCAATGAAGTGATGAAAGCGTGAATGGTTGTCTCAAGGCGGCGCTGGTTCAGAATGGTATTTAGTTTCGAGAGACGTCTCAACTGATAAAAACAGGATTTAACCATGTGATTAACATGAGAGTTCATTTTTAAAGCCGAATCAATTTCAATACCAAGATTAAGAATTGTTTGACTCATTTTAAAAGGAAGTACAGAGAAGTTAAGAGCAGAGGAGGATGAGCCATTGGGAGTAAAAACAATAAACTCAAGCCTGTCCTTAACTTCACTCAGGCAATCAAGGAGTGGTTGGACCGAGGTAAAAGTCTTCAGGGGAAAATATATCTGGCAGTCTTTCGCAAAAAGGTGATTATTAATATTACATTTCGTAAAAATTAGTCCTAGTGGAAGGATGTAGATACTAAATAAAAGGGGGCCAACAATAGACCCATGCGGAACACCCCAAGGAAGATGAACAATCGTCCATCCTCACTCTAATAGACCTGTCACAAAAGTAAGAACGGAAGCAGTCACGTGCTGATCTCCTAATGCCGACCAAATCCTCGAGACGGGACAATAAAATGTCATGGTCAACCGTATCAAAGACGGCTGAGAGGTCCAACATCACCGGAGCAACATGGGAACCAGAGTCTGTTGACTTAACAGACTCCTAAGTGATCACGGCTCAATATATTATGCTCAGAAAATGAGTGGGTGCATTTATATGTTTTCAAAGCACTGTTTGAAATGCTAGAAAAGCTGGTTTTTATTACTGAATGTAATGAATCTGCATGCCTATAAGATCTTCGACCTGTCAGATGGAGTGTCAGTGTAGGACATGTTCATATCTAACAGTTGACAGGGCCCAACATGCTAAAGGTCACAGGGACTGCTGGGAGTCATACCAGGAAGTATTTATTTACTGCCTTCATATTTACCATGAACTGCAGTCAAAGGTCATAGGAAAGTTAATGGCAAACAGATTGCACTTCTAAGGAAATACCATCTTGGATTAACAGAATCAAAAATACGAGGAGTTAGAAATTCTCTATTTGTTCTTTTTCTAAAAGATAATTAAGGAGAGATAGAGTTTCTGCTGTAGATATTATTAGGTTTAGTTGTTTACTGTTTTCACAAACTTGTGAAAATCCTTTAGAGGTAAAGAAACCTAATATATTCAGATAATAATCCAGCCCTCAACTGGTTTTTATTTCAGTTACCAGCTCAAACAAACATTGTATATTTGAGCTAATACATCATTTAAATGCAGTGAGTGGTAGAATGATGGGGTACCGGAAGGTCGGGGCAGGTCCACTGCAGGTCCTGGATCTTGCCTTGGATTTCAATGAGTCTCTGTCGCTCTTCATGGAGCTGCCTCAGCTCCTGTTTCTGCTGACGCAACTTCTCCTCATACAACTTCTCCCTGTCAGAAGGAAAGACAGCAGCTCTGCTGTATTAAAACTATTCAGCTAACTGTAGGACAAAGTGCAGGACTAGCTGTTAAAAGTCTGAGTTTACTACACCTGGCCTTGGTGGAGAGGGCCAGATCTCTGGGACTCTGCTTGGTTCCAGGCCCTGAAGCTCCACACACAGGGGCTCTGGTGTTATTTGGCTGCTGGTGTAGAGCTTCATCATCATTAGCTGTTGTTCCATCTGTGTCATCACTCTGTGTCACACAAAGAGACATGGACTCATTGTTTCCCCACCTGAATAATACATGTTTTTCTATCTTTACAGAATCAAACACCAACAGCATACTGATGCTGGTAAGGAAACAACTGCTCCATCTTTCCCCAAACACATTCAGTAGGAAAGGAATCTGAGCTTCATTGCTGTCGACTCAAGACCAGAGTTAAAAATATCAACAAGGGTTTAAAACAAACTCTGTGCTGTCCTCGAAAAATGAAACAGCTCTACTCAGTCATTAAAGTTAACTTTCCACGTTTCTGTCATTTTTTTTCTACGTATC
This sequence comes from Apricaphanius iberus, assembly GCA_028564705.1. NCBI lineage: Eukaryota > Metazoa > Chordata > Actinopteri > Cyprinodontiformes > Aphaniidae > Apricaphanius > Apricaphanius iberus. The sequence continues at coordinate 110,004 of JAPXFQ010000379.1, read as the reverse complement.
TGAGGGAAATATTTATTTAAAGGTGGATGTTTCAATTCAATTCTGTCTGGTCAGTCTGGTGTTCTGATCAATACTGAAACAGAAGATTGTCCCTCTGCTTTAATAAAAGATCCTCAGCCAAGCAGGAGAGAACAGGAAGGGCTCTAGTGGCGCTCTGAGTTCTACCTAGACCTGAGCTCTACCTAGACCTGAGTCCGACCTGGACCTCAGTCCGACCTGGACCTGAGTTCTACCTGGATCTGAGTCCTACATGGACCTGAGTTCTACATGGACCTGAGTCTGACCTGGACCTGAGTCCTACATGGACCTGAGTTCTACCTAGACCTGAGTTCTACCTAGACCTGAGTCCTACATGGACCTGAGTTCTACCTAGACCTGAGTCCTACCTGGACCTGAGTCCTACCTGGACCTGAGTCCTACCTGGACCCGAGTCCTACCTAGACCTGAGTCCTACATGGATCTGAGTCCTACCTAGACCTGAGTCCTACCTAGACCTGAGTCCTACATGGACCTGAGTCCTACCTAGACCTGAGTCCTACCTAGACCTGAGTCCTACATGGATCTGAGTCCTACCTAGACCTGAGTCCTATATGGACCTGAGTCCGACCTAGACCTGAGTCCGACCTAGACCTGAGTCCTACCTAGACCTGAGTTCTACCTAGACCTGAGTCCTACCTAGACCTGAGTCCTACATGGATCTGAGTCCTACCTAGACCTGAGTCCTACCTAGACCTGAGTCCTATATGGACCTGAGTCCGACCTAGACCTGAGTCCTACCTAGACCTGAGTTCTACCTAGACCTGAGTCCTATATGGACCTGAGTCCTACCTAGACCTGAGTTCTACCTAGACCTGAGTCCTACCTAGACCTGAGTCCTACATGGACCTGAGTCCGACCTAGACCTGAGTCCGACCTAGACCTGAGTTCTACCTAGACCTGAGTCCTACCTGGACCTGAGTCCTACCTAGACCTGAGTTCTACCTAGACCTGAGTCCTACCTAGACCTGAGTCCTACATGGACCTGAGTCCTACCTAGACCTGAGTCCGACCTAGACCTGAGTCCTACCTAGACCTGAGTTCTACCTAGACCTGAGTCCTACCTAGACCTGAGTCCTACATGGACCTGAGTCCTACATGGACCTGAGTCCTACCTAGACCTGAGTCCTACCTAGACCTGAGTCCTACATGGACCTGAGTCCTACCTAGACCTGAGTCCTACCTAGACCTGAGTCCTACCTAGACCTGAGTCCTACCTGGACCATGGCCACCAGCTCCTGCAGCTGCCTCAGTTTCTGCTTTGCCGTCTGCCGGTTAACATTGGGAGGAAAACCTGCATCGTTCCTAAAGCTGCTCCCTCTGCTGGACTCCGACACGCTGTCTGGAAGCACGTTCTGTCCCCCTTCATTATTATCAATGCCGTCTTCATCCTCATCTTCATCCTTTACCACGCCAAAGGGAAGGTCTCTGTTGTACTGGCACTCTAAATCAAGAGAAACGTTGAAACACCACATGCTGGTAAACAAGGTAATTTTACATAAACCCAATTAGAACTAAGTTTAATATATCTAAACATAACTTATGAAATTAATGAATAAACAGGCCAATGCATACGGATAATGAGGTCTGTGCTAATAATAATGTTACGCTGAGGCCAAAGCCGCCCTGAGATACGCTGATAGGAGCGGGGCTGCAAGGAAGATGGGTTAAGGGTCTTGCCCAAGGACACAATGACAGATGGAGCAGGGGTTCGAACAAGCAACCTACTACTTATGGGACAAACTTCTACGACCTGAGCTTTTGGGCAAATGATTCTGGAAGCTGAGTGATTTTTGTGCTTTTAGATCTCAGCAGCGTTTAATAGAGAGGACCACAGTAATCTTCTGGTTTGGAACACTAGGCGGTCATTAAAGGTTCAGCACTACAGTGGCTGCCTTCAGAGTTAGTGACAGAAGATTTATTGTAAATATTGATAGTTCTGTCCACCTCTGCCTCTTTTTCTGGTGGGGTTCCTCAGGCCTCAATTCTCAGCCCTCTTTTTCTTTGTACCTGCTCTCTTAAGATTCTATTTCTCTGAAACATGGCATCTCCTTCCACTGCTATGCAGACAATTGTCAGATTTACCAACCTTTAACACCCAACAGTCCATGCTCCACCCATCCCCTTTTAACAACTCAAGGCTTGGATAGCTCTGGACTTTTGAGTTTCAATTTAAGCCAAACACAGGTAATTATATTCAGGCCTAATTGTACCTTATGTAAGCCAATTAATAAGTTTGGTTGGCTCAAATCATTCATTAAACATATCTCAGAGATTTGGGATTAACAGTGGACTGGATGATTTTAAATTTGACGGAGCAGAACTATGGGCGTCTTAAAGGAGCAGACCTATGGACGTTTTAAAGGAGCAGACCTATGGGCGTTTTAAAGGAGCAGACCTATGGGCGTTTTAAAGGAGCAGAACTATGGGCGTTTTAAAGGGGCAGACCTATGGGCGTTTTAAAGGAGCAGACCTATGGGCGTCTTAAAGGAGCAGACCTATGGGCGTTTTAAAGGAGCAGACCTATGGGCGTTTTAAAGGAGCAGACCTATGGGCGTTTTAAAGGAGCAGACCTATGGGCGTTTTAACGGAGCAGACCTATGGATGTTTTAAAGGAGCAGACCTATGGGCGTTTTAAAGGAGCAGACCTATGGGCGTTTTAAAGGAACAGACCTATGGGCGTCTTAAAGGATCAGACCTATGGGCGTTTTAAAGGAGCAGACCTATGGGCGTTTTAACGGAGCAGACCTATGGATGTTTTAAAGGAGACCATGGGCGTTTAAAGCAGACCTATGGGCGTTTTAAAGGAGCAGACCTATGGGTGTTTTAAAGGAGCAGACCTATGGGCGTTTTAAAGGAGCAGACCTATGGGCGTTTTAAAGGAGCAGACCTATGGGCGTTTTAAAGGAGCAGACCTATGGGCGTTTTAAAGGAGCAGACCTATGGCCGTTTTAAAGGAGCAGACCTATGGGCGTTTTAAAGGAGCAGACCTATGGGCGTTTTAAAGGAGCAGACCTATGGGCGTCTTAAAGGAGCAGACCTATGGACGTTTTAAAGGATCAGACCTATGGGCGTTTTAAAGGAGCAGACCTATGGGCGTTTTAAAGGAGCAGACCTATGGACGTTTTAAAGGAGCAGACCTATGGGCGTTTTAAAGGAGCAGACCTATGGGCGTTTTAAAGGAACAGACCTATGGGCGTCTTAAAGGATCAGACCTATGGGCGTTTTAAAGGAGCAGACCTATGGGCGTTTTAAAGGAGCAGACCTATGGGCGTTTTAAAGGAGCAGACCTATGGGCGTTTTAAAGGAGCAGACCTATGGGCGTTTTAAAGGAGCAGACCTATGGGCGTCTTAAAGGAGCAGAACTATGGGCGTCTTAAAGGAGCAGAACTATGGGCGTTTTAAAGGAGCAGACCTATGGGCGTTTTAAAGGAGTAGACCTATGGGCATTTTAAAGGAGCAGACCTATGGACGTTTTAAAGGAGCAGACCTATGGGCGTTTTAAAGGAGCAGACCTATGGGTGTTTTAAAGGAGCAGAACTATGGGCGTCTTAAAGGAGCAGACCTATGGACGTTTTAAAGGAGCAGACCTATGGGCGTTTTAAAGGAGCAGATCTATGGGCGTTTTAAAGGAGCAGACCTATGGCCGTTTTAAAGGAGCAGACCTATGGGCGTTTTAAAGGAGCAGACCTATGGGTGTTTTAAAGGAGCAGAACTATGGGCGTCTTAAAGGAGCAGACCTATGGACGTTTTAAAGGAGCAGACCTATGGACGTTTTAAAGGAGTAGACCTATGGGCGTTTTAAAGGAGCAGACATATGGGCGTTTTAAAGGAGCAGACCTATGGGCGTTTTAAAGGAGCAGACCTATGGGCGTCCTAAAGGAGCAGACCTATGGGCGTTTTAAAGGAGCGGACCTATGGGCGTTTTAAAGGAGCAGACCTATGGGCGTCTTAAAGGAGCAGACCTACGGACGTTTTAAAGGAACAAACCTATGGACGTTTTAAAGGAGCAGACCTATGGGCGTTTTAAAGGAGCAGACCTATGGGCGTCCTAAAGGAGCAGACCTATGGACGTTTTAAAGGAGCAGACCTATGGGCGTCCTAAAGGAGCAGACCTATGGACGTTTTAAAGGAACAGACCTATGGGCGTGGTGACGTTGAGGCTGCGGAGGTTGGCTGCAGCTCGGTTGTTGATTTCACACTCCGTGTTGAGTCGAGCGTCATGGTTGTTTGTTGAGCCGCTCCTGAAGCTGCGGCCATGGGTCAGGCTGTTTAAGTCCGCCCGGTTACTGCTGCGCTGTGGGTTTCTGCAGAAACAGACATACCTACATGGTGACTCTGTTCAGAAAGTGGTTTCATGTATTTATATCGTTTCGGTCATACCCACCTGAGGTTTGTGCCAGGCTGGCGATTCTCGTGGTCCAACTCAAACGCAGTTTCAAACATGGATCCATCATCATCCTCCTCTTCATCATCTTCTTCAACCTCTTTCACGTTCTCATTGACGGCATCCACCATCATATCAGAAGTCTGCTCGTAGTACTGGACCAGCTCCCTCAGCTCGTTCAGACGCTTATGGACCTCCTTCAGCTTCCTGTTGGGAGACAGAAGATTGGAAGGAAGGAGATTCAGTGTTCAGGTTGACAGTCAGTCAGTGATCAAGTACATCTGATTTTATTGATTTATTTGAAGAGAACACTCCATTGTGTGAGATGATTATAACACAACAAACTTTAACTTACCTTTAACCAAAAAGGCTTACTGTGACGTCTCTCTAAGCAACACTATTAGAATCATAGATTCAGGCCCAGGTATTAATATACACCCCCACTAATATTTGCTCAACAGCAGCGTTTTTGTAACCTTCAACAAGATTCAGTGAGGATAACTGGGAGTACTGGTGGAGCTTAATGAAACTGGTTGGTTTCCTGGCACAGACCCAGCTTTTAAGGCAGGACAAACAATATTTCAACAGAATGTAACTTCTGTAATTTTGTAACTGCTTCTGTAATCTCAACAATTTATGGCTCAAAATCAGCATTTGGTGGAGGAAACTATGGAGGACGGAGAAAATTGGCACTAATAATAGAAATACAGGCTTGATAATGTCATTAATGTGGCAAGTATTGCTTCCAAAACAGAAAGTTAAACAACCGTGTTAATGTTAAACTAATACTGTTGAAAATGAAACATATCAGTCTGTATCTACAATGCTGTGCCAGAAATGTTTTTTGTCCACTATTTTGACCGACAGGGTCCATAAACTCCAGTCATAGTGCCTATCTCTAGGTGTCGTCCCACGAGTTAATACCTATTCAATAGTATTAATCTTTAATTCATTTTAAATAATATTCTGTATCTCCACCACAATAAGTCAAAGCTGCCCCTGAAGGTGGAGAGGGTTTTATTTAACTGCATGTGCCTTTCTATCAAACTAGAAAATTGTGCGGAAAAAACAAAACAAACAAAATAAACACCGGCTTGTAATGTAATATTAAAAAGAAATTACAACTACATGTTTTTTAATCAATTTTTATGCAATGATGGGTTTTTCCAAGCCACCTTAAAATGCATCATACATGTACGTGCATCTAGTGAATGTACTGCACAGAGCTGCAAAACAGCAGAAAGCAAGAAACTTTGCTGGTTTTACAAATTAAACTATGTAAGTTGAGTTATGCTGTTGCATGCAGATATTGTTAGCTCAATGATTAGCTAATACGTGGAAATATATCGTCTTAAGCAAGTTACTGTCACCTGTCCAGGAGTGATGCTGAAAAACTAGTCCATGCCTTTGTTACTTCAAGGCTGGATTACTTTAACTGTCTATTATCAGGTAGTCCACAGAATACAATTAAAAGTCTTCAGTTAGTTCAAAATGCTGCTGCTAGGATTTTGATGAATATTAAAAGAAGAGATCACATTTCCCCTGTTTTAGCTTCTCTTTACTGGCTCCCAGTAAAATCTAGAATAGAATTCAAAATCCTCCTTCTGACATATAAAGCCCTTAATAATCTAGCTCCATCATACATAAGAGACCTGATTGTTCCATATGTTCCTAACAGAGACCTTCGCTCTCAGACTGCAGGTTTACTGGTAGTTCCTAGGATTTCTAAAAGTAGAATGGGTGGCAGATCTTTCAGCTATCAGGCTCCCCTCCTATGGAACCGGCTCCCAGGGTTGGTTCGTGAAGCAGACAATTTGTCTATCTTTAAAACTAGGCTAAAAACTTTCCTCTTTGACAAAGCTTACAGTTAGAGATATGTTTATAGGTAGTTAGAGTCAGGTCAGACAGGTAGATAGGAAGAGACAGGTTAATGTTAGTAGTCAGGCAGAGTGTCAAAAGTTAGGAAGAGATAGGAAGAGGTAGAGTAGCTAGGTAGAGATAGATTAATGTAAGCCAGGTAAAGATCCGGAGCCGGTCGCGGCTTACCGCCGCGGAAGAAATGCGCCCCACAGGGGCCAGCCAGCGCCGGAGAGAGGTCCCTCAAGGGGATCCTCCCGCACAGTGCGGCCGCCCATTACCTGCCGGGTTGAATCCCCCGGGCAGACTGTGCGGACCCCACCCGTTTATCTCTTAAACGTTTCTCGCCCTCTTCAACTCTGTCCTCTCAGTTCTGTCAATTTTTCCTTAAGATAGTTGTCGACTATCGGTCTCGTGCCGGTATTTAGCCTTAGATGGAGTTTACCACCCACTTTGGGCTGCATTCTCAAACAACCCGACTCCGAGAAGACCCCGGCATGACGGGGGCCGTTACTAAGATGGCATTGCAGTGACGGAAAATTCTCCACGTCCTGCAACAAACTTCTGCATCAGTTCTATTGCTCTTTCTGTGTCTCTGTTGTGTATTCTCCAAGCCACAGACGGTCTCGGCAGATAACCGCTTGTGCTGAGCCTGGTTCTGCCGGAGGTTTTCTTCCTGTTAAAAGGGAGTTTTTCCTTCCCACTGTTGCTTCATGCTTGCTCAGTATGAGGGATTGCTGAGAATTCCACGACGCAATCTTCTGTGGTTCTGTAATTTCTACACTAAACATTGTATTGTAATAACTCTTTTTGTAAAGTGCCTTGAGATGACATCTGTTGTGAAATGGCGCTATATAAATAAACTGAATTGAATTGTTACATCTGACAGATGCAAATAATAAAAAAAGTTACATTTTTCTGTATTGAGGACAATATCAACCAGACAGATTTTAAATTAAAGAAAAACTATTTATATAGTTTAGAGATCAGTATTTCTCAGCATCTGAATGCCAAATGAAGTAAAAGTGAATTTAACTAAACAAATAGGACATGTTTGTTGAGAGGCATCCACAGAGTTGAGCTATGTGCGCTACCTTGGACTGAAGCTGTACTCTTGGTTCTACAATTATACCTACAGAACATCTCATAAAACACTCAATTAAAAATCCTCTTTTTCAAGAGTGTCCTGAACCAGAGACAAAGCAAAAAAATGTGTGATTAAATTTTGGGGATTATCAGATAGTATGAAGAAATCTTCTAAACTAATTTCTATTTGGGCCACAAATATATCACGAATGTCCATAAAGGACCAGTTATGAAAGAAAGTATTAATAAAACTATCTTTAACAAAGTGTTAAAGTATTGGTTAATAAATGTGTCTGCATCCAACAAGCACTTCTTAAAATAAAATACTGAATATCTTCTCACAATAATATGATTTAGTACTCTTCTAATAAACCCAGATTTTATTTGAGAAATAAAATTTGAGAAATAAACTGTACATACAGTAAACACAACTTAAAGGTTCTATCTATATGGTCCTCTTGAGTTTAGAGAGCCACTTAAATGGCTATGGCGGACCAGATTTGGCTCCTGGGGCTCCACTTAGACACGTGCTCTAAACTATAGTAAGGGGCTTGGCACAAGTCTAAGCTCTCCTAGATATGGGTTTTTAGTTATTCTTTAGATAATTTCTGATCAATTCAGTCAATTTTTGATTTATTCAAAAATATTCCGTCTCTGGTTGCAATGTATAACAAATTAAGTTTGAAATTTTGTTGGTTTTTTTGGATGCAATACTTTGCATGTTTATTATGACTTTATCAAGCCTTATTACAGACAGCAAATATTCTGATTGACTCCCATTATATGGATATATTAATCACAGCTGGATATAAACATCTGCCCAATGGCTCCAAACTTCTCTGGGTGAGTAAATGAACGTAACAAAAACTTCCCCTTTCAATGCAAAAATCTCAAATTAGTATCACATTCATGCTGGTGATGGACAGAAGCTGGTCTCCAGCCAGAGCTGTAATGAATGTTTCAGCAGCCTGTCAGGTAGGATCGTCTCCTCCCTCAGATCCTTATAAACCACCAGGCTGACTTCAGCAGATGAAACTAAAACCTGTTAAAAGCAGAAAGGTAACGCTGCACTCCCACGCTACAAACTCACTGCTGATGATATCTGACTCTCCTATGGCCAAGCTCAGAGATTCGTGTGTGTGTGTGTGTGTGTACCTGAGCTTGTCAGAGGAACCGGAGCCATCCTGTTGTTTCAACAAAGGCTGGAAGGAAATGGAAGCTGAGGCTGCATTTGAGCAGAGAGCTGATTGGCTGTCTGAAGATCCTCCAATACTCGGACTGTGCTGTGCTGACAGGCCACGACCTGAAGAAGGCCACAGACAACTCATCAACACTTTCTAAATGTTAAAGCTGCATAAGGTTTGCGCCCCCCCCCCAAAACATTGAAAAAGGTCCGTACATGAGTTATTGTTTAGGGTCTGGTCTCGGAGGGAATGCAGCTCTTGCAGAATCTTGTCCATGGTTTGCTTCTTGTCTTGAAGCTCCTGTAACTTGGAGAGTTTGGCTGTGGCTCCTTCAGTGTCGAGCCCAGCATGCGGGCCAGAAGCAGAGTGGAGCAGCGGCCTGTGTTGAGGCGGGCCAACAGGGTGGGAGCGCCGGGACCAGGACACCTCTCCAGAGAGGGAGAAACTCTGTGCCTGACGGCGGTTATCAGGCACTGTTTTAGTCTGCTGGAGGAAGGGATGTTGAGGTTCATTAACATTAAAACTTACAGTACTGGCCACATCTCTAATAAAGCTGAGGAATTTTCCTAATTCAGCAATAAACAGGCCACACTTCACATGGCAACCTCTAATCAGAGTACAATCATTTATTACTCCAGAAAATCCCACATGAAGACAAAACAGTTTTTAACAAAGTCACAAGGAGCCCACCTCAATAAATAATGTACATTATTAATTAAACATAGTCTTTTAATGTAATTCATGTTTCACTGACTGTATGTAGTGTATGTTCAGTAGGCTGGGAGAGGAGCCAGAATGAGATAGTCCAAATATCTTCAGAGTTAGAGGCTGCAGAGAAGAGCAGCACTTCAGAGTCACCGAGTCTCCATGACAACCATCTGATACACTGTACATAAACCGACTAAAGCCTAGTTTCTACTTCTCCGTCAGCGACTTTACACCCAGACGTACCGACGGAAACATTTTTCGTTTCTAGTTCTCTGCTGGTTTTTAAGTGTTGTAAAGCAATTCCCCACCAGGACAACAGGGGGCGCTACAACTGCAGGCATGTTTCTGCTTAACTAGACTTTATTGTCTTCAACTTGTGAAAACATTCCCCACTAAAGGAGCAATGAACGACAGAAAATAAGTTTTGGTTAAGCTGTATACATATAGAAACAAACACAGCGTTTTGTCTTGTTCTTTCTCTACACCTCCTTGTGCTCAGATTCACCAAAAGACCAGATTAGATAAATTATCCTTTCAATGTATTTTTTTTTTCTCTTTTAACGTGTCCTGTCTAGCAGTTTGCTACTCAGAATTGGTATCTGAGTACCAAGTACAAGCCCAACAGATTTACTTTCCAAAGCAGAGTATTACAGCTACGGGGATCAGGGGCACCCCGCCCCCCAGCAGGGCCCCTGACCAGGGACCCGCTGACAGGGGAGGAGGGACACGCAGCCGACTGATGGACAACACACGCCGCCGCCACCCCAGACTGATACCCACCACCAACACCCCCCCCCCCCCTTACACTGTTGCAAGTGTAAGTGTCTAAGTGTCTTTCAATGTAAAGCATGTAGTATTAAACGCTGCAATAACTACTGATTACAATGACCATAGAGCCCTATTCTGGTGAAATGATCTCTGGCTGTTGCTGAGCTGACCAATCACAGGCAGACGCTTTACATTGACGGATAGTTAAAAAATGCGGCTCTACTCCATCCGCTGCTGCATAAGTAACAGAGAGCCCTTGTGTTGATGGATATTTGTGGTGCATATATCTAGGCTTTAGCGATCTGAACAACCATCAGCATCTTAAACATGTGGAGTTTACTAAACTAAACTACTGGTGAGATGACATTAAACGCCAGCAAGGAGCCAGGAACAGGCCTGTCCCTATAAACAACCAATTAACTGCATTATACATTTAAACAGCTTCTATATTTTCTCCAACCACGATCATTTACATTTACATGCTTGTTTCTCAAACTAAAGGGAATAAATGAAAAAAAAAGAGATAAGCATCCACCGTGTATTGGATTTTTATTGATTGGAACTGAGGCTACGTCCACACTATGCCGATAAGTTTATACGGGGAGTTAGACGCCTAATGTTATCCACTCAACACGAGCATTTACGCCCCGTTTAAGGGCCGTTTAAGTTCCCATGATTGCGCAATCCCATACAGACCTGTGCAAATACTGGTCATGCGCAAAAAGACGCACGGAACACGCGTATAATCTACGTGACGCCAGCGCCTACATAATATATACAAGAAGCTCTACAGCACAGTACATATCTGCTTGTCCCGTTAACCGAAGAGAACAATAGCTGCTCAGAAGAAGAGAGAGTTTTTGGTGTGGACAGACGACTAGATCGATTTATTACTCTTCGCTGATATCTTTGTCTGTAGTGTCGTATTGTTATTGACGCAGCATTCATTGACGCCACTTCCTTTCATTATCCGGGGAAGCTGTCCACACTAGCTCGTTTAGCTGTTGAATTAAGATTTACACGGCTCTCTTACCCGGCTAATAGTTATCCGGCCACAGACCTTAAACGACGCCGGGTTAGTGTGGACGATAGGGGGGTGTAGACTAAATAATTATACGTTTAAGGCATTATCCGGCTTAGTGTGAACGTGGCCTGAGTGAATAAGTTGTTAGCTTGCTCCTTTTGCCAACTTTTAGTATTTCTGAGCCAAATGATTGATATGATTGAAAGACAAACTTGTTCACAGAGTTTCTGTTGTTTTGGTCATTTATATTTGACATTAAAATGTCTTCCAGCTGCACCAGTAAATGTTCTTCAGATTTCGACTTTATTGATCATTCAGAGGGTGTACATGCATTATTATGACATTAGTTGTATTATTATCGTTTCCCTCTGCATGCTCTGACCCTGTGGAATGTTATAGCAGTTCTGTTCTGAGACTGACAAAGGTTAATGATAGAGCAAAAACATCTTTAGAAGTCCCTTATTGAGGCTGCTGCTGTATCAGTAAGTGCTAATGAAACATTATCATGCTGTTTATTTTGTATTGTAAAGAAGGTACAGATAAATGATGGCCATCTAGTTGTTGTCTGGACTGTACCTGAGAGTCATGCAGCTGGTTGTGGAAACGCTGAATCAGCTCATTTAACTCCTCATTCAGCTCTGAAGTGATGCTCAGGCCAGAAACACTGCCGGTGGTTTCTGTCACCACTGGAGTTGTAGATCAAGTTAAAAGAGCAAAAACAAAGAAATGTTTTCTGTGCTAATATGTTTGGGAAACTTATGGTGAGAAATGACATCATTACTTCCAACACAGAAATATAAAAGTATGAATCTACATTTTCAATGTATGGAAAACATTCTTGCATGTGAGAAACAATATTCCTAATATCCAATAAAAGCAGTGGAAGAAATGTGCAGAGCTCCTCATGGGTCGGTATGTTACCTGTGTCTTCAATGACGGCCAGCGCCTGTTCTGCACTGTGCTGCATGGCCATCAGCGCCTCCTGGCGTCCCTGCAGGGCTCGCAGCTGTTCCTGCTGCTCCAGCATCTTCTTCAGCAGCTCATGCTGCTTACGCAGATTCTCCAGCTCTTCCTTCTGGTCAGCACGCACAGCTTCAGTCCTACCAGCCTACAAATTCACCCCCACATCATCATCAAGCACTGAGCCAATCAAAACCTGCATCAGCAAAAACACTTCGCTATGGTCAACGGTCCTGAGCAACAGAGAGAGTGGAAAAGAGGAGAAGTGTGTGAAGCTGGTTGGAATGGGTGGAGAAACGTGTCAGGTGTGATAAAAAGGTTTCAGTGAGAATGAAGGAAATGTGTAGAAGACAGTAGAAAGACGAGCGATGTTGTACGGTCTAGAGACAGAACCAATAAGGAAAAGACAGGAAGCAGAACTGGAGGTTGTAGAACTCTAGATGTTGAGATTCTCTCTGGGAGTGATGAGGATGGATAGGATCAGGAATGAGTCCATCAGAGGGACAGCTGATGTTAGATGTTTGGGGATAAAGTCAGACTGAGATGGTTTGGACATGTTCAGAGGAGAGACGATGATTATATTGGTAGAAGGATGCTGAGGATGGAGCCACCAGGCAGGAGGCAGAGAGGAAGACCAGGAAGAAGATTAATGGATGAAGGAGGACATGAAGTTAGTTGGTGTGAGGATAGAGGATGCAGAGGATAGGACTAAATGGAGACAGATGATTGGCTGTGGCGATCCCTGGAGGGAAAAGCCCAAAGAGAAGAAGAAGACTACAATAACTCTAACATGAGAAGCCACAGGGACCTGCTTGGTTTTCTTCTTGGAATTTCAAGTTTGGGATAAAATATATCAGGAAGACGATTTTTTTCTTGCACCAATCTCCCACTAATGTACTCACTGTTCTATTTGAAGCATCTGAAGACTGAAGTTCTATGTTAAGGGAAGAGCTGTCAGCCAGGGAGCCAGAGCCGACTGCAGAGTCCAGAGTCCCGACATCACCGTCACTCTCCTGGGCCTGTAGAAAAAGCCACACAAACACCGGTTAGGATGCTATCCTGCAGACAGCAGAACGGCGGAGGAGAAGTTAAATCATTATTTGTTCTACTAAAATTATTACTATTAAAAATAAACAGCTAAACCACAGAGAAGAAGTATGCAGGAAGTTTACTTTCCATTTGTAACATTCAAAATATACATCTGATAATCTGCCTGTAACTAAGGCCTGGTTCACACAGCAGGATTTAAAAATGGCTGCAACAGTTTCAGACCGCACACACAGCCATAAAAACCTCACAGATATTCTTGTTCAGGTCCTGCAGTAACTTATACTACATAAAGCGCTATACAAGTACAGGCCATTTATCATTTATCGATTTTACTTGCAAACATCCACAGCTCCGACAGGAAATATAAAACGTGACTAAAGTCAGGATTCATCTTCCATGATGACATCATCAAAATGCATAACCACGCTATGGAGCCACAGTCAGAATCTCTACCTTCATCTAAATTCATCTCATTTCTACCTCATACAGTTTGTATTCCCCACTAGTACTTGGAAACAATTCTAGACACTTCCAAGGTGTATCTCTTTCTGATTGGCCACACGTCACATTCAATCATTTGTCCTCCCTTCACACCACACACTGTGATATCAGACAATCCATCACGCTGAGTGACTTGGATGGGAGCGGTCCTGACGTCCTTCTGATCAGACCAGAGAACACACAGCAGGAGTACCTGATTACTTTAGGAACCATCCTGATAATCGGAACAAAATCAGCCTAGAAGACCTGCAGCGTGTGAAGCAGGTCATACAAACACAGGCATCATTTAAACAGGCCACAGTTCCTTAAAACTCATCTGGTTGCATTTAAATAAAAAATAGGATATAGGTGAGAAATGTAGAGACTTACAAGCACTTTCTGCAAGAAGCGTAAATAGGACTTCTCCTGCTGTTTGAGGTGGTCGATGAGGTAAGAAAGACGCTCCACGTTGGCTGGAACATCATTCTTCTCCACCAGATCGTCTCTCATGGCGCTGGCTTTACTGATGTAGTCCCGAATCTGAACCAGTTTGCTCACCACCTAAAACCATTCAAAGCCAGGAGGAGTAGGGGGGTGGGGGCGTAGACGACAAGAGAGAGGAGAAAAACACACAAAGTGTTAGATGAGCATCTGTATATAAAGCTGTGAGGAGGAGACAGCAGGACAGTGAGGGGGCGGGGCCACAAACTCAGGCCAACACTGCTGGCATATTTAGAAAGTGTCCTACATACAGGCAGGATTCTGTTGCACAACCTCTCCCTCACTTTAAGCCTAGTTCTGCTTCTTCTCCGACCACTCTACCGTACGCTGATGTACACAGACCGCCACAAACTTTCCTCATCAAAACCACAAAAGGCTTCTGCTGCGATTTTATGTGACAGAGAAAGGCAATGATTTATGCTTCTCCATCTTTAGCCAACAGAAATGGAAACCTGTGCTGTGAATGTTTCTGACTCTGTCCTGAGCCACTCAGTACCAGGAGTCCACTGGTGGCTCATCTACCTCACTGACACACTAGAGAAGGAGCGACAGTGGGTGTGGCCTATAGCCGATAGTTATTCCTAAAAAGGCTGATAGCTCAGAGCTGATTGGCTGATAGTCATACTGTAAAAGAGCAAGTACGCTAAGAAACACCGGATTGGAAGGAAAATATTAAAACTTTATTTTCAGAACTTGCTGTAGAAAATACTTTTTTCTAATCAAGAGTGAAAATTAAAATAAAATAATCAAAAATGTAAATATGTGTCATAGTTTGACACATATATTAAACATGAACTTTTTTAGCTTCTAGCACTGGTGCTACAGAAGTTGCTGATTTTGCAGTTCAGACAAAAAAACTTGTAGCATCAACACAAAATCTCTGAAGACCGGCTCTTCAACAATAATCTGTGGAACATGTTATATATTTATGGCTAAAGTTTATACCGTGGAGAGAAGGGAACTGGTACATTTACAGGAGCTAAATTACAACTGAACATCCATCCATCCACCTTTTAAGCAACATTTCTAGTTTGGAAAAAAAATTGCTAAGATGAATAGAAAGAATATTGTTTTTTTGTTGGTTTAGTACTTTGAAAAAATAAGCAGGACATATTTTGTATGCATTAAACGTGGCTGCCAATCACCATTAACAGAAGTTTATGACTTATGTTATTATTTTCAGTTTATTTTGTTTGAAGTTTTAAATGTCCTATGTTGTTGAACTCACCATATATGTCGAACCTTCCTTGAATGCACCACAGGTGTGCAGCGTAGGTCAAGCTTCTGCCTGATAAGCCTGTGAATATTCTCATTCATCCAGGTCGCAACTGGACTTGGTCATTTGTCTTGGAAGACGTTTCACCTCTTATCCAAGAGGCTTCATCAGTTCATGCTCACCGCTGACCAGGCTGGGACTGGTCCGAGGGAATTGAAATTTCATTGAGATGCTTCTGCCTGATGTTCATTTGAGGCTCATAAAAGAAAAGAATGCTCTTGTATAACTGCAGATTTCTTCTTTACTTTCTGCTTCCTCTTCCCATTAATGTCGGTTTGATAGTAACTAATTAGTTCGTGCTAGTTATGTGTCGTTCGTGAACGATTCGTTCAAAATGAACTAATCTTTTATACGACCCGAGAGTAACGAGTCCTCTCAGTGAGCGCTTCGTTCATTGTCATGCAGTACCTTCTCTTGCCACATGTCAGCAGCTGCATGAGCTCAGTCAGCAGCAGGACAGGAAACAGAAATGATTCGTTCAGGACTCACTCAGCTGCTGCGTCCGTTTTCAGGTCCCAGTTCTTTTGTCATGTGACAGTCAGAGCGCTCAGGCTGTGTGTGGCGAGCAGCAAGTACTACAGTTCGCTGACGATTTGTTCATATACGGATCGTGACGGATCATTCTTACTCATTCGTCACGTGAAAACTTTGGCTCAGCTTGCTACGGGCTGTGGAGCGGACTGAGAGATGAACAAGGAAATGAATGATGTCTGATATCTAATGTTCCTTTATTTGTCATTCGACACCCGATATATATTATTTATTCATTAAATCATAATTATTTAGTGGACTTCAATTCTTGTAGATGTGTTATTGTGTGTATAATTTAAAGTGTGTTAGTAAATAAATACTTTTAAAAACTCTGTCAGGCTGCATGGTGGCGCAAGAAGGTTGTGGGTTCGTATCCCAGCCCAGGGTCTTTCTGCATGGAGTTTGCATGTTCTCCCCGTGCATGGGGGGGGGTTTCCTCCAGGTACTCCGGCTTCCTCCCACATTCCAAAAACATGACTGTCAGGTTAATTGATCACTGTAAATTGTCCTTAGGTGTGAGTGTGTGCATGGTTGCTTGTCCTGTTTGTCCTGCCCTGTGATGGACTGGCGACCTGTTGACAGCTGGAGATAGGCACCAGCACCCCCGCGACCCATTAAGGATTAAGCGGTTAAGAAAATGGATGGATGGAAAACTGTATCAGCATATTGATTATATAATGATGATAATAACAAACAAACATAATCAATAATAATAATAATGTAAATTTTTGTACACAATAAACGCACCATGTAAACATAGGGATCTTATTAATTATTCCTTTTTGTTTTAATTGTATCACTAATTGTGAAAATTAGTTTACACTCACTCTTCCTCTACCCAGCTGTAATGTGACCAACAGTTCGGACTGAACGGATCTCCTCGTTCATCGTTCACAGCTCAGGGTGTACTGTGTGTGGAGCAGTAGATTCGTTCATTTGTCACGTGACACCTACCTAGTCACTGTCGCGTTGTTAAACAATGATGGCAGCGTGGACACAAATAACTTTATTGTGGTGTGTATATGCTTTCCTAGGTTTTCGAATCGCTTGTGGCATTTTGTTTTTTATTGTCAGGTAAAACAAAACATGTTGCCTTCTGTATTGTAGTGGAGAATTGAGCGTTGAGCCGGGAAGGAGGAGGGGTAAATGAGTCGTTCAGCTCGTTTGAGCTGTGAGCCGGTAGTGAGCGATTTGTTCACGCTAGCGATTCAGCACCAGACATTGCAAGCTAGCTTCGGTTAGCTCTCGGAAAGGAAGGGATGAGTAACTCAATGTGCTGTTAGCATGTTAGCAGAGCTATACTACTGTGAACTAATGAGCTATTCTCGTGATGTGAGTTTTGTACTCAGGGTTTTTCTTCCAGTCCAGAGCAGAAATATTTTTTTACTGGGTGTTTCCCCCCCCCCACAAATTTAATTATAAACTATAAATATTTCTACTAATGAAATTAGTTGCTAAGAGTAACAGGAATGAGTCGGTAAATGGGTCACTTGGGGTTGTGAACTAGATTTGTTGGAGAACCGCTGCCTTGTTTACTACGACGGCCACAAGAGGGCAACAGCGCCACCTGCTGTTAAAATGAACTAAATGATTCGTTCAAGATTCGTTCAATTTAATGTTCGAGAGTAAATGATCCGAGTCGGTAAAAAGAGTCGGTCTTCCCATCACTACTTCCTGCTGCTATCGGCCCACTGATTAATCGCTCGTTCTCTAGAACACAGCAAACAGCTACAACAAAGCTAGACAGACGGTTTGTGCTTGTACCTTATTTATGAAAGCTTTGCTGATCACTGCAAGTGGTCAGGATGAGATATTGTGTGAGTGTCATATAGACGACTGGAAGCACCAACATTACCTGGCTGCTGTCTACTTTGGACTCTTGTCTCCCAGTGTCTCTCTGCATCACGAGTCCTCTGTCTGCGCCACCACGGCTCATCCTCGCTGACTCCTTGTGAGGAACTCCAGGACTTAAGGTTTCCCTCTGCTTCTTGGTCTCCTTGGTGACAGCCGGGGTGGGAGGGGCCGAGGCCGAGGCTGAGGGCTGGAGTGGCTCTTTGCTTCGGTTAGTGTTGACATGCAGAGGCAGGTAGTTGGAAGGCTTCCTGTTCTCTCCAGCTAGCTGCCGCTGGTTGTTGGCAGCTGTGACGCGTCCCTGTGAGTCGCTGCCGATGCTCCTCTGATCAGCCAAACATCAGAAGAAAAACAGGATGACTTTTATTCCCAGCTGGAACTCATGTACATGTTTTTGTGCCATAATGGATTGTAAAAAGATTGGAAGAAATTATAGATACACAGCATTCTGATACATATTCTGTTTTCATACATTTGCATAACATCATTGAGAAGATAAATGAGAGTCGGTAAGAAAATATTATTATTTAATAAAAGAGGAGAATCATGTAACATTTTGCTGGTATCCCAAAAAGTATAGAAGACCCTCATCTGTCCTTTAAAGTAATATAGCTATAATATGATGATAATGGAAGAATGTGATCTTGCCAGACAATTTGTGTTTGGGGTATTTTCCTTCTTCAGTGTATGTAGGGCCAGAACCGCTGAGGCCGTCGCAGGGCAGCTATATTTGTACCGACATTAGATTACACACAGGTACACTCTATTTAGTCATTAGCACTCATCAGGCAATGTCTATGTGCATCTGACTGCACTCAGACCAAAGGGGGCTGAATAATGACGCACTACCCACCTTTGAGTTATTTATTTGTAAAAAATGTTTGGAATCATGTATGATTTCCGTTCCACTTCTCACGTGTACACCACTTTGTATTGGTCTTTCACGTGAAATTCCAATAAAATTGATTCATGTTTGTGGTTGTAATGTGACAAAATGTGGAAAAGTTCAAGGGGGCCGAATACTTTTGCAAGCCACTGTATATGTCCCCTTCAGGCTTGATGCATGCTAGTCTACCAGGAATACAGAAGATGCTGTTGCAGCTACCCCCACACTGCCTTCCATTTCTAGAAGAATCTCCCGGCAGACCTTGACCATCATTTTCCTTTGAAAGGCAGGAACACCAGAGAAGACGAGCAGATCATATTTAGGCCTGCTGATCTAATTGGTTGAGCTCTGCAGCCACTAAACAGCCAAACCTCCTCAGACAATGCAGACTTTACAAACCAGTAAGTCCCCTAAGCTACTCTCCTTGCTAGAAGCTTCCTGTGGTGCAGATTCCCAACGCAGCTCCAAATTCCAAACATTGGGAGGTAACTGTGATGTTTACCTCATCCAGATCTGTGAAGTTGATCCTCTGGCGCAGCTTGTCCAGCTCAGCCTGGTCCGGAACAGACATCTGGCTGGTGTATTTGACGTGGGGGACAGAGTGAGGAGTGCGAGCTCTCCTGCGGCCGGCCCCTGGGGTGGACTCTGGTGAAATGTCATTAGTCAGCCGGCTCTCCACCTCTGCAGACAGCTTCTTCTTGTTCTTCTCTGACGACCGGTTAGCTTTCTTCTGCTGTATCCCCCAGTTCTGCTCAAACAAACACAACGCATGAGTGGGGTTGTTTGTTGCTTAGAGAAATGATTCTATGGAGACATACAATATTAATCATCATTTCTGTGATATTTATTGTAATGAGGATAAAGAGGAACAAGGAGGCTTGAAAATGCAACATTAGCTATGATGTTTACATTCAATAGGAATGTAATCAGAATGTTTCCAGCCAGCAAATTTGTTTTCAAATTTGTGATCAAGTCAAAGGTACTCACAGGCCTAAGAAAGACAGACATAAAACTAAAATTAAAAAAAATTCTATTGGGAGTTGTTACCTACTCAAAAATAAATGAAACATGCCATACAAAGGTTTTTTTTAGGAAGAAGATATAGAATTATTGGATATCCAAACCTAAAAGAGTTGTGCATGTTTAACGTAAAAAAAAAAGGTTAAAAAGGAATTAAAATAAACAGGTTTGGGTAAACCAAAGCAAATGGTCAATTCTTGTCCTATTTAGTATAAGAGTAAAGAGAACACAACAAGCTTGGTTATTAAAAGATAAATAGTTGTGTTGTTCCCAATGTCTTCCATTCTTGGAGAACTCTGTTGGTAATAACCAGATATGTATCAATACTGAATCAAAGTCAGGCTGCAAACCAATCTGCTTGCAAAGGACCCCAACATGATAAAACAAGTCTTCCCAGTTCTGCCTGCTAAAGATGCAGAACATGCATGAAGGGATGCCTGTATGCTCCATATGGGAGCTAGACTGACAGGCCTCTGTGTAATGTACAGATAACATCAGGACAGTAGGTTTATGTGAAACAGAAAGCACCATGTTGTTCAGCCTGTCCTCTAGACTGCCACTGGGTGCTGTCCAGCTGTGCAGCTCTTCTGCACCATCGTCAAACGGAGCACCACCCGTTGCCATGTCAACCACTTCCAGCTTGCTGCAAGTAACAACAAACAGTTTTGGGTCAGTTAGAGATGGCAAAACACCCAAAGATTATTCAACTGCATCACTTCAATCATGATTTACAGCCTAGGTTCATCATCGCAAATATTAGATCTACTGTTTTTATACACTTTGGACAACAGCCAAAAAAGGTTTAACAGCACTTTAATCTTAGATTAGGATGTAATATCTAAACTGATCACAAAACGGCTCCTAAACTGATTACAGGATCCAAAACATGAGTTAGCCAAAACTGGGAAAACATCTCCATCATCATCATCATCATCATCATCATCATCATCATTCTGTGTGTCTGAAGCGGTTCCAGATCACGTTTGAGCTTAGCGTCGACGCTTCTCACCGAGAAACTCTAACCTGACCAGGTGTCCCCTTTCCTAATAACCAGAGGCCAGCCTCGCTAAGGTTGAGCGGGGAGTGAGTGCTGACCTGCCGGGTAGCGTTAGCTGCAGCGG
This sequence comes from Apricaphanius iberus, assembly GCA_028564705.1. Taxonomy (NCBI): domain Eukaryota; kingdom Metazoa; phylum Chordata; class Actinopteri; order Cyprinodontiformes; family Aphaniidae; genus Apricaphanius; species Apricaphanius iberus. The sequence goes on along the minus strand of JAPXFQ010000379.1, from coordinate 89,278 downwards.
CCCGCGCGAGGCACTAGCACGAGCACGAGCGTCCCCTTAGGGAAAAGTCAAACAGCAGCAGCCATTGTCGTAGTCTCTCCTAGCAGTTCACATCCGACTTCACGCTCGGGGAACCTCAATAGCCAAACGTTTGTGACCTATTTCCTAGCAGCAATCGCCATGACAACCAACAATCCAATCTTTTTGCGTCAGCAACTTGGCTTTTTATGTCGCGTTTACCTTGAACCGTTGCTAACTAGTTGCTAAAGTTGTAAATCTTAACAATTTAAGATGGCTAATACCCATTAGCTTAATTCCAGCTTTGTGCAACTAAAACAACGTAAAATACGTCTGTAGTAAAGTATTTGATGCCAACAAGCATCCTACCGAACGTGTATAAACCTAGCAGCATCTTAGTGAAGTTACTCAGATGCGGTCACCGTTTGTACACCTAGCGAGGCTAACTAAAGTTAACAATAAACAAGCAGGCTATGGCTGACTTTAAACCTAGCTAGCTTGAATATTAGAACCGGAAATTAGGACTTTACCGTTAACAATAATAAAACTGAGTCACAGAAAGGAGCCTCATATACTCAGATTAAGGTCGTGTCTTTTATCTGCTAATCTGTGAATCTCCAACTATCTTCCATGGCTCCCAAGATCGCAGCACCAAACTGTAGTATTAGTCTGCTGATACAACTCCCCAACAGCAGGTGGCGATGTCGTAAACCAGGCAAAAGTTTGTTTTATTTATTAAACAGATTGACAAAGAACAGAACAAACAGCAAAGACAATGAGGGCAAACTAAGTTGCATAAGAAAGAAAATAGAAATGTTTAACAAAAATAAAAAAATAGGTATTTAAAAGATGGCTTTTCAAATAAAGGCAGCTAAGTAACTTAGAGTTCTAATAGCTTTCAGATTAGTTAGACCTTTGAAAGTATCAAGATAGATTCTTATGTCAGCCTTAAATTTGGACATATTTGTACTGCACCATTTAGATTTATGAATGTGGGATTAAAAAATTTAAAAATCAGAAAAATAAGGACAACGAATTGACAGTTACCCAAATCTTTTTTTCAATCTCTAAATAAAATAATGGTCATTAATTGTAGTTTAATATTGATAGTAAGGCATATTAAAATTTAATGTTCTGTGACAGTGTGGAGGTCCTGTCACTATGGCTCCGTTTGATCATGTGCCCTGGCTGCTTGGCCACAGTTCTATTTCATACCAAGAATATTTAAGAAGTGTAAATACATAGAAGAGGTGTGGAATTGTCTCTGTAACTGAATTAGCCTACAGAATATAAAAGAATCATCTAAACTTCTATATTTTTTTGAAAATATTTTGTAGGATACATCTGATCAATTATTTTGAAATGAACTTCCTTAATTTTGTTGATGATCAGCATAACTCCATATCATCATCTAACTAATATTACTCATTATATTGTTCCAATAGAACTAACATCTACAAATTATTTGCGAATGAACTATGTATCTGAGGACTTTATTATTAGATCTGATTGTCCACAATTTGGATTCCATTTATGAAAAGGTCTTTTGGTGATGATCGTAAATTTGGTTCCTTCCCATCTTGCAACAGTCTAGCAAAACCAACCAGAATTGTATCAAAAACTATGGAATAATCCTTCACAGAGACTGGATTGTTAAAAGTATTCAGAATCTCATACGTAAAATGATTACTGTTATAATCTATCAGTTGAGAAACACAAATAATATTATTTTCAGACCATTTTTCATATAATATCGATTTATTTTTCTATTTAATGAATTTATTATTCCAATCAGGTATTTGTGGAGGGGGAAATTATGTTTGTTAATAAGACAACATAATAAAGCCTGCTTATGGACAACATAATGGGTATTTTGTTAACATCACAATCACAGTTTAAAAGAAACCCAGTTCCTCCGACTTTTTTAAAGATAAGGTTTTGTAACAAATACTATATTTTATTTTTGTTTTTTATGACATATTTAAGCCAATACATCTAAAAACTTGTAGTTGAAGTATTAAAATCTAACATGTTTAGGCCTCCTGGAATATTAAATGGTAAATGGGCTTTACTTATATAGCGCTTTCATTAGTCCCTATTGACCCCAAAGTGCTTTACACTACTTTCAGTCATTCACCACACATTCATGCACTGATGATAAGCTACGTTGTAGCCACAGCTGCCCTGGGGAGCACTGACAGAGGGGTGGCAGCTGGACACTGGCGCCACCGGGCCGTCTGACCACCACCGGTAGGCAATGGGTGAAGTGCCTGGCCCAAGGACACAATGACCAAGACCGTCGGAGCTGGGGCTCTAACCGGCAACCCTCTGATTACAAGCTGAACCCCTGACTCCTGGAACACGGTATAGCTCTGCTCAAATAGTGAGATTTATTCCTTCCAGACAGAGTTATAGAGAGCAGAATCAATGCTTTTTATGAAAGATTTAGGAACATCCAACACTTTTGTTGGATATATTAATCGAGACATTCCTTCTATTTTTGACAGCAGAATTCTGCCTTTAAGACATAGATGTCTCATAAGCCATAAATCAAATCAGTGCTAATTTTTGGATTCAAATGCTGGAAATTTGATGTTATTCTCTCAGACTCATCACAACATATATTGATAACAAAGTAATTTACTTCTTCTTTAACTGGAATCCCTTCAATTTCTTTATGAATATTGTCCTCTTTAAAACAAAACAGGACACATTTTTTTATTTATAATAGGAATGCACCGATACCGATACTGGTATCAGGGCCGATACCATTCTAATGTACTGGTATCTGTTAACCAATACCATGAACCGATACTTAGAATGTGGAAACTGCAATAATTTCACAGAAAAATGATCGTTCACTTGAAATTGTTGTCCTGTGGTGATTTTTTTAGTAATATTTTATTTTTGATCTAATTCACCATCACTTTTAGTAACAAGGTATAGTCTACGCTGATTTAATATTCCATCCATCCATCCATTTTCTTAACCGCTTAATCCTTAATGGGTCACAAGGGTGCTGGTGCCTATCTCCAGCTGTCAACGGGCAAGAGGCGGGGTACACCCTGGACAGGTCCCCAGTCCATCACAGGGCAGGACAAACAGGACACTGAAAACAAACTCACACCTAAGGGCAATTTACAGCGATCAATTAACCTGACAGTCATGTTTTTGGAATATGGGAGGAAGCCGGAGTACCTGGAGGAAACCCACGCATGCACGGGGAGAACAGGCAAACTCCATGCAGAAAGACCCTGGGCCGGGATACAAACCCACAACCTTCTTGCTGCAAGGCAACAGTGCTAACCACTGCGCCACCGTGCAGCCACGATTTAATATTTAAAATCAGTATTTTGGGGGGATTATGATGTCTTCTTGAACTAATAAAACTTATAAAGCCATTCAGACTGTTCTATTCAACCGGCTAAAGACAACATTGCTGTCTACTCTGAATTTTTTACTTTTTATTATTATATTTCTCTCGGTGTCTGTCTTTTAACTTGGTCTTTTAATTCTGGATTCTGTGATTGTTAATAAAGTGTGATGATGATGATAATGATGATGATGAGTATGATTCATTCCAATGTTTTTGCAGCTTTGTTTAAACGGTGAATGAACTATCTGCAGACTGATATATAAAAATATTTTTTTTTACTTTTACAGCTAATCAAAAATCCAAATTATTCCACTATTTTATGAAAATTGTCATTTGAGGTGTTAGTGAAAGCATTTTTGAATTATGTTAAATTTCCAATCACACCAAAAGTGAAGGAGACACATTTTAAGAATATTAATAGGATTTATCCAGGAGCCATTTTCTTACATAAAAAGGTTCAGATTACAGTCAACACCATGTACCTTCTCCACTGCCTCTAATGAATGATCACCTTTTATGACTATTGGTTGGCTACTAAGGAGTACATTTTCCCAGTCTTCCAACTTTAGCTGTAAATTATGTTCTGGATTCTGTTACTGATTTGCCATCTAATGTTTCTGATATGATGAATGTTCCTTTTCCTCTGGGTGAATACTACACCCAATGCTGTAATTGCTCTGTACCATATTTTAATATTTGTATATCAAATTTAAAACATTTTTTTGTTTACTAAAAGCTATTTAGACATAAATCTGCTAAAAGTGTATTATCTTGTGCTTCCAAATATCTTTTATTGTAATTTTATTGATGCTCCATTTTTATTCTTTTAATTCTAATACTTTACACACAATCTTTTTTTATAGGCTTTATAGCTCCTGCTTGTTCTACCAAAATATTGGCTTTCTGTATTTCACTGGCTGCAAAAAACAAAATATTACTGAAATTGATATAATACTACTGTTACTACATTGGCTGTTCCCAACAAATAGAATTAGCTCTTCAAAATAAATCAGGATATGGCTTCCCTTTTATTGTAGACTACTTTTAATAAATGTTAAAAGGCCATTTACTATTTTTAATAAGGATAATATATTGCACATAAAGGTAAATTTTTTAAAAGTTTTATTCTGATTGTTCTAGTGTTGTCTACTTGTTCAGAGATTAAATATACAGATAAACAAATTTTATTATAAAAAGACCCTTAACAACAATGTTCAGTTCATCTGCTGTTCTTAATCAGTCCATTAGGTGGCGGCACGTCGGCTTATGCTGCTCTCCCAGCCGTCTCACTACCACAAAAGAAGCAGAAGGTTGTCGTTCGACGGTCGTTTTTCAACACAGCCTCATGGGATTAAAAACTGGAGGAAAAACGGAATTCAGCAAAGCTCTGACAATTTAGACCGGGTCCCGCGGATCCAGGGCCTCCAGAACCGGATCTAGGGTTCTTCTCTGAGTGGGCTTTGTCATCGTGGCTCAGTTAGCATCTGAAGCTAACGCTAGCTGGCTGAGAAGGGAAAGCTAGCTGCATTCTCCTCGATATTCAAACTAAAGTAGACTGTAAGCGACGTGTAGTCTGCACCTTATAGTTGTAATCAGCAGAGGGAAGAAGAAGCGATGGGCTCTTCTAAGAAACACAAGGAAAGGAGCCGCGACAAGGACGCGGAAGAGCGTCGCCGCGAACATAAGAAACATCGCCACAAGGAGAGAGATGCTTCCGACCGGGAGAAAGACCGGCGAAAGCGCTCCAGGTCCCGGGAAAGGAGTCGGCGAGAGAGCCGTGGCAAGGCGGAGAAAGGCAGCGGGGAGCCGCGGGTGAAGAGGGAGAAGGTGGAGGAGAGCAGCGCGGAAATTCAGCCTCAGAGCGCCAGCGGAGACGCGTCTCTCAGCATCGAGGAAACCAACAAGCTCCGCGCAAAACTGGGCCTGAAGCCGCTGGAGATGAACGAGGGCAAGAAGGAGCTGGGGACCAAGGAGGAGCCCCTGGTGGCCGAGACCATCAACCCTGTTCTTATCCGACAGGAGAAGGAGATGAGAGAGAAGCTCGCTGCTATGAAAGAAAAGCGTCTGCTCAACCAGAAGCTGGGGAAAGTCAAAGTGATCGGTGATGATGACTGGCTGGACGACACTGCCGCCTGGGTGGAGAGAAGCAGAAAGCTGGCCAAGGAGAAGGAGATGGCAGAGAAGAGAGCCAAGCTCCTGGAGGAGATGGATGAAGAGTTTGGAGTCAGCAGCCTGGTGGAGGAGGAGTTTGTTCAGAGTAAGAGAGATTCTTATTCCTCCCAACATCTGAAGGGCCTCAAGGTGCAGCACAAGGTGGACTCCTTCTCCGAGGGCCAGACGGTCATCCTGACGCTGCAGGACAAAGGTGTGCTGGAAGAGGAGGAAGATGTGCTGGTCAACGTGGCGCTGTTGGACAAGGAGAAGGCAGAGAAGAACGTGGAGCTGAAGAAGAAGAAGCCCGACTACAAGCCCTATGAGGAAGAGGAGAGCGTGGACGACATGGTGACCTTCAGGCCCCACGGCGTGCTCTCAAAGTACGACGAAGAGATCGAGGGCGAGAAGAAGAAGAGCTTCCGTCTGGGTACGTGGGGCTTCGCGGACGGCGAGCGAGAGCGGGAGCTGCAGGCGATGAAGGAGACGCTGCGGAGCCAGGCCCAGTCGCTGGATATGCCCACCCTCGCCATCGCCTCTGAGTACTACACGCCGCAGGAGATGGTGGGCTTCAAGAAGACCAAGCGTAGAGTCAAGAAGATCAGGAAGAAGGAGAAGGTCGCAGACGAGCTCCCCGACGACACCCGCACCTCCGATTTTGGCTCAAGGGCTCGAGGCAGAGGGCGCCGGCAGGCGGAGGAGGAGCAGCAGGCGGAGAGCCAGGACAGGGGGGAGGAGGCTCCCCAGATGTCAGACGACATCAGGATGGCAGAGATGGACATGAGTGACGAGGACGATTACGTTCCTCCTGAGCCGGCGGTGATGGAGGAGGACGAGGTGGAGCAGGAGCTGCAGAAGCAGCTGGAGAAGCAGAGGAAGCTGCGGCAGAAACAGCTGCTCAAAGACTCGGGGGAGAAGGTGGTGGCGCAGATCCAAGCGCTGGCGACAGGCCAGGGGGACGAAGACCCGGAGAGGAAGAACAACATCGTCTTCAACGCCACCTCAGAGTTCTGCAGAACCCTGGGAGACATTCCAACCTACGGACTCTCCGGGAACAGGGAGGACCAGGAGGACATCATGGATTTCGAACAGGAAGAGGAGAAAGAAGACGGTGGCGGTTCTGACTCCGAAGCGGACGACAACATCGGGTGGAGCACGGTTAACCTGGACGAAGAGCAGCAGCAGGCGGAGTTCTCCACCGCCTCCGCCACCATCCTGGACGAGGAGCCCATCGTCAACTCCGGCCTGGCCGCCGCGCTCAAGCTGTGCACCAACAAAGGCCTGCTGGACACCCAGATGCAGAAGGTGGCCCGCGTCAAGGCCACCAAGGGGGCGCTGCCCAACGACAACTACTGCATCGAGGACAAGATGGGGTTCGATGACAAGTACAGCCGGCGAGAGGAGTACCGCGGCTTCACGCAGGAGTTCAAGGAAAAGGACAGCTACAGGCCCGACGTCAAGATCGAGTATGTGGACGAGTCCGGCCGCAAGCTCACCCCTAAGGAAGCTTTCCGACAGCTTTCCCACCGATTCCACGGGAAAGGCTCCGGGAAGATGAAGACGGAGAAGAGGATGAAGAAGCTGGAGGAAGAGGCGCTGCTGAAGAAGATGAGCAGCAGCGACACTCCTCTGGGGACGGTGGCTCTGCTCCAGGAGAAGCAGAAGTCCCAGAAAACCCCCTACATCGTGCTAAGTGGGAGCGGGAAGAGCATGAACGCCAACAACATCACCAAATGAGCCGTGGCCGTCTGCTGTCCACCTCAGAGACGCAAAACAAGTCCTTCAACTTTTCTCCTAGCTGGGAAAATGTGATTACTGCTAGAAAAACCTGGTCAATAAAATCAGTACAGCTATTAAAATGTTTTATTTGTGCTAGGAATTTCCCAGGTGAATATTAGTCAGTGGTAGGATGATGGTTATCTGGGACACATAAAGGGGAAATGGAAGCATAAGTTCTAAATATGTTTATTAAGTTTGTGAAGCTCCTCCCACTTATTCCAGGTTCACTTTCTGCAGCTTCACTGACTGCCAGATAAAACCTGAAGACATTTAAAACGGAGTAATTAAACAGCTCTGCTCACCTCAAACCACAAAAAAATTGTTGGAATCAATATTCAATAAACATGTATATGTTTTTAATTTAACCGGAGATGTTTGAGCTTTTTTTCTATGGTTGAAGGTTGTGATCAATTTACCTATAGTGTTTAAATCATGTCTGGGATACGCAACAAAAACTGAACAAAACGCATGATTTTTAAAAATATTTTATGAGAAACGGGAAGATTTTTTCAGGCCATTTTAAAATGGACATTTCTTTTTTGACTACTTAATGTCGGTCTGGTAGATGGAACATTTCTTCTCCACACAGTTGGTCAAACAGCATCAACACTTACACAAGAAAACAATAGAAAGCTTTATTAATACATTGAGATGCTCCTGCATTAAAAAAAAGCTTTAATTAGTTTGACCTCTACTGACCCCTTAGTTTTGTTTTACACAATTGCAGTGGACAAACACGGCTAGAAATCTAACTTAAAACATTTATAGTAAAGTAAATAAAAAGTAACAAAATACATAAAAAGTGTTTGGTTGAAAGTATAAGTAGAATATACTATACTATTTTTGTGCTTAAATACATTTATTCTACAATAGACTTATTTTATTAGAATAGTTCAAAAATATTTTAAGTTAATTCCTAAATTGAGTGAATTTAGTTTGCTTCATCCCGATTTGCTGGTCTTTAGCGGAACTAATGTGAAGGATTATGAGCTCGGTCGGACACCGTTCCGGTGCACACGCTGTGGCTAAGTTAGTCGGGCTAACGCTTCCAGTCTTCCGGCAGGATATGCTCGGTGACAGGTAAGCGACCCCCGGCCGACCTTAGTGCTCCACCTGGATCCGAAAATGGCCGGAATAAGTAGAGGAAGGCCGGACGCCGAGCCGGGGTCGGTCGCTCCCGGTACCGAGCCGTTTCCCGCTCCCTGGTTCAGCCTGCTGGGAGCTTAAAGCCTCTCTGGGTTTAAGTAGCTTTGATGAGAGGAGCTCTGGCGTCTGTTTCCTCAGCAGCCACACAGTGTTCATTTGATCCTGGAATGTCGTCTTTAGGAATAGCTGTGCACTTTGCCGACTGTTACGGAGACCAGACGGGTTTCCCACCTGCTTACAGAGTTGCTGTATAAAACTATTAAAACCACGCAGTTCGGATTGTTTTGTCACTGATGGACGGGTTTTAATCAGCGGGCTGGATGGATCCAGTGACCTCTGTGTGTATCAGAGCAAACAGAACAAACAGGATCATTTATTCCTTCCTTAGTGGCAGCAACACACGCCTATTAGTTGGCAATAAAACTATAAAACATACTGTACAGTAATATCAAATATACAACTACTACACTCTGAAACAGCACGTTGAGGGGAAAATATGATTAAACTGTAACAAACCCCGTTTTTGTAATTTTGTGTGTATTTGTGAAGTAGAAATAAAATGATGCAGAGTTTTAGCTAGCACCTGTGCTGCTCTTTGTTCCATCTGTTCCTGTTATATATGAAGACAGATGGTATTCTCCAGCTCTGACAGACTACACGCTAGTTTATAGTAAACTGTAGACTTACATGGTAGAAAATTAGATTTCTTTTTCTGATTTCCCCATCAGAGCTTTATTACTGAATCTTCCATTAAAACTAACAATCTAATCTCTTTCTGTGGTAGTTCACGAGCTGTGAGAGCGTCTCATTTAGAGTGACAGAATAAAGAGGAGTCTTGGAGCCATTTGCACATGTTTCATATATGCCTTCCCTCTGCAGGGTTTAAACTCCTTCAGTGAAATCCCAGGTAGCTGTGATGTCAGAGCCCAAGCCCCCCACTCCCACCACTCCGACCCCTGGAGACACCTACAAGGGATGGCTCTTCAAATGGACTAATTACATCAAAGGCTACCAGAGACGATGGTTTGTTCTCAGCAACGGATTGTTGTCTTACTACAGGTAAGTTATGAAGAATATTCATTTCTGTTTATTTATGTAGCGCCTATTCACAACAGAAGTCGTCTCAAGACACTTTACAAAGTCATTTCAGTTCAATCATAAAAACATTCCAGTTAATAATTCAGTTTATTATTCTAATCAGTTTAATAGTTTTCTGTTTAAGGAATCCCAGCAGATTACATCCAGTCATTGACTGGCAGCATTCACTCCTCCTGAAGCATCATGTAGAGACAGTAGACAGTCGCCTGGGTTGTGTTGTTCACTTAACAACAATCCCTCATACTGAGCTAGCATGTAGCGACAGTGGAGAGGAAAAACTACCCTTTAACAGAAAGAAATGATTGGCCCCAAACTCATTCTACAGCAGGATAACGACCCCAAACATCCAGACAAAGTCATTAAGAACTATCTTCAGATTAAAGCAGAACCAGAAGTCCTGGAAGTGATGGCGTAGCCCCCATAGAGCCCTGATCTCAACATCATGGAGTGTTTCTGGGATTATATGAAGAGACAGAAGGATGTGAGGAAGACTACATCCACAGAACATGTTTGGAACAACCTACCAGCTGAGTTCTTTCAAAAACAGTCTGAAAGTGGATCTAGAAGAATTGATGCTGTTTGAAGCCAAAGGGAGGTCACACCAAATATTGATTAGATTTAGATTTATCTCTTGTTCATTCACTGCAGTTTGTTGATTAGTGGAAATAAATGGCTAACACGTTCATTGATGAAAGCATTCTTTGCTTAGAGCATTTTTCACACCTGCCTAAAACTTTTGCACAGTACTGTAGTCATTAGTTGCGGGTCAATTAAAATTATTTTATTTTTTTACAAAACTTTAGTTTTAACTGAAATAACTACAAAGAACAATGCTTTTTTTACACATACGTTGATGTTGTATTTTTTAAACCGGATCTTTTGGACCCTCCACCTAAATTCTGACTCCAGGTCTCAGGCGGAGATGGGCCACACCTGCAGAGGCACCATAAACCTGGCCACTGCCAACATCGCCGTGGAGGATTCTTGCAACTTCGTCATTTCCAACGGAGGGGCGCAGACGTACCACCTGAAGGCCAGCTCTGAAGTGGAGCGGCAGCGCTGGATCACTGCGCTGGAACTGGCTAAGGCTAAAGCTGTGCGCCTGCAGGATGAATCTGGTGAGCTGGAGGCCGACTGGTTGGTGGTTAATAAGAATGTCTAGTAATTATTTCTGCCTTTGTGATCAGATGACTCTGCTGATGAGTTCTCTGCAGCGCCCCCTGTCTCAGGACAGGGTGGGGGGTCTCAGAACTCAGAGGTCCAGACCACACTGCGTACCCTCAGCAGCAAGGTGGAAGACCTCACCACCTGCAACGATCTCATTGTCAAACACGGCTCTGCTCTCCAGAGGTAAACGTCTACTAGGAGATCATCCATGAAAAACTCGTTTGCACATTTTTTATCGACTATCTTGTTTTATTCAACATCTTTATTTTCTGCTTTTACCAAACGAGGTCTTTGTCTGAGCTGGAGGGGCTCCGTGTTGGAGCGGACATGGGGGAAAAGATCCGACAGGTCACAGAAAGGGCCACACTCTTCCGGATCACCTCCAACGCCATGATCAATGTAAGGTTGAGTCGCTTTAGAGTCCGAAGCCCGCTGCTTTTCCTGATATGATGGTATTTTTGTCCTGAAGGCCTGCAGAGACTTCCTGTCCATAGCCCAGAGCCACAGTAAGCGCTGGCAGAAGGCCTTACAGACGGAACGAGAGCAGAGGATTCGTCTGGAGGAGACTCTGGAACAACTAGCCAAACAACACAACCACCTGGAGAGAGCCTTCAGAGGCGCCACGGTTTTCCCTCCCTCCCTGAGCAATCCCAACTTAAGCATTAAAAGTAAGGAGCTGCTGTCAGGCTTGGGTCTTCTTAGGTCTAATAACGCATCATATTATATTTACAAAATGTGAAAAATGACAGGATTTAACACTGAGCTGTTCTGGGTGTCTGCATGTTGGGGTGGCTTCATATTAGCTTTGGTTCTTTGGACATTGGTTCCTCTGTTTTATTGAGTAAAGATAGCATTTTTGGGCCAATATTCTGTCTAGTATTTGGAGCTGTGATACTGGAAGGAATTTTGCTGTTCGCTTTTTACTTTTTGGTCATTTGTGATGATGCATAACCATAGCAACATGGTGGTTTACAGCTGGGAGCAGCTGATTGAAATCATAAAAGCTGAAATAATTCCTGAACTGAAGCCATAATTCCCTGATGAGTTGAGAAGGAGGCGTGGATGCAGAGCAGGAGCCAAAAGGAGAAGGAGGAAGTTTGATCATTATGAGAAACATGAGATCAATGGCTAACAAGATGGATGAGCACACTGGCCACTTTATTAGGCACACCTGTCCTACTGCTCGTTAACGCAAATTTCTAATCAGCCAATCACATGGTGACAAATCAATGCATTTAGGCATGTAGACATGGTCAAGACGATCTGCTGCAGTTCAAACCGAGCATCAAAATGGGGAAGAAAGGTGATTTAAGTGACTTTGAACGTAGCATGGTTGTTGGTGCAAGCTGGTCTGAGTATTTCAGAAAACTGCTGATCTACTGGGATTTTCACCCACAACCATCTCTAAGGTTTACAGAGAATGGTCCGAAAAAGGGAAAATATCCAGTGAGCGGCAGTTCTGTGGGCAAAAATGCCTTGTTGATGCCAGAGGTCAGAGGAGAATGACCAAACTGTTTCGAGCTGATAAAAAGGCAACGGTAACTCAAATAACCACTCGTTACAACCAATGTATGCAGAAGAGCATCTCTGAACACACAACACGTTGTACCGTGAGGCAGATGGGCTACAGCAGCAGAAGACCACTTCGGTTGCCACTCCTGTCAACTAAGAACAGGAAACTGAGGCCACAAATAAGCAGAGGCTCACCAACATTGGACAATAGAAGATGGAAAACCGTTTCCTGGTCTGATAAGTCTCAATTTCTGCTGCCACATTCAGATGGTAGGGTCAGAATTTGGCATCAACAACACGGAAGCATGGATCCATCCATCCTTGTATCAACGGTTCAGGCTGCTGGTGGTGGTGGCATAATGGTGTGGGGGACATTTTCTTGGCACACTTTAGGCGCCTTAGTACCAATTGATCATCGCTCCTATATAAGAAACTGTCCTTCAAAGATTCTGTTTATAATGCTACAGTTCAGGAACGGAAACCTTTAGACGTTGAGGTAGAGCTAAGTTACGTCGGTCTAAGTGCCAATAAAACAGTGGAATAGTCCTTTATTATTACAGCAGTGTGTGTTCATCTCATGAGAACAAAACCCAACTGGATAATTATTTTATCTTCAAATGTCCATGAGGTTATAAAAACAGAGAACAATAAAAGAATCATTTTGTACGTTCTGGGTTACCCGATCTGACCAGCTGACCTGTGTGTTATCCTTGGTCACTGAAGGCGGCGTTTCAGGGAAAGGCGACGCCAGTGATGAGGATGATGACAACGAATTCTTTGATGCGATGGAGGACCCGACAGGATTCATCACCGTTCCTGCTGACCCTAAGTACCATCGGTACTTCCTACTTCCTTCTCTTCTCCCAGCTTCTCTGAGCTTCCTCTCTGATCCGTGTTTCCTCTGTTCTCCAGGAGATCAGGCAGCAACGTGAGTGGGATGAGCACGGAGACGGGAATGGACGACCAGTCGGTAAACGTTCTCCTTGTTTTTACCTGATCTGCATCGACTCAGCACGTCAGATTTACTCTGAACTATTAAACATCTCACCTCCTGTCTGTCAGTTCGATGAACTATCCTTGGCGTCTAACTCGGAGTCTTTGCCGCCTCTTGAACTGGAGCCGCTTAGACAACGACGGACTCGTATTCCTGATAAACCCAACTATTACCTTAATCTGTGGAGCATCATGAAGAACTGTATTGGAAAAGAGCTCTCTAAGATACCAATGCCTGTAAGAAAGCCTCCCAGGACCTGAGATCTTAGACCTTTGTTCACCTAAATGAAGTCATTTCTGCTTTTGCCTGTTGTTTTGTGTTTCCAGGTAAATTTCAACGAGCCGTTGTCGATGCTTCAGCGTCTGTCTGAAGACCTGGAGTACTACGAGCTCCTGGATAAAGCTGCAAAGTGTCAGAACTCCTTAGAGCAGATGTGTTACGTGGCTGCTTTCACCGTCTCCTCCTACTCCACCACCATCCACCGTACTGGGAAACCTTTCAACCCCTTACTGGGGGAAACGTTTGAGCTGGATCGGATTCGAGAGTCCGGTTTCCGTTCCCTTTGTGAACAGGTCTGTAGAAACACACACGCCCACCTGCAGCATTGAGCTGCTCCGTTTCAGCTCCACACACAGATTAATGAAAGCCCTGAAGTTTTTCAACCTGTTTGGCCATCCAGATGAAAAGTGAGCAAACTGTGTTTATGCTGCCCCCCTCAGGTCAGCCACCACCCGCCTGCTGCAGCTCATCATGCCTTCTCTGAAAAGGGCTGGACCCTCAGACAGGAGATCACACTGGCCAGCAAATTCAGGGGCAAATATCTCTCCATTATGCCGCTGGGTACGTTTGCAACTGTGGCTTATAAGAATCATCACAGCATAAAGAAAAAAGTTCTGCAGACCTGAACTGAATAGATATAGCTTTTAGTGTTTAGACAGACAGAGAAAACAAAGCAGTAAGGAGAACCATGCATGTTTCTGGAGTTTATACCATGGATCAGCATCCATACGCATACTGGTTCTAATGTACTGGTATCGGCATTAGTTAACCAATACCATGAACCAATATTAAAAATGTGGAAACTCTGCAATAATTTCACAGAAAATGTTTCTTTTTCACTCGGAATTTTTTTCTTATGGTCATATTTATTAATATTTTGTTTTCATCTAATTCACCATCGTTTGTTGTAGTAAGCAGAGAAAAAAATAATTAAACCTGTCTTCCAATTCATCTCATTTTTTGTGCGCTAGACATGATCTAAGTATCGGTATTGTACCAGTTAGAAAACAGTGGTATCGTTGCGTTCCGGCCATGGATCTAAAGCAGGGATCCCCAACTCCAGGCCTCAAGGGCCGCTGACCCATCACTTTTAGATCCATCTCTGCTCCAACACAGCTGATTCTAATTGTCCAACTTCCTCCTCAGCATGGCAGAGTTCTGCTGAGGCCCGCTAACAAGCCATCATTTGATTCTGGTGTGTTGAACCAGGAAAAGAACTAAAACCTGCAGGATAATGGCCCTCGAGGCCTGGGGCTGGGGGCCCCTGCTAAAGGGTTAATGGCCTGTAGTTGTATAGCGCTTTATCTAGTCCTGAGGACCCCAAAGGGCTTCACTCTACACGCAGTCAGTCCCACGCTGCTGCTGCTGCTGCTGTTGCTGCTGGTGAGCTACGTTGTAACCGGCGCCACCCTCTGACCAGCAGGTGTAACCCTCCAATCACAGGACGAGCTCCCAGGTAAACAGCAGGATAAAAAACACCAGCAGAGCTGCTTCTTGATTAAAACTAAAATGCTCCAGGAAACCGTTTATTGCCAGACAAGCAGCTTGAACATGATCCTGGTTGTCACCTAGCAACATGATTTTCTACGTATTTATGTTTTAGGCTGCAGTGGAGCAGAACGGCAGCAGAACCTGGCTCAGTGCCAGCGGAGGTCTGACTAGACCGACTGGTGGCTTAACAAAAATGTTTCCTAATAAACAATCTGAATAGTGTGGTGTGAATTTGTATTCAGGAAGTATTTTGAAGCGACTCTTTTCACTGCAGTCACAGCGTCTTGGTTGTTTCTGGTCTAAAGTCAGAAAGTTTTGGTCATTCTCTGTCAAATAACTCAGACTAACTGGATGGGGTTGGTCTTTTTGAAATGTTCTGGAAGAAGGTCTGGACTTTGATTGGACACACGGCCTACTCTGATGGCAGCAGCTGTCCTGTCCCTTTGGCTGTTCCAGCGTGTCTGGACAGTGTCCCTCCTCCCAGCATCAGGTCTCCTGCTGCCTCCATCAGGTCTCCTTTAGGCTACATTAGGCTCTCCTAATGTACAGCACGCTGGCCTCAAAGCTTTTACCTTAGCAGTGTCTGCTGAACAGCAGCTGGGACTTCCTGCTTGGCTTTTTGGGCCTCTTCTATAAAGACCATATGTGCTGAACCTGATGCTGACCTCTTCGGCTCCTCAAAGTTTCCTTTAAGACCCGGGAGTTTTATTGTAGTACCACAATCATCCACTGTTGTTGAGTTTATTTAGCGATATCAGACAAACTTGGGATGAATCAAACCAAATCATCAAATCAAACTTTATTTATAAAGCGCTTTTCAAACAAAGAAAGTTACTCAAAGTGCTTTACAGATTTAAAATAACCCCCCCCCCCCCCCACTTCAAACATAAAATCATCAATGCAAATACAACCCCCTCCCAATCCAACCCATCAGCCATACTCACTCACTCACACACACACTTAGAAGCTACAAAAAGCGGGAATGAATATACTTTTAGATTTAATAGAGTAATGTATTTTTTTCCCTCCTCTTCAGTTACTCTGTTTTCCTTTGGCCTCTTTATTAACACTGTCCCCGCGCCAAATAAAAAGAAAAATTGCAACCTGATGAAAAAAAATTTTAAGTTCAAGGGACAAAAACACTTAAAAACTGTGGAAAAGGCTTGATGCGTATAAAATATCTGCTTTTAAATGATTATTTGTGAGTCTGGAAAGATGTGGAATGTTGATATAAGTTGAGTTGGAACTATAAAGCTGTTTTCTGTTTGTCGTTAAGGTGAGTTCATGTACAGACTCTCCGTAGAGTGTGTGATGTGTTCTCATGGCCGTTGTTTCGTCTGTCACCAGGTTCCATCCAGTGTATATTTGATAAGAGTGACAATCACTACTCCTGGAAAAAAGTTACTACGACAGTACACAACATCATCGTTGGAAAGCTATGGATTGATCAGGTAGCTATCTTCTTCACTACCTTTGTACTGTAAAAGTCTTTGTGTTTTTGCTTGAATAAAAACGCTTGGTGTGTGTGTTCTGGCTTGGCCAGTCAGGGGAGATCGATGTGGTGAACCACAGGACTGGAGACCGCTGCCACCTCAAGTTCGCTCCTTACAGTTACTTCTCTAGAGATGTACCAAGGAAGGTGAGCCGTGGTTTAAATCGCTCCCTCTGTTCTCTGAAGCATTATTTTGTTTTAGGCTTAATCCAGCTGAATCATCATCCAGAAAAAAAAAATCTTCCCACTAGGGATGCACTGATAGTTATGAGTTATGCGTGTTAATTACTATTGGGTTATATTGTGTGTGAATTACATTTTTCATTTATCAGTAGTAAACTTCTGATGAATGTGATGGCTCTAAGTTAAGACGTGCTGTAAAATAGCCGACTCAAACATTTTATTGTTTAGTAATTCACACTGTGTCTAAAAGGCCTACTGATTTATCTGTTCTCCTCCCAATATTCTGAGTCTTCTTAGAGAAACGCCATTATTACATGCATATTACCTGCATATTCAGCGCTACATGGATTGTGTGCATCTTGCTCCGGGTTTAACAGACACAATGCTCTTTGTGCCATGTTGGTAAATCAGCGACAGCCTGTTTTTGCAACAGTGTGTGCTTTGCACCGGTTTTAACAAGCACTAACCTTTGATAAATCAGGCCAATAGAGTACAGATAACTAAAGAATGGAGTAGGGATGTAACGGTTAACGTCCGCGGTGTAGGCACGGTGAGCCTTACCAGCCACCGTCTCATCTGCTGATGGTGCTGCACATGCGCACTTTGTAGTTTACAACCAAAACCTTCTCTAAGCTGAAATGATGGCAGGAGGAGGAGACGGCAGCGCTCAGGACATTTCTCAGCCCTCAGACAAGACAAAGTCAGAGGTCTGGACATATTTAGGGTATTTGAAGAATACTGAGGGACAGTTCATAGAAGACAGCTGTCCTGTTTGCAGAAGGTTTAGGAAAAAAGTGGCTGTGAAAGGCAGCAACACTTTTAACTTACTTTTAACGACACATCTGTGTGAATATCAGCCACAACTCTACAGTCAATACAAGGTACGTTAAGGTTAGCGTTTTAGCTGAAAAGCATGATGGGAGGACTTTGGGTTGAGGGAGAATGCAGCAAGTCGCCCTATAGTGCAGCTGTAGCGCCCCCTGCGTGTCGCGGATACCTCCATCTTGAAATGACGCTATGCATCATGGGACTCCCAGGTGGCAGATAAGAGTTGGTCGCCAATGCAATAGATTGACTCTAGCCGCATAATTATGAATTTAAGAATGATTACTGACTTACATTTTCCCACATTTACAAAACTCACTGGAAGGACACAAACTGAGGATTATATTTTCCTGATAAAGAGGGTTTATGCAGTTTTTCAGAAAATATAATAACACATTCCTAGTGTTATAATTAGTACATGTAATATCCTCGAAACAATCAACAACACATAGCAATCATAAAATATTGGAATCTAGAGCAAAATACCTTGAACTTCTTATAATATGCTCTGTAAGATTATGAATTTCTAGCCAATCATGTTCTTTTGATTTTACAAAAAAAAGGTACAGGCAAACTTGTATGTATATTTATATAAACAGTAGAATAGTGATAATAATGATTTGCATGCTCAACTCTTGTTCCTTTACTTTGATGTGAAAGGTTGCATTTTTGGTAAAGCTCTGTCTGTATTATTTTAAATATAATAAACACTGTTACACTTTTTCAAAACTTTTTTAGTTCGTGTTGGACTATCAGTGTTTTCTAAACATATTCAACTCCTTAAAAAAATACAGTGATAATACCGAAAACCGTCATAATTTTGCGCAGCGTGGATTCAGCCTCCATGTGGAGCGTTCAGGCGACAGCAGGTCCCTGCAGCAGTCATTGGACGAGAGGCGCGGTCCAACCTGGACGGGTTGTTTGTCCATCGCAGGACATTTGTTTTTGCAAAAGTTTATGTGACAGTGCAGTCTCTTAACCGGGCTAATTGTTTAACAGATTAACTGATTTATTGAGAACCAAAGAAATTATGTAATATATATTATTTATTATAATATATATAAAAGTAAAAATAAGGTAAAACTATATTTAAACTGTAATTCATATGAAATGAAGAACCAAAACTATGAAGAGCCACACCTTCAGTATGAAACACATTATATACATGTGAGACAAAACGTATATATCTGTGTACTGTATATATATTATATATAAATAATACTGAGATAACCTTTTTGTTGATTTTGCTGTAAAAAAAAGTAACGGTAAATGTTTGAGAATATGTATTTCTATGCATTCATTATGTACATTTTTCACGTTTCAGTGAGTTAAACTGCATTACATTTAGTTTGTAAAGGTACTAATTTACATTTTATGCTCATGCTACAACTTTTTACTCACCATTTACTCACTTCACCATGAACCCCTGCAGCAGCAGAGATACAGACAGCCCAGTGGCCTCATTTATAAAACTTTGCGTTGAATCCTCACTAAAACCGTACTTAAGCGCAGCAACTTTTTTTATTTTTTTTTATTTTTTTACTTACGCCTAGTAAGTTTCTGATCTATCAAACTTGGAGTAGCACAGCTGGATGCAGTTTCCTCTTTATAAATCAGACTCTTGGTAGAAATGTGTTCAGCTGTTTCTGGATCATATCCGCCTCCTACACACCCACTTTCTGCCATAAACTGTCAATGCAAAGAGTCTAGTGAATATTCTGCATCCACTTAAGACGGCTAATGGGGGGTGTTTCATATGTAACCATGGCAACTGAGAGGTGGAGAACGACAGCTGGAGGCATGCGGAGACAGAGAAAACAGTTTTATTTCAATCAATCAATATTAGGGTCAGCCAAAGGCTTCACATAAAAAGACAAAAATATAGTTACAAAAACTGTGTTAAAAAATAATAACTTCAAAATAAAAAAAATAAAAGCAGCTGCGCAAGAGATGGAACAAATAAGAACATTAAATATAAAGTTTTATTAATAGGCTATGATTTTCTCTTGTAGCAACAGTCAGACTGGAATCAAAGCAAATTAAAACAAATAAAACTAAATCAAAATAGAACTTTAATTTAAGCATTCCTAGATATTTAAAGCCCGGCGAAAAGGTGCGCTCCAAAACTACTTTTAAAAGGTATAAACCATGCAAAATATTGATTTGGGGTCATAAAAATAAATGAAAGAGCTGCAGGTGACACAGCGTTGATGCAGCAGCGTGTCTGATATAAAAAATAATCTTCAATAAGTGCCAGCGCATCCATTGTGCAGAATTATGCTGGGACGCTGCGGCATATTTGTTCTTCACACATGGACTCATTTCATGGCAATAGAATAAAGTATTGTAGTATTGCAGTGGTAAAATGAGTTGGATTTTTTTTTCTCTCAGGTGACTGGAGTAGTGACGGATAAGGATGGAAAGGCTCATTATGTGCTGTCAGGAACGTGGGATGAGAAGATGGAGTTTTCCAGGATAATGCAGAGCAGTAAAGGAGAGAACGGCACTGAAGGCAAGCAAAGGACTGTTTACCAAACACTGAAGCCCAAAGAAATCTGGAGAAAGAACCCGTTACCGTACGTTTCATGTCATTTAATACTCCAATATTTAGAGAGAATGTGAGAATTTCCACGCTTGCTGCCGGATGCTCTAAACTTCAGATCCTTTCTAACGATGTGTTTGCAGAGAGGGAGCAGAGAACATGTACTATTTCTCCTCTCTTGCCTTGACTCTGAATGAAGCCGAGGAGGGCGTGGCGCCGACAGACAGCCGGCGCCGTCCAGACCAGCGGCTGATGGAAGATGGTCGCTGGGATGAAGCTAACGCAGAGAAGCAAAGGCTGGAAGAGAAGCAGCGCTCCACTCGCCGAGAACGGGAGCGAGACGCTGTTAACGCAGCAGCCACACCTGAGGAAGGTAAGGAGCCTGTAGAGGAACCCTCAGGGCCGCCGTCTGTCCATCCTGTCTTCCACCTTAATCATCCTTATACACGTCTGATGCCTGAGAGCGCTTTAGTCTGTCGTCTTGGCGACGGCATCATCAGCCACGGTTAACTTCTCTTCCTGCGTATTTGTTCCTCTCAGCTCATCCACATGAAGCTGACCCCACAGCAAGCAACGTTTCTGATGAAAGCAAGTATCAACTCCTATTTGACTTGGTGCTCTTAAAAGTGCTGTGTGTTGCATTTTTACTTCAAACTAAAGACGAAACGAGTTTAAGTTTTAAAGCAACAGACCTGCAGATATTTGGAGTTTGTATGTCACTTTAATATCTAAACAGCAACTTGGTAAAAATGTTAACGCAGATGTAATTAAATCTCTCAAAGAAGCATGAAAATCCTTCAAAGACATTGTTTTCATTGTAGTAGAATAATGATCCACAAAACCATAGAAAAATTAATTCTGCAGTAGGGAATAAATTAACAGCATAATCCTTCATATTCATACCCCCTTTAAACTGATTCATACTTTGACTGAAGTACTTTTTAACTTTATTCCGTTTATCAAAGTTTTTAGAGCTTCTAATAAGTCAACCATCCTCTTGTCCTGTTCTTCTGGAAAAATATGGAACAAATTATATCAGTAATAAGTTTATCTATATTGAAATTTAAATAACTGAGGTTGACCAAAATGTTGTATAGTCCAGCTAAAATAATATCTGATTCAATAAAATTAGTTTAAAAAGTTATAATTTGTCTGAGTAGAGCAGGAAAACAGGTTGTCTACCAACGTCTCCTGTATTCATATGGAAGGTTCTGTCAACGTAAAATAGATTTTTCAGCTCTTTAAAAGTCTCTTTGGTGATATGTCTACATAAATCTGCAAAGAGTGACATAAACTTTGGGATCCCCTCTGTTGTTCTAAGTAGATCATAAAACGAACCCAGTGGTGTGTGTGGATACGACCCAGACCTGGTGGATGTCACATTAAGCAGGCTAATGCTGCACAGCTTTGGGCCAAATCAACATGAATGTTGCATTAGACAGAAACAGAACCCACTCTATTAAAGCGTATGGTACTATATTAAGTTATTAATTTATGGTAGTTATTGTTATGCTTCTGTAGCAGCCATAAAATGTCCCCACATCCGTTTGTGCCATCTGGAGCGCTTGTTGGCAAAAAGCTGGAACCTGGTCTAAGTTTAGTCCAGAGAATTGGATAAGAGGTGAAAGAGGTGAAACGTCTTCCAAGACAAATTACCAAGTCCAGTTGCGTTTGATTGAAATTTCCTTGAGATAACCATGACCTGGATGAATGAGAATATTCACAGGCTCCAGAGAACAAGGTTCAGGTTGAAGCAGCAGCATTAGATCAGGTGGACACGCCCTGCAGAACCAAACTTTACTTCGTTACATGAAACCGGGCCTTGTTTGTCTGATTTTTGGCTTTTAGAAGACATTTCTTGGGAGCTGACGCTGTATAGATGAACTTAAATGAAGAGAATTATGAATGAAACACACGGCACTTTTGAAACTCTCCAGTGTTGTGTGGATAGTTGTGTGAACTGATGTGTTCTGTTTGTGCTGCTGGGGTTGCTCAGCTGATGCAGAGGACTCTCCCCCTCATACGCCTGTTGCATGCAAGTATTCCTACGTTTTCACCCCGTCTACTCTCTGCAAAGCACAGCTAGGAATATTATGTATAAGCTTTTAAAAAAATCCTCCTTTTGTTCTTTTCAGGCCCTCCATACCAAAGCAAGTATTCTCCTAATATGCTCGTATTGTAAAACTAGAGATGCTTTGATCCCAAATATTTTGGGTTTGGATCTCTTTCCAATGTCTGAATTTTATCAATCTCTGCTGATACTGATTATTATTGGTTCTGATTCAGACGCCTGAAGTTTAACAGTCAGCGCTTATTTCTCGGCCAGGACTCCCTTGGAAAATAAATGGTTACATAAAGGTTAAATAAAAAATATTGTGGTCATCATTCTGGAGATGAGAATATGAATAAACACAGTCTGTTTTACTGCTGCAGTTCATCTTCAGTTTTCTTTATATCCACAAAGTTTATAATGACATCACTACAATCAACCTTTTATTCTTATATTTACATATTTTTTATGGCAGCACCGGAGACCGTTTACAGGGAGGAAGAGAAGGGGGCGCTATAGGCTCCAGAACATGACTGCAGGAGTCACAGTAACCAAATATTTTCTGTATTTGACCGTTTTCTTTAACACTAACGGCAAAATCTGGAGGCCATCGGCCATTTTGTAAAATAGCAATGGACGGATATGAACGTGTCTGAGCGTCATCTCAGAGCTGCACACTGTACTCCATGCATCTGACTGCACCTTTAAGCGTTACAGAGGCGTGTAGCATGTAGCGTGTCTGTGGCTTCACCGCATACAGACCGCCGCTGACGGATCGCTGCAGCATCAGGAGTCCATGCTGAGGAATTTCCTCCTGAAACCATCAGAACAGCTGCCGGTCAGAAAGTCTTTCCAATATCTGATCACTGCAACTGGAGAATTGTTCCTGGATTTCAGAACTTTGGCTGAAGTGGATCTTAGATTTCTGGTCTCCATATGAAGCGTTTAGGCCACAGCAGTGAAATATTCATAACTACTATATATAGCTTATTGATCTGCTCCATGTCTGATGACACTGTGTGAATTCTCTGTTCAGTTTGTTTGGATTGAATATTGAATTCAATGAAAATGAAAAACTACTGAATATGTCATTATTGTTTAAAAAATGGAGCAGTAAAATTATGATGCCTTCAGTCCAAATGATATTGGGATCTGTGCTCTGATGGTTTATTAGGGGGTAGAATGGGCTGAACAGCCAGAATACTGGGCTTTAACTCTGCCAGCAGTCATCAGTCCCTGTATACATGAGAGAATAGACTGTAAGAACATATCAATATGCCAATATATCCCAATATCTGATGTCATATTGTATTGGTATTCAAAGGCAAAGTATTTTTTTTAAAGAACTTGAATTGAATATTTAATGACAGTAATTTTAGTCATAAAATGAAAAGTATGATTGCTAGTTGGTTGGCTGTTTTTTTTCACCTTCTTTGTTCCAGTGGATCAACTAGATGCAGTAATAAAAGTGAATGTTTTTTATGGATGAAACGGGTTGTTTAGAATGCTGGCAAAGATTTTCTACAGTTCACTTTTAAAAATCAAATGATATAGTATTCATCCTAGTATTTTGATACCCTGCAGTATTATTATGGTAACATATCATATCGGCAGATTCTTGCAGACACACCTCCCTATGAGGGAACTTTGGTTTGGATACATTAGGAGATTATAAGAGTGTTTTCTCTGTAAGCGGAAGCTTGCGGAGTGGACTCATCAGAACCATGGCGTCTGGATCAGTGCCCTCATCCTGTTGGACGTGTCAGCATCAGTCCTGTTACAGTACTTGGATCCGATCGGCCCGTCTCTAGTGAACACATCCCAACAGCTGTAGAGTTGTAGTGAACTCTAGATTAGAGACAGTCACTCTGTTTCCGTTTTCTGACTTGCTGTCTCTCTCTCAGTGGAAGGCAGGGACGGTTCTTTTGGAGCTCCAGCCAAAAGCAAGTAACCTCTGACCTGTTCTGTGCTGTCTGTGAGCGGTTAGATGTGGACCTAGAACAGCTGTAGAGTCAGAGCTACAAGCTTGGTCTGAACGTAGTGTGTGTTTGTATGTGGGTGTGCTCTGCTCCATGTTCCATACAGAGCAACGCTGCTAAAATATGACGACCACACTGACTGGTCTTATCATGACTCAGCTGCTTCCTGGCGTTCACCTCCACTGTTTTAAACGTTGTTCAAATAAAATGGTCATTTCTTTGTTGGGCATCTTCTCCAGGTGTCCATCCAGACAACTACCACGCGCTGTGGTTCCAGAAGATCCACGACTCTGCTTCTGGAGAGACGCTGCACGTCTACAAGGGAGGGTACTGGGAGGCGAAGGAACAGGGAGTCTGGGACATGTGTCCCGACATCTACTGAGTGGGAGTGTGAGACAGCAGGACCAGGGTGTGTGGAGGAAGCTGGGTCGCTCCTCATGGCTTCATCTTGCAGCTGGCCTCATGAGTCCGATCTAAAATCCAAACTACATTTACTAATCCGTGTGAAAATTTGAAATGTGAAAAATCAGCTTTCATGGTGCACAAAGCCGCCATATTGGCTTAAAACCAATTCTTCATTTCTGGTTCATCAGAGCTCCTTCCACTGCCTCTCATCCACCAGTCTGACATCTCCTGATCCACCTTAATAGGATCCTTTATACAGTGCCTTATAAAAGTATTCATCCACCTTCACTTCAACGTTTCACATTTTTGTCTCGTTATAACCACAATATGTTTCATTATGGTTTCACCTTATTTGTGAAGAAGAAAAAGGAGAAGGAGGAATAAAACTTGGTTGGTGTGTGTTTGTCATCATTCAGACAAACTCCACAGCTTTTCTCAGTCTCTGCCATCTTTTATCATCTAGACAGAAGATGTAGCCATAGGTGGGTGTCAGAAGGAGCGGCTACATTATTTATCTGCCATGACCGTAATTAGAGCTGGGTATCGATTCAGTTTTCAAGGATCCATTAGACTCCAGTGTTAAAGATTTAGAACGGATTATGGCCGGTACATGCTTGGGAAGATTTTGGTTCTGCTACTTGGTACTGCGTTCTGCACCAGACCGTAGCCTAGACCTGTGGTCCTCAAAGCTGCTGCACGGCTAACGCTACCGCTAGTCAGACGCCATGTTGTTCACCTTTCTACACAGCTAGTGAATTTGTCTGAATGCAGTGAAAACGGTGGGTGTGGTTAAAGCGTTCACCCAGCTAAGCCTCAAAATACCCGTCTGGAGATTTCCCCTACTTGGCTGTTAAAAGGCTAGATCATGTTAAAGGGTTAAATCAAACTTTGGACACATGAATGGATCTTTAGAAAATAGATTTTCTTCACCACAGCAATAATATCGTCCCAGATGTCTATATGGCTGCAGCCCCGGTCTCCCTGACCTTTTGACCTTCTCCTGACCTTTTGACCTTCTCCTGACCCGCCTGCTGTTGATGCTGTTTTCTAATCCGCTCTGTCAAACCTCTGAGGCCAACAGCTGGAATTATGCTTCTATTAAAATACATTCAGCCACTTAAGCCCTCTTCTGAATTTTATTTGAGTGTGTTAGAATAAAGGGGATTAAACAAATACACAGCACACTTAATTTCCCCTCCTACTTCACAAATCTGCACTGCTTTGTATTCATCTACATCCTAACATGGCATTAAAATACTTTGTGTTTGTAACGAGACAAAATGAGGAAAAAGTTCCCATGTATTAATACTTTTCCAAAGCGCTGTATGTTTTACTGTTTCTTTGTTCGTGGGATCAACTCCCTCAAAGCCAGTTTAATGTTTTTCTTTAGGGGTTCAGATATGATTTTGATTATTATGCAGTGAATCAGTGTTTCAGCTCCACTGGGAGCAAAGCCGGAGAATATTTTGCGCACTGTACTGTGTGTTTCTAGTGTCTTTCTACCTGAGCTCTACTTTTTCTACTGTACAAACCCTGGTTAGTATTTATTGAGTTTGGGATTCCTTTATGAACACATGATCAGCCTCAGAGCAGATCAGTATAGTTTCCTGTATCAGTTCTGTTGTTTCTCTCATTTTCTAAATTATAAACCCTAAATGATCTAAATGTCCAAATACGTCAGTTTTAGTTGGGTTAGTGTTTGGTTTTCTGTTTAAGAATCGTTTATTTCTTGATATTGTCCAGAAAAGTTTTTCTTTCTGTTTTTTCTGTGTGAATTTATTCATGTATTTATCATATAACTAACCAGCAAAACTGGTTTGGGAATCAGCGGTAATCTTTTTGTGTATCTTCTTTCTATAATTCACTTTAAATAGTGTCATTTGTTTTTCTTTCTTTACATTCATTTACCATAAAATGGTGAAAATAAAGGAAATTATTTGAGAATTTTAGCAGTGCACTAAAAGAAAAGCACGGTCCAAGAGTGTGTGTGATTTTTCTTTTTTCCATGCTGCCAGTGAGCTGGGATTTGATGTGGCTGATTGAACAGGAAGTGACATGTTAATATTTCTCATTAAAGTGTACTTACACATAGAATGGTACAGAAGGTGTGTTAAATAAAGATAAAACTAAAATAAAAATGAATCAGTGCTGCAACTGACTGGCTGCAGTTAGAAAATCCCAAAGCAGAGAAGCACTTTGAAGTGGTTGATTTTTTTTTGTCTTGATTTTCACTATGAAATATGTTTATTAGCGAAGGATCTTTCTATTTGAAATATTTATAGAGTTTTATGGTCACCCGCAACATAAATTTGCAACTGCATCTTTTCAAATGATTCAGTTTACAGGTTCTTGATTTTTCTTTTTCTGAACTTGAACTCTGGTTTTGTTCCTCCATTGTTTCAGTCTGTGTTTTATTATTAAACATCTTTTATCCCATGTTCTGTATTTCCATCTATGACTACCACATTCCTGCACTTTGTAAACCATCCTTGCCCACAGGAGAGATTTAAAGGTGTTTTTGCACTTTATGAGACAGTCGAGTGTTCCCTGATGTAAGATGACAAATAAATGGTTGATTTCATTTTGATGTTTGGTCCTTTAAGAAATTCTTCATTTGAAGCGTTTCCTTGTAAATGTTCCTAGGTCTTAACCAGTTATTAAAAACAAAGATTAGAATATAAAAGCATATTCACTTTGAACTCTTGAAAGAATTAGCCCATCAGGACTCACTAAATAGCAGCACGGTGCTCGTCTTTGATCCATACAGTCCAGGAAAAACTCTGGTCTAGAAACAAAATATTATTCATAGAAACTAAGTCCATATGTAGAGCAGTGGGTAATAAGCAGAGCAGCTTGTTCCTCAGACATCCTGCTGTGGTTCACATCTATGACTAAGCACCTCAGGCTGAGAAAGTGAAAAGATCATTTCAATTATTATAGCTGGGGGTCCATTGTTCAACACTCACTGAAGACTTTATCATATTGTAATATTCAAGATAAATGTTGGAGTTCCTGTTTCAGGAACAACGATCACATGAACATAGCAAGAGAATTCAGGTTGGCATATTTGATCTGGACCGGTGTCCTTTGGACAGGCTGGAACAAAGACGAGATAAGGACAGAAAGCCCGGTGCCATCTAGGTATAATAAAGCTTATCAGCAGTTTAACACTACTGCAGAGACCTGATCATCTGAGGTGTTCTTGTTGTACCAGTCATTTAGCAATTATTGAATGATCCATCTTTGTGCTCTAAAATATCTGAGAGTCAGAAATGAGCTCATCTGTTGGATAGCTGAAGCCCGACTTAATCGGCATCATCATCTAAGGCTGACTGTGGCTTGCTCACAAAGTTTAGGGTTCCTCCAGTCACCTGCCCATGTGTGCACAAGGAATTTAAACCCAATGTGTAATCTAAAGTGGGTTGATTGAACAGTATGGCTAAATCAGTACTACACCATTTAACATGATTACACTGCACTGCTGTTATGCATCAACCTAAATCAGTAGCTGTGACTGAACCCCGAGAGAGCTGGACAAAAATGTCAATGGACTGAGCACAGGAGCTGATGAGAATAAGCAACAATAACTTAACCTTGTTTCCACACGAAAAATTAGATTATAATAGAAACAAAAAGTTTGGTGCTCTTCAACAGATATATGATTAAAATAGACCCAGTTTTTTTCTGCAATGGCCTTTTTCCTCTTAGTGAAGGTGTATCATGAAAGTGGAATCCACTTGTTAAATAAACATTTTTCTAGATTAATTTTAAACATAAAAACTATATTAATACAGAAGAGGAAGAAATCACCGGTTATAACGTTGAGAATGTGACATTGGGGAGCTCCTGTGACTGTGGCTCTGATTGATGATGTGCTCTGGCCGCTTGGCCACAGGGAAATCCCTTTGGTTGACTGGTTAGTGCACATAACTCACACCTGGGGGTTGTGGGATTGAATCCTGCCTGGGCCCTCGTTGTACCTTGCCAAAAGAACAATTTTTCTTATTGTTACCAGCAGCTCAACTGTTTGAAGACTAAATAAATCTACTTTGTTTACAGCAAGTGTTATGAGCAGCCAACGGACTGGAAATCTCGGGATTTTCCCTTAGTCACAACCGAATTTCCCCCTAGTGGGACAATTAAAGGTTTAGTCTATTCTATTCTAGTTAAATATGATCTTCACTGATCCTTGTTTTCATCACATGTAAAGTGCTACAGTGTCATTTTTACATGTTTTTACTTCCACATTATTACAACTATATATATTAATACAGTAGCTTAGTATATTTCCTGTGTTCTGTGTGGCTCTATTATTTTGGGTTTCACAATAGTTTAAACTTCAGTTTTGTCTTTCACTCAACCCTTTCACAAATATTGCTTAGATACATAGCTACAACAAAACTTTCCTTTTTCCAACAATACTTTTCATATATGTATATTTATACCCAGACCAGGGGGGGGGGGGGAATATTTGTCCTGCCTTTCTCGTCTCTGATTGGCTAGCCTGGTTGATTTACTGTTATTAAATAACATTAGAGGACTATCTAACTGTAAGGTAAGTAATTTTCTAATCGTAACGTTCGAGAAGTATTTCATAGACCTAATTTTGTTATTTTCCTAATCCTAATATTCGAGGGCCAATGCCCAAACCTAATGTGATCCTTTTATTTATTATAATATTTAGGAGCAGTAGCCAATCATAATCCGCAGAAGGCGGGGCCTCTGAACAGCTGCCCGCCGGATAGAAGCCGCCTGGTTTGGTACATGTATAAACATATATGTATATATGTATATATATATATATACACTACTAATACTTGTCTATATGATTATGACGACTAACACGGGATGTCCGCGCGGGGGAAAACAAGCGCACCTTAGCACGACGTCAACAGCTTTGTTTACTGAGTGGGCGGAGCCACTAAACGCCGCTTTACTCTAGTTAGCAGCTGGCTGCGTATGAGACGTTCAGGGCGGGTGGTTTCTCTGTCCGGTTTCGCGCTTCTTTCCTGTTCAGAACCATGTCTGTAAACTTGTCCGGGCCCGGTGGACCGGGTGGACCGGGAGGGGACACTACCGACGCCAAGCAAGCCGTCGGAAAACAGTGAGTGAGGGTTTATTGAGCCTGGTGGCGACCTTTCTCCTCAGCAGCTCCTCGTTCCTTTGTCTTGTTGAGTTCTCCCTCTCAGCTGGACTCTGCCTCCCTTAAAGCTGCTCCGGGTTCGGCACGATGAAATGCTGAGGTGTGCTTTGCTTTGTGCTCCTCAGGCCGCCGGGCTCCTCGTCTGGCCCCTCTCCCGTGGACGTTGATGCTAAACCCCGCTCCCACAGCTTCAGGTACAGCCTGAGCTTCCCCAGCATCGGCCACTGTATCGTCATCAACAACAAGAACTTTGACAGGAACACAGGTGGGACTTTATTCGCTTTCTTCTCCTCTTTTCAGTCCGAATGAAGCTCCTGAAGTTACAGGATGCTGGTGGGAAATGTCATCTAACTGGTTATGCTGGAAAGCTTCGCTTTTAACCAGTAGCGCGCTACTTTGTAGAAATTATGTGAACCCAACTCATATTCAATAATGATCCAAATTGGAGACTAAAAGGAATTAGCTTAATAAACCTCCACCTGTTTCACCAATCCTGTTCACAATCAATCAATATTTACTTCAAAGCATTAAACGACACAACTTCAACATATCAGATCATATCTGTGATCATAATATTGTAATCCTGTGGTTGGTAGGATGTAATGTGTCAGAAACCTGGTTTAAAATGTTCTCATAAGTGTTACTGATGTTCTGCATGTTTAGCTAAAAGTTTTGATTAAATTAGAGCGATAGGCATTGCTTAAACCACAGTCATAAATGCAGCTTTATTGGTGGATGGTATGAATGTAACCTCTTCATAATTACTGACAGCTTTAGTCAGATATAAACTAGTGTAATGTTTCTATAATAATCCATTTATTCCTGCTCTATATTTACTGTGGACCGTACAGTAACAGTAAATAGTTTGGTTCTGTTTTGTCACAATGAAAACTCATTTTAACATTACGAAACACAACCTCTGCAGCAGCGTCTCAGCCTGATGATGAGACCGTCCCCATGTTTAGGACAGATAGGTGGACTCCACAGTCAGAGATGGACAGACTTTTCCTCATCAGGCCCCAGACCATCACACTGCCACCGCCATGCTGGGCTGTATGGTCGATGTTACGTTCCTGAAATGAGTTTGTGTTGAACAATTTAAGTTTGACAAAAAGCAAAATGGTAGAAAGACTGTGAGGGTTTATCCCAGGCGTTACTACGTCATGCTACTGGTGTCTTTGACTCCTCCAGATGTTTGATAAAGGGTGTGTTTAGGCGCTCAGTAGAGTTGGAAGTAGAGCTGGTTTGGTTTGCTCTGAGTGCGTTCAGAGTCAAACTCCTGGCAGGAAGTGATAACCAGTATCTAAAATGGCCATGAAGGCTTGTTGGGTGTAGGTCTGCTTGCAGTTTTTTTTAACCTAATTTTTTCACAACTAGTTCAACATTATTGCTTGTGTCAAAAAGCAAGTTGTTGATTGATGCGTTAGCTCCAGTCTGCATGACTTCTTCAGAGATCAGCTGTAACTTGTAGATATTGCCCTCTAGTGGACTGAAGTGGTTGGATCAGAAGCACGATTGGCAGCAGGACTCTCATCAGACGCGTCTGTTTCTTTGTGCTAATTCTAGTTTGAGTTTCACTCTATTATTTAAATCTAAAGCAAAACTTCAGTGTTTGTCTTTGTATTTGAGACTAGAGTATGAAAAGTACGTGTTGGAGTTTATTCCCCCTTATTTTACCCTCTCCGTCCTTTCCTTTGTCCTTCCTCTCCTGCTGGATTATACAGTTCATGACTGGTCCCAACAGGAGTGATGATGATGATGATGATGATGATGGTGTGAACAGGTCCAGAGGAGAGACGGTGAAGCCACAGGAACCAAACAGGAATCGTTCATCAGGCAGGTTTCCTCTATCAGAACTTTTACGGGACCTTCACTGTACCTGAGTGTTTCCACTACACCGGGCTGGGCCGGGCCGGGCCGTCTGGGTCGTTTTCAGGGCCATTTCAGGAAGTTATGAAGGATTCGGCCCAGTAGAGTTGCTAGGGGGAGCTGTTGGTTGTAGTTCAGAGGGACATGAGCAGCCGGATTTGTAAAATAAGAAGAGCTGCTGGTGAAGCGCTTTCTAACAGCAGCAAACACAAACAGCATTCCCTCTTCCTTCCACGTTATCTCTGCTGCTGTGGCATCGTCAGCGACGCTACTCGCTGGAGTCAGGTAGGCTATGAGGCGTGGCCAACAGGTTAGCTCCAGTAAAATCACCCTGAAGTTCTGATAGTGAGAACCTGCCTGTTACGGACTTCTCTGATGGTTAATCAGGCGTTCAGATGTTCAGACCGCTGGATAAATGACAACAAGCACTTATTCATTGTGCTGATGATGCCGTGGATCCTTATTAGTCCATCAGGACTCCCACTGTAATAAGATCTGACAGAGAGGCATGCTGGGAGTGTCCTGATTTTAAACTAATCTGGGTGTGTGTGAGAAATGTCACTTATGGTTTGGGGACTAAAATGGATCTGACTAATCTGGAAGTCGTTCCTCAGGGCATCAGTTCTTCAACTTTCCAGTTGTGCCTCTGGTCCTTTAGAGGAAGTAAGATCCCCAGTTCCAGGTTGTTCTCCATCATGTCTGGTTTTAGGTCTGCAGCATGAAGCTGACCGTTCTCAGAGATAAACCAGCAGCCTGTGACGGCGCTCACCAGTCAGGGTCTAACCTAGGGAAGACTGTGGCTCAGTGGCTAGTCTGACAATTGGAAGGTTGTGGGTTCAGTTCCAGCGTCTCCCTGTAACTTGACTCCCAGTCTTTTGGATTATGAATTTGTGCATATTAGGGAGTGCAGTTGATGTCATGTGGCTGTAGAGTAAAGCACACTGTAACATTTACCCAGAATAATCTATCTGATCTATTCTGGCCATATTAGCTATTTTAGTAGCCCAAATATAGCCATATTAGCCCGAATATAGCTATATTTGGGCTACATTTTAGTGCCTCATGGTCCATCCACAGATGCTTTATGGATATTATTGAGCAGTCTGAGGTGGAACCTGTCTAGCAGGACTGGAGTAAACAGCCGCAGCACATCCTGCTTCATCATGTTGTTTCATGGCTGAGTTGGACACATTCAAATTAAAAGTACACTTCCTCTGACTGTATGGTATTAGATTGAATTATGCATTTAATAGACAACTGACTTACAGTATCTGTAGCCGTTTACATTTTTTAATCCTTTTTCTAGTTTTGGGGAAAAGTTTTGAAAAGATTTGAAGTCCTAAAAAATTGACTTCTTTTCTTTCCTGGTCCTACTTTAAAGTATGAATATTATAGTGAGTAGGTAAATATGGCTTTATCTGTTTGCTAATATTTTACATTCACGTGCATATGATAAACATGTGTTGTCAGAAAGCAGTGTCATGGCCAAGCCTTGCTGCTGATGCTGAAGCCTGTGTTGGTTTTGTTTCCAGTATTTTTACTCTGCAGTCAGACGTGTGATGATGTGAGTGCAGATTACAGGGTTTCTTCTCATATTCTGGCCTTCCTGGAGGCCTGATGATGGCATTAAAAAGCCCCAAAGCATGATACTACCACCACCATGTCTCCCCCTTACTTCTTCCTCTAAATGGCTGAGTCATTGTCTGGTCTGAAAATAAAACTCCATGAGGCGTTTGGCTCGTCTGTGTGCAGCTGGAGGATTCAGGTTTTGTAGGAGAGGCTGTTCTCTGTCACAGCTGACTGAAGGCTTCAGTCCAGTTGGTTTGGATTATCCTTTCCAAACATCCCAACCAACTTGATCTTTTTCCTTCCATACTTTTCCAGAGATCATGACACATCTGAATTCCCAGTACAGTTGTTGGAACTGATAATATTGGAAGTTGCTCTGCAGCTGTGAGTTCTGTCTCATACTTCTGAGTTTTGGTTGATCTATGAGTCAGACAGATGCTGTTAATGCTGACAGAAAGAAGCTTCACTCACCATCACCAATCAGAGGTTAATAGGCCTTTGTCTGTCAACATTAATAATCCTTCTGTACATCGTATGTATATTTTTGATCTGTATGTCTAATTATCTGTCTGTGTAGAGTGGGGCTGCACGATTATGTCCAAAAAAATAATCACGATTATTTTGATCAATATTGTAATAACGATTATTAATCACGATCATTCATCCAGTCCTTTAAATCATCTATTTTAAACTTTTAGTTTAGAATAGATGATTAATAATGCGAAAAACTAACAAAACAAACTCCAATATATATATATATATATATTTAAAAGTACAAGCTAAATATGTTATTGCAGAGTGCAATATCAAAGTGCAATTTATGGGAAACAATTACAGCTTATACAGAAAAGGCCTTTGACATTCCCAGCATCCAAATCCTTAGTATTTACTATATGCTACATAGCAACTATTAGTCACCTGTTAATGTAGTACTGCATAGCAAACGATCGTGTAATAGACATGAAATCAGACGTACTGCTCCACATATTTTGCATGTTCTTTGACCCATATTGACTGTTCTGTTGACCCAGATGTTTACGTTACGTTCGCCTGTGGTCCCGCCTCCTCTAGCCGTTATTTTGTCTGGTATGACTTAACAACTTAAATGTTTAATCAGTCAAAAACTATTACAGTAATCAGTAACATTGCTTAACGTACATTTATCTGCTGAAACTGCAGCGAAGTCAATGGTTGACAGTTCGTCTGTAGCCATTTTTAGCTAGGTCCTTCTTCTTCTATGATTTCGGGGCGTCCGCTGCATTGTGGGATAGCGTAGCATCCACCGGCTTACTGTGGCGGTAGTACACTTTGGGGAACTTTCTGCTTACTAGTCAGATCCATAATGGAGATTTGGATCTATTATATTGCTCAAATACTGTTTATCATCTGCTACGTAGCAAGCGTAGTGCAGCCAGTGCTGAGTGGCGTGTGCGCGGTTTTTATTTGGGCAGCTTAATGAAGCTTTAGCCATGCGTTGCCCCCTGGTGGTTGGCAGACTATTGGTTGAGGCAGTGTATGATGAAGAGGCACGCAGTAAAGCTCGCATTTTGAATGTAAATATTGTTCACGATCAGGTTCATTTAATTGTGGCCACCAAAATCGTGATCACGATCAATATCCGATTAATTGTGCAGCCCTAGTGTAGAGTAGTGAAAATGCTCAGTGAATGAACCAGATCTTGAATTTGTGCCTCGATCGTAGCCTGTAGGAAGCTGGTTTAAGTTGTCAACTTCCGGCATGTTTTCAGTCCATTTTCCATCTTTGTTTTGTTTTGTTAGGCATGAATCAGCGGAACGGGACAGATGTTGATGCAGGAAATGTGCATAAAGTTTTTACGGCGCTGGGCTATGCAGTGAAGATTTACAACGATCAAACAACCAGTCAGATGATGAAGATTTTAAGTGCAGGTGAGTAAAATAAAAATGATTCGATTTCAAACCAAACAGGAAAATATCTGCCTTTTCACATGCGAGAACTTTCTTTTTGGAAATGTTACGTTTGTGAACTAGAGATGGACCGATATGTAGCGGTCATGGTCAGCTGATATTTAAACGTCTTCTTCTTACTCTCTTTATTGGTTTCTAATACGTCCCTCTAATAAGAGTCGATGCAAAACGTTTCTGAACCGAATCAGTTTTCCTCTGAATTTAACCATTATTGAAATCAAACATTTAATCAAATTTAATCAAACAACTCAATAAACTGAACAAGTGTTAAATATACAAAACTAGGAAATAAAAAGAATGCTAGATTTGACTTATGTTTATCTATCAAACAGTTATTGTCAGTATTTTTATATTGTATACAGTTCAATCTATAATAAATATGCTGAATATTCTAGACACAGAAAAATCACCTGTAAATATTTAGAATAGAGGTTAATCAAACTATTCACTAGTGTGCGTTTTAGGGTTTTTGTTAACAATTTAAAATTACAAACTCGATAAATATAATCAGATTTAACGATTGTTTTTTTATGTTGCACATGCAAGCACAGTTCTATATCGTCTGTGATTTCTGATATTCTTGACTGATGACGTTAGACACATTTAATGTGGAAACTAACTACTAGAGATGTGTATCGACAAGAATCTGGTGAAACGATACGTATCATCATGCAAAGGGGACACCATGATATATTGTGATGTATTAAGATAATTTAACTGTAGAAAATCTATCAATACATTCTGATTAGTCCAACCTATTTTATCCATAACACATCCAGCTTTATTACTAGATCTAGTTTATCCACTGGAACCAAGAGGGTGAAAACAGCCACCGACTACCAGTCATACTTTTAATTTTATGACAAAATTCAATTCGAATTCTTAAAAAATATATATATTTTACTTTTGAATACCGATACAATATCGTGACATGAAATTTAGGGTTGGGCACCGAGAACCGACTCCAAATAGGAACCGGTTCCTAACGTCCGGTTCCGGAACCGTTAAGAAGATGTTTGAATTTTGATGCTTTTTTTGTCGGTTCCTAAATGCAAACAACATTGTACTAGTTTGTTTCTGGGGTTTGTATTAGGTATTACTCCGCAAGCGAGGCCCGCAAAATGTCACTTCTCTGAACCATAGACTCTATAATACTCTAAACAACATGGAGTGTAGACGCTGCTCCAAAGTCTCGCTTCCTTTTAATTTACAAAAGGATGAATTCGCAAAGTGCAACACATGTGATAAACTCAGCACCAACGGAGGATGTACAACAAACAGGACAAAACACCTTCGGCAGCTGCGTGGTTTACTGGGGGGTGACGAGTGTAACGTGTTTGATGTGTTACACGTCGCTCTCCTGCTCCCGCCGCTTCCTTCACTGCGGTATTTTAACCGTCAACCAGCAACTCCTCGTTGGAAACGGAATCAGGTTCATGAAAATGATGATTGTTTTATTCTTTACAGACTATCTAAGTTTGAATATACTAGTGACGCTAGCATAAGGCAGGCTGCAGCTGCTGCTACGCTAAAAATAAAAATGACCTGTGTAAAGGTGTTTTCAAGGGAAATTTTTTGTTTGTTTTCCCTCTTCCGCACCCCAAAGAATCGGAATCGTTAAAATGCAAACGATGCCCAACCCTGATAAAATATCACAGTATATTGGCATGTCAATATTTTCTTACGTCCCTACTAACTACAATGAAAACACAGTTTTAGTTAAAAAACATCATTAAATTAAAGCTGCAAGCAGCCTCGAACGGCTTAGTGCCGCTCCAACCTGTGCTGTGCTTAGCCACGCCCACATGCTATGTCACTGCTAAATCCTTCTAAGAATGTTTGCTCCTCAATGCTAAGACGATGCTCACTTGTTTCTAGGTGTGTAAGACAATGCATGTGGAAATTAGAGCCAAACGTATTTCCATGGCGTGACGCCAAGCTTCACCATGCCGCCACGGCCAAACCCTCGTTTTAAAAGCCCCCCCCCCAAATTTCTAGTTGGGGCGGGGCTTGAGTGGCATGAGCCAATGAATATCTTGAGAGTTGGTATGTGATGCCAGCCATGAAGTTTCATAAAGCTGTGACGTTTAATGTTGAAGTTAATAGACCTCGTACATTTATGGCCAGAAGCATAGCCACGCCCACCTGCTATGACACAGCAAAATTCCTTTAACATTTGATCCCCGATGCTTTAGTCTGTCATCTCTGGTTTTCAGGTCTGTAAGGCACAAGATCTAGGAGGAGTTGGTTCAAATGCGACATGTTAAAATGGCCGACTTCATGTTGCGTTTGGACCATGGCTCCAACAGACTCTTTGGTAGGTCCTAACACACTACCAACCAACTACCAACCAACTACCAACCAACTACTTAACCCTATGTGTGCTGAGTCTCATAATCCTAGCTAAAGTATGGCATGGGGCTGGTTTTTTGAAGGCTTCTAGGGGGCGCTATGAAGTAATCAGGCCACACCTATCAGATTTTAGCATGCATATATTTCCAAGGATGGACTGCTATGCATCATATTTAATCTTGTCCAGATCAGATGAGTTTTCTGCAAATTAGAGCCAAACGTATAGCCATGGCGAAACGCTGCAATTTGTCTAGCCGCCACAGCCACGCCCTTTTTCACAAACCCTCCGTGCTCGGTCCAGAGTTACCTGTAAGGTGTTCACAGGCGCTGTGTGTGTGTAAGTTACAGGCCTTTCACAGGAAAACATTGCACTTCCCGTTCTGAAGGGGGCGGGGCATATGTGATGTCATCAGTTGACCATCTAGGAGCGTCAGGGACCTGATGGCTGTCACCCATCTGTGACTGTGAAGAGGAGTTATAACTGCTCTAATATTTTTGGCGTTTAGTCAAACTTAAAGGTTCGGCTCCGCCCCTTCAGCATACCCAAAAACCCAAACCTTTGATAACCGTATATCCCCCGTACCTGAAGGCCATCTTGACTGATTTACAAGCCGATCGGATGAAATCTCTAGGCAGAGTTGGTCAAAGACGACAAGTGTAAAAGTTGAAGAATGAGCATTTGAACCAAAATGGCCGACTTCCTGTACGTCTGGGACTATGAGGTTATGAGAGTTTTTTGTTTGTCTGGAAGAGCTCTAACAGTGTACAAAGTTTCACATTTCTACACTAAAGCATGTGGGGCACAAAATGCTGTAGAGCTATTTCGCTGCTCTGCTTTTATATTCAGCCGAAATATAATATTTTCATTTGCAAACTTGACATAGTTTTCACATATGTTTAGACCTTCAAAACCATTTGATTACAGAACGGAATAATAAGAAACAGTACAGATACAATAAGGCTTGGCAGCGCCTCGCTCCTCAGGTCTAATTATTATTAATAATTCTCAGTAAAAAGAAAATCACACCAGGAATATTTCCTGTTCACTGTGTGATGCTTCTAAACATAGCCTGATTAAAAGACGTCTTCCAACACAACACATAACAAAAGCAAGTATTATGATGGTGTCTGAGAATGGGGCGGAGCGACGCCGTGGCAACGCATACAGGTCAAACCATGTAGCCTATATATAATATAAAGTAGCTAAAGGTAAATGCTTTCTCTACACCGCTATACCATGGTTCTGCATTTTGATGATGTCATCTGATATTGAAAGCTTAAAGTTTCTTTTTTTTCATTTAACAGAAAACAGACCTGTTGATCTTGAAGCTTTTTCTTACAAATATATGCAGGTTTCTATTTGTGCGATCTTAAAAGTATAAATAAGTAACCAGGAAAGCGGACAATTTGAAGCTTTATTTTGATAATATTGAGTTTTTCTTTCTGTTTAGCAGAAGGTGGCAGCGCTGCGTTTTATCTCCTTCTGTGTGTCTGCAGCCTCTCAGGACGACCACAGCCGCTCGGCCTCGTTTGTCTGCGTTCTGCTGAGCCACGGAGACGAAGGCTTGTTCTACGGCACCGACGGCCCGCTGCAGCTGCAGACGCTCACCTCGCTTTTCCGAGGCGATCGCTGTAAATCTCTGGTGGGAAAACCCAAACTTTTCTTCATCCAGGTGGGCTCAGCGTCTGGTTGTGTGGTTCCTTCTTGTTTGTGAAATGTGTTTAACCTGTGTGTCCTGTTGTCTGCTCTGAGCAGGCCTGCAGGGGCACAGACCTTGATCCAGGTGTTGAACCAGATAGTGCAGACGATAATGAAACCACAAAGATCCCTGTGGAAGCAGACTTTCTCTATGCCTTCTCTACTGCCCCAGGTTTATGTCACATCACTGTCTAAATAATTGCTATTTTTTATGGATGTTTTAAATGTACTAAATCAGGTGAATAAAATGTGATTCATGCAGGCTACTACTCCTGGAGGAACACCATGAGTGGCTCTTGGTTTATCCAGTCGTTGTGTGACATAATCAGTAAATATGGAAAAGAACTGGAGCTGCTGCACATCATGACACGAGTAAACCACAAGGTGGCAGTAGAATTTGAGTCTGTGTCCAATTCCCCAGGGTTTAATGCCCGGAAGCAGATCCCATGCATCGTCTCCATGCTGACCAAAGAGATGTATTTCTTCCCCTGATGCTGAAAATGACATTTCTTGGGAGCAAATTTTCAGCATTATTATACTTTCACAGGCTTGGCATTATAGTGTTGTGTATTAGTGATCAGAATAGCATTCAGTTT
This sequence comes from Apricaphanius iberus, assembly GCA_028564705.1. Classification (NCBI taxonomy): domain Eukaryota; kingdom Metazoa; phylum Chordata; class Actinopteri; order Cyprinodontiformes; family Aphaniidae; genus Apricaphanius; species Apricaphanius iberus. The sequence goes on along the minus strand of JAPXFQ010000379.1, from coordinate 49,638 downwards.
TCCTACTGCGTGTGCCTGTTGTGCTGTAGTTTTGTTTGTGATAAGCACATTTAAAAGGAGCCAATCAGAAACTACAGGTGCTCTCAACGTGTTTCCTCCGCTCAAACAAACTCTTTGCATCACTGTCTCCTTCTAATCTCCTACTTTTTAGTTTCTGTGGAAAGAAAACATATTTAATAATCCTGTTTCAGTTCTTGTCTCTAGCAGAGCCATTACAGAAATCATGGAGATAATCATAAAAATTCTTTAATTCTAATTGTTTTCTTAATGTTTTATACTGTGTTGGTTTTGTTCTGACCCGTCTGCTGGAGGTGGGACCGATTTTCCACTTTGATTGGGGAACAAACATTAGGAAAATATGGAACTGCTACCATAATTAGATTATGGGTTTGTATTAACCCATATTTTTTGTTCATCCAACCGATCTCTGAGCTTCAGCCTTGCTCCGGTTTCATGGAAAAGTAGTTCCTGACACTTTGGATCTGTCTGATGGCTGATCGAGGATCAGGGTCCGATGATCTCATGTTGTTGGGAAGGTTCAGTTTTAGTGACATCCTTGGTCTTCAGCCTATATTTGAGCTTTGATTCGGCTCATGAAATTAAACCCAAAACACTGGATGGTCAGTTCACTTCATTTGACAAGAGGATTAATTCTAAACTTAATTTTGCATCTAGTAAACTGGTCTTAGTTTGCCACATTTGTTCAGAAATATTTGTGTCAAAAAGCCGTAAAGCTGTGGAAGGGACTGATATTTTTCCATGACACTAACTGATGTGGGCAGCAGGGGCAGGAAAACTCCTACTGGCTAATCTATTCTTGGATACAGAGCATGAATGTAAAATCTCTGAATAATTCATGTGAAGAGCTTCATTATTTACTTAGGAAGCAATCCTTTGCTAAATCAATTTAGCAAATATTAGCATTTCAGGTAGAACTCTGATTGGAACATTACCTTTCTAAGCAAAGAGCTCTAAGGGGCCCTCTGCTGGTAGATACGTGTTATACACATGCAGCTGGAAGCGTCTCCAAAGTGGACTTTAGCTGATGCCTGGTTGGTAGAAAACAACCAATAACAGGCCACACCTTAAATCTCAGGTACGAAAAACGGGGGGGAGGGGGGGGGGTGATCTGTGCATCTTTACTGTTTACACTCGACACATTTCAAAGGAATACTTTTTTTAACTTTTATAATCATGAAAGCATCAGCGTGTCTGAGCAGAATCAGAACAGATTGTTTTTTTTAAGCCGTTCTTCTCTTCTGTCTCAGCAGATGTTGAATTATACAAGCAGATTACAAATATTAATGTTCAGATAGTGAAACTGTGAAGTAAGAGCAGCACTTGGATTCTGGAGTGTCCTGTGAGCTCTAGCATCCTCAGAACTGGCTTGGTCTTATTCACCATATTGGATATATTTTTCTTAACAGTTTTTATTTCTTAGTAAATGCCTAATGCTGACTGGAGAGACCTTTTTTCTTTGCAGCGGTAAAATGTGGCGTCCAAGCTGAACGCTAACTGAGGGTTGCTTCTCTCTAAAGCAGCTCTATCCTCTGCTTGTTTCCGTTATTCTCATAGTGAAATCTACATTGATGTTATATTTTACAGAACTATGATTTTGAAAATGTGTTCCTGTTCAGATTTTGGTTCTAGAAACCATGCAGCCATACACCCATGTTTTGACAGTAGCTTTCTCAAAGCTTTTTATACTCGTTTCTATAATAATTTGAGTAAAATGAATCCATTCAGGATGAGAAAGGGAACCGTTTGATAGTTGAAGCACTTCTCTAGTTTTTCTTTACGCTGCAGCAGTCACTTGTGCTTGTTTCAGTTAAAGTTGGACACTCCTTTTTTAAAATTGTAATATACAGTAGGACTTTTCATCAGCAGGTACAATGAGCTTTTTCATGCAAATAAACTTTTTCAATCATGTGTTGCTTGTTTTCATCTTTTCAGCACCTAGAAACGACAAGACAAATGATCAGAACTGGGTCACCAGATCCTGACCTCCAGAGCCAAACAGAGAACTGGACTCTGGATGTGAAAGAATAAAGTAGAATCCCTTATTGTATGATAATAGAAGTAAGATTCAAGCAAATATAGAAAAATATAAAAAAAAATAGAATTTAGAATAGTATATCATACATTAAGGAGAAAATGACAAAACCAAGGTCTGTGCAGTTATTAGAATTAAAGTGGTATTCTTAGATTTAATGTGCGACTAAGTGGGTTCATTTAAAACAGAAAATATGTACAGAATGTGCGTGTGTGTTAAAAAAGTAAATGTGATGTGAACATTGAGTTTTTTGGGAGCAGTTGTGGTTGTAAGGAGGAAGGAGCTGTGGAAGCGCTCCATGCACCCAGGATGCAGCAGTCTGACACTGAAGGAGCTGTGCAGCACATCTTCATGCATGGTGGGGGGGGGGGGGGAGTGGAACAGATTATTTTAGTCCCCATCAGATCAGTCAGAGGACAAACCAAGATTTGACGTAACAGATCAACATAAAGTCATACAGTGGAGGGAATAATGTGTATATTTCACGTTCCTAATAGAATACGTAACACGTCCCCACAGAATGATGATGCCACCGTCATGCTTCACTGTGGATACGCTGTGTAACATGCAGTGTTGGTCATCCTCACTGTGATGGAGACCTGGCGCTCCATCACTACTTATTGCGAATAAGTTCTTACAGGAATATTGCATGATAGGCTGATGTTGATGTAATAAGCACACAGATTAATTATTTAATAATTTTATTTAGGTAGAAATCAAGGTTAAATGTTTGTTTTGCAGGGGGGGACTGGCCATCCTGCCTGTGAAGTAAAACTTCAGTTAGTATGTGGAGATTGTGACAAACATTTATACTTATGTCTACTTATGCTGTGTTCTGAAATGGGTAAAATTATATGTTCAGCAAGGTAATAGAATTACTCACCTTTTGTTGTCTTCTTGGCAGGGGAGGAAAGGTAAAGGAGGGAAGTAGGCCCAATCGCCTGATTAAGAGCTTTTGGAGCAAACCAAGTTCACAAGGAAGGGGGAAGTAGTTTTGAAGTAATGACATGTTTAAATGAATTATGCTGTACAGGCAGATTTATTGACTTATTTATAGTTATGTATATATGTAAAAAATTATTCTTCGTGTTTTGTTTTGCATGTCGTTGAGGTATATAGATTTGTTAGAGGTTTGGTATTTTAGTCCCACCTCAATGGGATGTCCCAGCTAATTTCCTGTAGCAGGAGGGTATAAAAGCCTCAAATGGGAATGTAATGATGGTCAATGTCAGAAGTACTAATAAAGAAGCCAGGCTTGGTTGAAATGTATCCAAGCATCATGGCTCTTCATAAAACTGGGATGTCATCGGCGGTCTAATTGACACTCACATGTTGGCAAGGCAGTTTCATTTTAGTCCATTTTGACTTGAAAACCTAATTCCTCATTTTTGCATGGCTTATGAAAAATCTGATTTCCTCTTCATTATGTGGGATTCTGCAGCACCTCATCAACCTTAGCCTGACCCAGGAGAAGGTTGCAGTGTTGTGGAAGACATCCTGCCTTGTTCCAGTACCAAAGAAAACTCACCCATCAGTCATCAATGACTACAGACCTGTTGTCCTGACATCCCACATCATGAAGGTCTAGAGAGACTCCTTTTGTCCCACCTGAGTAAGCAAACTAGAACCTATCAGGACCCCCTGCAGTTTGCTTATCGCCATGGTGTTGGTGTTGAAGATGCCATCATCAACCTGCTTCAACCAACCAACTGTTATCTGGACAAAGCAGGCAGCACTGTGAGAATCATGTTCTTTGATTTCTCCATTTAACACAATTCAGCCTGATTTACTTTGGCAGAAACTCCTGAAGACACAGGTGGAGGTCTCAACAACCAGCTGGATCAACGACTACCTGACAAACAGACCACAGTTTGTGAGACTGAAGGATTGTGGGTCAAACCAGCTGGTCAGCAGCACAGGAGCACCACAGGGTACTGTACTCTCACCATTCCTTTTCACTCTGTACACCTCAGATTTCCAGTGGTGAAGAAGCTGCTTTGTGGCATGGTGTGGAAACAATCATCTTACCATGAATGTGACCAAAACAAAGGAGATGGTTGTAGATTTCAGAAGAAACAGGGAGTAGTCAAAGACTGTCTCCATCATGGGAGAAGAAGTGGAGGTGGTTGAGAAGTACAGATACCTCGGAGTTCACCTGGACAACAGACTGGACTGGAGAATCAACAGTGAAGCGTCTACAAGAAGGGACAGAGCAGACTGGACTTTCTGAGGAAGCTGAGATCCTTCAGCAAGATGCTGCAGATCTTCTACAGTCTGTGGTGGAGAGTGTCCTCTATTCATCCGGTAGCAGCATCAGAGCCAGGGACTTAAAACAGCTCAATAACCTGATGAAGAAGGCTGGTTCTGTTCTGCTTCTGTTCTGCTTCTGTTAATGGGGACACCTGTGGAACAACTGGAGATAATAATGCAAAGAAGGATTCTTCATTAAATTAAAAAGATTATCAACCCTGATTATCCTCTTCATCAGATTATCCTACAGCAACAGAGTATCTTCAGTCAGAGGCTTCTTCAGTTTCGCTGCAACACAGACCGCTACAGGAAATCCTTTCTCCCCACAGCCATCATGCTCTACAACAACTCCTGAAAAATGAATTAGTAGCTACAAGAATACTTAATTTCACTCTGGGATTAATAAAGTATTTCTGAATTGAATTGAATGATTGTCACCCTAACACCTGTCAGAACGGTTGTGCTTTTATAATCCATCTACAGCCCTAATGTGGGCTCACCAGCTTCCGCTCCCTTTAATAATATACTTATGTATTTACTTTAGATTTATTTGGATAAACATTTAATGTTTGACTCTGGTTTTGGTTCCCTAATATGTCGGTCAGTTTTTCAACCAGTACGCTGTCTTTACTGTTTAAAATGATTTTTCTAGTTACTGTTGAACACTTTTTATTGACTTGTTCAGCGCTTCAGCTTTTTCATAAATTGCTCTAGAAATGACCTGTGACTAGACTCTGACCTGCACAGGTGGTTCCAGAGAAGGCTAAGCATAAATGCAAGCCACACTTTTCAGAAATGTATTTGTGATATACATTCATCTACTAGCTTATTAATGCCTTCTGTCTGACAGTGGTGGACTACTTCGTGTTTGCATCGGGCAGAAAAATCTTTGTGAAACAGTTTATAGCTGCAGAGTTTAGGTGAAGTTTGCAGAGTGACGTCGTCCAATCAGTGCCGCTGATTCAGGATTGAATCAATATCATATTTTCATGATGCTTCGTTTTTTTTTTTTTTAATCTGCTTTTAAATAATGTTTCAAACTTCTGTGAAAAAATGATCTCTACAGAAAAGCTGCCAAGTAAAACCTGATCAGAAGCTGCGTTTGCGTCGCCTCGGTGTCTTTCTGACTCTTCTTTAGTTCTTGTCTCTGTGGTCCAGGGGACATCGGACAGGTTCGGGGTTTAACTCGATGTGGAATGATATAATAATATAGTACTACAACTAGCCTGTTTTCAGCAAACACCGTGGTTTAACATGGAAGAATGGTAGTTTACGAGGAGCTTTGAACGCAGCATAAAGTCCTCGCCTCCTTCGTGGTTGAGAACAGGTCTCACTGTCTGACTGGGACAGTTCCAGTGGGGGACAGCGGACGGACAGCTGGCCTGGGACCACTTCTCTCCTCCCAAACATGAGGAGGACTTCCAGCTACCGGTCCGCAGAAGGACTGAAGGTCCGCTGGAGGACTGAAGGTGGCGCTCACACTGAAGCAGGGATGGACAACTTTCTCCACATTACTCCACACTCTCTGGCTCTGCTGCTGGCGCAGGAGGGTCCATCACCATCATCACCATCATCATCCCCAGCAGCGGGGGCTGAGCTCTGGGAAAGGTTCCAGCATCACACCGGCTACGAGGTGTTCTCCAGCTTTAAGGCCGCCAACACGCTGCAGTTCTGGAACAAGGCGCTGACCGCGGCGCTGGCGGAGGTCTTCTTCCTGGGCTGGATAGACGAGCATGTGCTGCTCATCCAGAGCCAGGAGGAGCACCTCAGGGTGCTGAGGAACGCCTGGACCCGGAGGACCCTGAAGCCCCCTCAGGGCTTCAGCATCACATCTATAGGTGGGTAAGATGATCCAGAGTCCGGCTGGGACACCTTGACATCTGTCAGTATTGGGATGTTATGTGTTAGAGCAGCAGAAAGCAGCATTGTGAAGTGGAAAGATTATTTTGCATTGCATTCAGTTCTTTTTCACCCACCAACAGTGGATGTTTTGTTGGACCACCTGTTTAAACAGCAGCCGATCAGTCACCAAGTTCAACACAAAGACCAGTTTCTTTGGACTTTTTCTGGCAAAACAGGTTAAGCTCAGTCAGACTGGTTGGAGAGGATCTGGATTACGTTGTGGACTTTAACTAGGCCATTCTAACATAGTTTGATTTTAAAGCTGTAGGGCTGGGATTGTCGTCCTGGAGGTTTTTTTGTAGCCTCCTAAGGGTTCTCTTCCAGGATTTTCTTGTTTTTTAGCTCTCAACATCTTCCAATCAATGCTGAGCATCTTTCCTGCTAAAGAGACACACCCACAGAGCATGATGCTGCCACCACCATGTCTCATAGTGATGATGGTGGGTTTAGGCTGATGTGCAGTGTTGGTTTTCCTCCACACAAAGCATTTGAGCTTAAAATATGAGCCATTTGACCACTGTTCCTTCTCTCAGGGTTCCTCCCTGATTTGTGGCAAACTGGTTTTCTTCCAGCAGTGGCTTTGTTTTTGCTACTTGTTCAAAGAGACGACATTTTCTGAAGTACATGACTAATAGCTGCCCCCAAAACAACCTGTGCCAGCAGAGCCGTGGATCTCTGCAGCTCCATGTTGCCTCTTGGCTGCTCTCTGCTTGTCCAGTCGGTCAGTCTAGATGGACGTCCATGTCTTAGTGGGTCCGTCCTGTCTCCATGTCCAGTTAAGGGGTAGAACACAACTCTGAGACGTTCACAGTTTGGGATTGACTTGTCGAAGCTAACCCTGTTTAAAACATCTCCCTAACTTGTCAGCGGGGGTTCTTGGTCTTCATGATGCTGAATTTTCTCTGATGTTCTTCACAAAACAGCAGAATGAACCGCTTATTCCTCAAGGGGTCGCGGGGGGTTGGTGCCTATCTCCAGCTGTTAACGGGCGAGAGGCGGGGTACACCCTGGACAGGTCGCCAGTCCATCACAGGGACACATAGAGGACAAGCAACCATGCACACACACACCCAAGGACAATTTAGAGTGATCAATTAACCTGACAGTCATGTTTTTGGACTGTGGGAGGAAGCCGGAGTACCCGGAGGGAACCCATGCATGCACGGGGAGAACATGCAAACTCCAGGCAGAAAGATACGAACAGGATACGAACCCACAAGGCAGCAGTGCTAACCACTGCTCCACCATGCAGCCTTAAACAGAGATTATATCACAGTGTAATATAAGAGTGTGATCATTACACTCAGCTGGATTTTAGTTATGGAGGAGATCTTTTGAAAGTAAATTGGTTGTACTGGATTTCACTTGGGGGTATCGATGTAAAAGGGGTGGACTATAACGCATATCTGACTTTTTAGGTTTTTCCTGGATAAACGTGTGCGTTGTGCGCTATTGTGTTGATCTATTCTGATTTAGGTGAAGGGGCTCGGCTCCTTTTTACAACCATTCTTCACTGAAGCTGCAGAAGGAGATTTAACTGATATGCTTCCAAAAAAGTCCAACTCTAATTAAAGCAGATTATAGGTAACCATAACATCAAATCAGAAGGATGGGATTTGTGAAAAGAATAAGCAGCATTATTCATCAAGTATACAATCTGAGATCAATATGAGAACAGATAGGATCTGTTCAGGTTGATGTCATCTGAACAATGTTTGACATTTCTACCGTGATCATCCTTCTTTTTAAACTTAAACAGCCTTCTATGTTTAGATCAATGGTAGTCAGATGTGTGTGTGTCTGTGTGTGTGTGTGTGTGTGTGTGTGTGTGTGGGGGGGGGGGTCGACACACAAACACACACACACAACCCAACTTCCAACGCAAACTCAGGAGGAGCGCAGGAACTTTTTAACCATCTAAGCTTTAAGGAGCCACTTAGAGTCGTTACATTTTGCTCTGTATGACAAGCAGTCTGTGTTTTATTGAAAGAATTCTCTTAGCAAATGGTGCTCAGATGTTCTTTAACAAATAAATACCAACATTTGCTAGACAAACCGTTCTGACTGACACTTCCAAAGAGCGAATCAACAGTACCTGGACTTTTTCACTCAGTTTTGTTTTTTCATATCGACTAAAAAGGAGAGAAATTATAATGTTCTGATACATACGCACAGCACTGTTGCTTGAAGGATTTTACTTCCACTTTTAGTCAAATTTTTCAAAGACAGAAATAGAAACCTACAATAAACAAGGTCAGCTGAGGTCGGTAGAAAAGTATGGAGCTCTATCACCAACCCAGACTTTAAAATCCAATATCTCTGTTTAAATTGCAGTGAAAACTGCATTAATAAAGTGCTCTCATGCCTTAACTTGTTTAATCCTGGACATATTTCGTACTGTTCAGCCTCTGTTAGTATAGATGTTGGTATATTGTTAAATCAGGGTTCTTAAATCAGGAACCTGTGGCTCTGGGGCCGCAAGTGGCTCTTTAAACCTTCCTCAAAGGCTCTCAGGTCATCTGGCTAAAAATAATAATGAAACAAATATTGTTTGTTTTTTCCATTAACAAATTCTGGCTTTAGCAGGTGTTTTGTATTTTTTTTAATTTTTATTGAATATTTGCTTTGAATTTCCATGACAGAAGGACACTAAAAGTAACAATATTTTTATAGATCAACTAGGTTTAAAACGATGTGCATTTTCTGCACAATTTTTCACAAATATCAAAAACTGAGAAGAAAATGAATCCCTCCGTTTTATGCAAAGTTTTGTTTTCCTTTCTTTCAAAACCTGTGTCATTGAAAAAAGTTTTTTTTAAATAAAGGACTGACAGAGATTCCTTCGGATTTATGTAGGTTTTAATACGGACTTGTTTGCTCAAACAAGGAGAAACAGCTTTACATAGAACCGTGCAAAAAAACTGACCTGCTTCCCAACAACTAACACAGGCCTTTATAGATTCAGTCAATATTACTACTATCAATATCATATCAGTAAACATTACTTCAGGGTGAGCGCATCAGACGAGGCGTCTTCGGGTGATACAGAAAAACAATCTTGTAGAATGTCATGACGTCCAGTGTACAGAGGGTGGTTTCCATGGCAACACAAGATATAGGCATTTGATATCAGTTCATTTACCCAACCTACTATCATACAGTGTCATACAATCTGACTAAATACTATGTCATGAAGAAATAGCACACAGTACTGTCAGTATGTAAGAATACACGGAACAGATCGTTCTTAATATACAGTTTCCCATAACACCTAAAAACAGACATAAAACTTTCGCTCTTTATGAATGAAAACAAATTTTACTTACCCAACATTTTAATTTACATTTTTCTAAAGGTCATGTATCATTTGCGGCTCCAAATGATTTTTATTTAGCTGGATTGAGCACAGAACGGCTGTTTGGAGGGTAAAGGTCGCAGACCCCTGCTATAAATGGATGCAATACAAAGAAGTATACTCTCATTAGCTAATACTGCTGACTGTTGTTTGGTCGCCTCTGAGCCCGGCAGTTAACAGTCCAGTGGGTTTCCAACATCCAAGGGGAAAGAAAGTTCTAGCTGATTTTGGAATAATTCCCGGATCCATGTTCTGACTTCAGGATGTGACCTTCAGCAGCTGCAGTAGTTTCTGTTTAAAACAAAGATAGATCCAACACATTAAGGGAGAACTTCAGCTTTTTGACAGATTGTACTCCATATTTTTTTTCTACAACTGCAGCTGAATGTAACTTAGATGCCACCACTGGTACTTGTGCCACAGGTTGAGAATCTTACTTCTAAACTATTAAATAAACTATATAAAATTGATTTTTAATAATACAGTCATTGATGTTGTCTACTAATTAGGGATGGATATCGTTAAGGATTTATCGATACTGCTACTCTTAACGATACTCCTTATCGATCCGGTACTTTATTGGTACTTTTTTTTTTAAAGACTAAAACAATTGGGGGAAAAAACAAATATTGAACTATAATTGTTTTACTTTTTAATAACTGGAACAGCAAAGCACAGAAAATAAGTAAATGCAAAATAAAAAGTAAGAAAGTAATAACAATACTACATAAACAAATTATTTTATATATCTAAAACTAAAAATACTATGTGCTCTATTTAAAAAAGTTTAAGTTATTCAAATAAAATATATCAAACATAACTTCCCTATAAAACAATGCAAGAGCCAAGAAGAAAGATTTTGAATGCTAAAGTTTATGGTGCAAAATAATCCCTGAGAACATTGAGAACAACAATATAACATCCACCCATCCATTTTCTGTACCGCTGCATCCTAATGCTGCAGCACTCAGGCGGTCAAACAACTCTCTTTGTTTTGGTGTATTTTAGCAAAGTGTTTGGTCAGAGTACTCATGTTCTGACCTTTACAAGTAAAGCTTTTACTGCATTTGTGACAGCCTGCATTGTTGGCTTCTATTTTTGTAAAACGAAGTCAAAGTTGGGATTGTTTCGTTTGCTCTGCCATTGTGTCTGTGTAACTACTGGTGGTGAGCGAAGCTTGTAGTGAGAGCGCTGTGCAGCAGTCGCTCCTTCCACCATCAGTCCCCGCAGTGTGTGTTTTTTAAGGAGGAGTGGACTGCCAATAAAGGGTTTGGTTTGTGTTTATATCGCCCGCAAAAGATGAATACAACCTTAATTTTACCGTTAGGAGGACCAATAAGCCTAAGCTTATCGGGCTGGGTGGACCGTTAGAATCAGACCCGGGGATAATTTAATAGCAGGTTTTGGTAACCATCCCTACTACTAATATGGTCTTCAATTCAATTCAATTCATAAATACGTTATTGATCCCAGAGGGTAATTAAGTGTTGTAGCTCGTTACTAATTCGTTTTTCAAGGAGGCCTCTGACTGAAGATACTCTGTTGCTGTAGGATAGTCTGATGAAGAGGATGCTCAGGGTTGTCCATAACCTTTTTAATTTAATGAAGAATCCTTCTTTGCCTCATTATCTCCAGTTGTTCCACAGGTGTCCCCAGAACAGAACCAGAACAGAACCAGAACAGAACCAGTCTTAAGTCCGTGACTCTGATGCTGCTACCCCAACAGATGATGGACGAAGAGATGAAACTCTCCATAATAGACTGCAAACCTTGAAGGACCTGAGCTTCCTCAGAAAGTCCAGTCTGCTCTGTCTGAACTGGAATATAGCAACACTTTCAGCCCATAGGTCCGATGGTTAACAATACAGGGTTATATGATGACTTAGACTTACATAAAATGGAAAATTGTCTGACAGTTGCATAAGCAGCACACATAAATCACAGACAGCACTATGCATAATAAATAGATAATATAGTATACAATTAAAAAACAAAACAATAATAATGTCTAAAATTCATCTATCCTTACATGGGCAGTTCTTTGTGAAGGATGGTCACGGCTGATAGAATGAATGACCGCTTGTAGCCATTCTTCCTTGCCATTGGGACTGCAAGTCTCCACCTGATGGTAGCAGGTGGAAAGCACAGCGCAGGGGGTGAGTGGGATCTTGATAAACCTGTACTGCCTTTAAAAAAAAAAAACTGTAAATGCAAATGTGAGAGTTGACGCCCTGGTTGACGATTTGTGCCAGTGTGTTCTTTTGTTTGACCGACAGGTGCCCATACCGTGACACCATGTTGAGCGTCCGCACACTCCCGGTTTGTGGACCATGGTCATTGTGCGCTGGCTGGTGTTGAAACTCCTGAGTTTCCTCAGAAGGGCCAGGCGCTGTCTCCCTTTTTTGAATATGTAGTCCACATATCTTTTGAAATTGCATTTGGTGATCTAGAATAGTTCCCAGGTATTTGAATTGAGTGACCAGCTCCACTTCCTGATCATTTATGCTGATTGGCTTGAAGGTAGACCCAGAGTCTTTGTCACATCCTCTCCTGCTGCTTCTCAGCCGCATCTCCTCGGTCTTGGAGATGTTGATGGACCCAATATACCATTATTCTTGAGAGAATTCAGTATCCTGCTGTTTTGTTTTTGAAAATCTACTAATTTTATTTAAATAGAGAAAAATATTTATTTAATCTCAAACCTTTGATTTCAAGCAAACATCTTGTAGGTGTTGTGTACTTTTTCCAGGTATTTTTGACACTGAGCTGAAGCTGAATGTAGGTTTCTTATGGAATGGAAACCATGTTAAAACCCGCATTAAGCAGCTGAGAGGTAACCTGCCCTCAGGTTGCATCAAACCAGTCGCAGCTAGTTGGAGTTAATAGGCCGTTTAGGTATCATCTCACCTTATGACTCCCAGTCCTACTCATCCACAAAGATACCTTCAGCAGCCGGGCCCAGTTCTACTCAAGTTCAACGTTCCTGTACAGAGACTCATGTTCTGTCAAAACAATAAATCACATATGCACAAAGACGTGTTAGGAAGTCTCAGTGTTCAGTTATCAGGTCTAACGACAGCAGAGAGATGTGGGGAGGGTCAGAGATCTACCAGCTCTACTAGCTTCATTATGGAGGCTCATCAGAGCATCATCAAGCCCGAGTATCAAGACCCATTTAAGGCTAACACTAATTGTTTCCTGTAACAGTTATGACCCTCTGAATGTTTGAGGGTAAAAGAAAAACAACAAGGTGCCTTCCAAAAGTAATCACACCGCTTGGGCTTTTCCAGATGTGGTTGGGTAACTTGGATGTTACTTGATAAACCAGAAAAAAGTAAGGCACAGCTATACTGTGGATGACATTTCAAATGTTTTTCATTTTTCATTTTGTTTTTTAAATCTTTTTTATTAATATATTTACTTCGATTTTAAATCTAATCTCTTTTAAATTTCTTACGAATGTAAATCTGAGGTTTGGCAAAGACTTCTCTACAGTGCCCAGTACTTTGTGGAACAACATGTTGCTACAGTTACATGTCTTTGATGCAACATTATTGCATATCTTTTGGGGCTGACCTTTACCAGCTTTGGACTAGATTGATCAGCGGTTTTTTTACTCATTTTTCATTTTCCACAGTAACTGAAACTTAGTGAGTTGGGATGGAGAGTATTTGTAAATATTAATGTCCAAGTCTTGTCATTGATCTCTCAGTTAGCTTTATGTATAAAGAATAGTTTATACTTCTCCATCTGCAAGTTTTCACTGATATGCACACTTCCTTGCAAAGCAGTTCAAGGCCAGGACAACAGGGGGCGTAGTGTATTTCTGGGGAGTTCTGCCACCGTTGCAGTCGTTTATCTGGTTGAAAACAGTGTATTTACTTTTATTTTATTTTTAAACCAAAACTATTAACTTTAATAACTTCAGTCTCTTTAAACTGTCAAAAGAGCCTTTAGTGCACAAATATGATTTAAAAAAAAGCTGCTCGGTGGCTATTATAACAGATACTCTTACCGATGCTTCCACTGGATGCATAAGCAGTGCGTAACGTAATAAATGCGTTTTACTCGTGAGCTCAGCTGGGTATCTTCCCATTTGGAGCGTTTTAGATCACGGAATCAAAGGAGAATTACAAATGCATACTTTAAAGGAGAGAATGAGATGAATGAGGAGAAAATGTCCCTTCTTGTTCATGTTGGCCATGTAAAAATGATCTCTAGTATCAGATAAACTGGCTGATTCTCCAAAGCTTTACTGCTCCTCACCTGTGATAAAAAGCAACAAATTAGACCTACAGACCGACTGACTTTAATTCTGGTCTCACAGCCGGTGATGGTCTGTTTATGGTTTTTGTAGTAATCAGAGATCTGCATGTGTCTTTTATTTTAAAACTTCCAGGTATTTTACTTTGCTCCAACGCCTGGTTTCCTGTGTGGTCCGATCTAAACTGCGGAGCTTGATGCGTTGTAGAAAAATAGAACTGCCACGTACATTTAGGAGAGCGCTGTGACAACGCTGGGAGGCGTCTGATTCATGCCTGGTGGAAATGGTCCCACTGACTTTATTGCAGCTATCAGACGCGTATTAAGCTTCACTGACGTTACCTGCTACTTACACGTCTGGTGGAAAGGATGGGTTATATAAGACAATCATAGCTCTGCGCCATGTCTGCTGCAAGATCTCTTCTCCTGGAAATTATGGTGCTACAGATATACATATATATATAAATATATATAAAGGAAGTGGTGTGCTCACCAGTCAGTGATTTTACATGCAGCGAGAGAAATTCTAATTATTGACTTAGTCCGACTGAATCCAGAATTTAAAATGCATGCATTTAGCTTAGCTTGACTTAAGTCAATTGGAACTGGAGTTTGAGAAGTCAGACTAAAGTACCCAGATAATGTGATTGGAGAATGGAATGTCTCTATGTAAATGCTGAGAGCACTAGCTGAGCATTTAGAAGCCTGCTCACTCCCTCTTCAGGAAGTAAGGAGACCCCAGAAGTGGGAACAGCTACGGCAGAAGGAGCAGCATCAACTAGTGTAAGACAGTCAAACAGTACAGTACTAACAAAATGTTCTGTGCTGCAGCGTTGTTGTCAATGTCTTTGCTCATTGGTCAAATCCTGCTTTCACTCTGCCTGCTTCACTGACTCCAGCATTTGGTTTACTATCTTTAGTCCAATGAAGAGAATGTCAGTGTTAAAGGTGCATGTCGCCACCTAGCGTCCTGGAGTCAAATGCACTTCATTAAACAATGGGGAGCCTTATGGTACGTTCACACCGCCCAAACGGCAGCGTCAGCAGCAATAAGATTACATGTTAAGTCTATGGCTGAGGCCGTTGGAGGAGCGTCTCAGTCTCTGCGGCGCTTACTGAGCTTTGGCTCCTTCAACTTTTCAAGCTTTTCCAGCGTTTCAAGCTTCAAAGCTCATAAAGCTAGCAACGTTCAGCTAGCTGAACTTGTGATGGTCGTACACTCTTGATGAAGCAGGGTAACCAATCACAACCTCTCACTGTAGTGAGGTTGCCCGACCTTGCATAGCCAGCCACGATCCGCTAGTGTTTAGAACAACCAGCAGAGAAAGGCCCACCTACGAGCTTTGCAAGCTTCAGCTTAAAAATGTATCTTCTGTATATATGCGTTGAATTAATCGCTTTATGAGCGTTGCTTTATGCTGGCAAGCATACAGTCTGAACGCGCCATAAGCCACGCCCTTCTACTTCTGGTACATGGGTCTCCTACTGCCAAAAAACATGAACAAGAGAGAATGGAGCAATAAAAGGTATTTTCTGATCCTGCTTGAAATGGGCCATCCAGGAATTTTAGAGACATATTTATGGAGAGAAAATTATTTAAAATTTTGTGTAAAAACATTTAGCAGAAGACAAACTGCAAAAAAGTTAGTATTTATATTAAGGCACAACATATGCGTGATTAAGGACGTAAGACCAGAAAATAACTTTTATCGCTCCATTGACTTTCATTCATAATTTTTTCAGCCAGGGGACCCATGGGCTGAAAGGAAGGGGAGGAGACTTAGGCTCCCTACAGGAAGGGGAGGAGACTTAGGCCGTCTACAGGAAGGGGAGGAGACTTAGGCTCCCTACAGGAAGGGGAGGAGACTTAGACTATCTACAGAAAGGGGAGGAGACTTAGGCTCGATTTAGATGTGCATGTAAACATATGAATCACATAATCTCCATAGCTTTTTACAGACGTTTTAAAAATGAAGCTTGTCTCCGTCCCCCTCTACAGGCCTGCTTCAGAACGCTTGTGTCAACAGATGATGGCCCTGTATGTCCAACTTCTCCTCCCTGTATTTAAATCTGTCTTTCGTCCTGCCACGTCTGAGGTCCTGCTTGGTCCCTGCTGAATTAAAGTAGTCAATTCAATTTCAATTCAGTTTATTCATACAGCACCAATTCACAACAGATGTATGTAAATCGGTACCCAACAGGTTGTTTGGTCACATACCCAAATGACCGTCTGGGGATTTGAGAAGAAACACAAATAGAACAAAAAGAACTGATGTAAGAGTACTTTCTATGTTAAAAAAGTAAAAAGTCAATAACAGGACATGGAGGATGTTCGGTCACTGGGAGCATCATTTGATGCTCCCCATCCAGCAGGGGGCGTTGTAGCTGAGCAGGGTACCACACCATGGGGGGCTTCTATGGAGAGAAAATACTGAGATTAAACTGGGTTAACGATCACAATAACAGCAAAAAAAATATATCTGGAGAGTAGTATGAGAGAAAAGTAGAAGAGATAAGTGGTCAGTCTGTCCTCCACCAGTCTAAACATAAAGCAGCATTATAGCAGCATAACTACAGAGATAACTCAGGATAATCTAACCAGGTGTTCCCTAGTCCAGTCTTGGAGAGCTACCTTCCTAGAGCTCCTAGATGCATCACTTCTCCAACACACCTGAGTGAAATGAATGGCTTGTTACTAAGACTCTGCAGAGTTCGATGAGTGGTGAGGGAATTCAGCCATTTGATTCAGGTGTGTGAGAGCAGGGAGGCATCAAAGAGTTGCAGAATGGTAGCTCTTGAGGACTGGACTTGGGTACCCAAGACCTAAGCTGCAGGATCCATGTGCAGATCTACTGTGCATGCCAGTTACAAGCCACTTCCTCTGAAGTCTGGAGATCGCAGCTCAGCTTCATTATCTGTGTCTGCAGCTAACTGGGGTAGCCTCTCACTCAAAATTAACCTTATAGCTCATTCTTTTTATTTTTTTTATTTTATTTTTATTTATGTTAAATGTTTTATGTGCACAATTGTACCGAAAAAAAAATCCTAGTTTGTGAACTTGTTCTCAAACAATGGCAATAAAACTGATTCTGATTCTGATTCTGAAAATGTCTACGTCAAACGATAAATTAGGGATGCAAAAATACCAATTTTTTTCAAACTGATACTTGGATTTCAGTACTTTCCGGTACTGAGTACCAATACGGCTACTTCTACCACACAAAAAATGTAATGATTTGGAAGACAGGTTTTCTTTTCTGCTTGTTACAACAAATGGTGATCAATTAGATAAAAAAATACTGATAAAAATTATCACTACATGAAAATTTCAAGTGAAAAAGAAACATTTTCTGTGAAATTATCTCGCTCCTTAATGTTTGTTGACCAATAGTAGATGAGTTGGTCAAAGAAGGGCAGTCGTCCTCATTTGTGTCTGGAGGCAGAAATATATAAGGTAAAGTAAAAAGAGGAGATGAGGGAATGTAAAAACAAGGAATGCATGTATAAGAAAAAGGAAAAACAATATATATATATATATATATATATATATATATCTTTCTGCTTTTATTTTTAACTATGTCAGTTGTTTTTGTCCATATTTTCTGTTCTCGTTTTATAAAAAAAGTTTCCAAATGTTTCCCTTTAAACCTGCTGAGTAAACTTTATGCTGCATGGCCGAATTTCTAGCTGCTGTTAACATGTTTCAACCTGTTCGTCTCCTAAAAAGTCCAGGCAGCATACGGGACTGTCGTCTTCCTGTCATTTAATCATGTTTATGAACTATAATTGGTTTTCAATACTTATGAATTGCTATTATTACGATTTGTCCCATTTCATATGACATTGATTAAATCGTGAATCGGCTCGCCTCTAGCTTCCAGCATCGGTGTAGTATCAGGCTATATATCTTCTGCTCTATTGTGTACCTACAGATAGAAATCCTTGCTTGGTTAGTTGTTTGCTCATCTGTTTGGCTCTGTTGGACTGCTGCTGATATCAGGATACCTGTCTGAAGCCTCTCTACTGCTGCTCAGACTGGTTGTGACCGACTGCTGCTGGCTGCCTTCTCTTTCTAACAGTCAGCCTCATCGGTACGCTGAAGCAGATACTGATAAGCTGTGGAATGTTTGTCCTATAGCTAATGACTCACCAAGATTAATAATGCCGAAACCAGTAGACTTTAAGTCCTGCTGCAAATTAGATACATATTTTATATATTTTAAAGTGGATTTTTATGAGTCATAATTTTGTGCGGGTGGAAATCAGACCGGGGTTAATGCTGTAATATAAGTTATTGAGATGTGCTGCAGGTAGTTGGGCGGCTTAACTTTAACAGTGAGGCTATGTGAAGGAGCTACAGTTTAACCCGTCTGCCTGTCTGAAATGAGCCACTGCTGCAGTTTCTCTTGAGCTTTTCCTCTGACTTCTGAATGGAAACACTTGCAGGAGTTTAACTTAGCTTTCTCTAAGTGTATAAGACGTTCTGAGATTGTATGAAATATGATTTACTTGGTCAGTATTAACATTTGCAGAACTATAAACAAGCAGCAATGATGATTAAAGTTACATAAATAATAGAACATTTAGAAAGAAGTCAGTTAATTAAGCCTACACTTTTTTACAATAAAAAAAATCAACATCTGCATAGATTTGATGTTAAAATGAAACAAACACATTATGCATGATGTTCAAACATCCCACCTATGATTTTTTGTGATAAAAAAATTACTTTGTGAGCAATATTTTCATAATTCTTACTTATCACATATCATCTATTATTCTTTGAAGTATATATTTGTTTTTTTATTTCAAATAACTTCTGGATACACTTTGGGAGGAAGTTACTGCATGTTTTATTGAACTGTATTTAACAGTAGTTAAGCATAATTCATTGCATAACTGAATTATATTCATCTCTATTTATGATTTTTTTACAGGTCTCATTAGTCTTTATGTGTATCACCTGACACTTCCATACTAATAGTTGGCATATAGCAATATATTTGTTCTGAAATGTCTTTTGTTGGACATAATTATCACAATGAGTTTATACATTTTACCATTGTTCATAGGAGGCTAAAAGCATCATTTGTTGGTAATTATCTCTCCTCAAAATGGGCTTTCATACAGTTTTAATTTGAAAATCATTGCTTATTTTTAGCCTATTTCTACGTGTTTAGTTTTCCTATAATGTAGAACTTTATATCAGAGCATTTCTTTAAAACTATCAATTCCTTTTGACGGTGCCAAACTTTTACTAGAGAGCTATAATATAGTATTGATAAAAGTAAATCATAAACTGATATAGTAAGTCAATAAATAGTCTTTGCTGTATATTCCATATAATCCATTTAATTTACTGTTTCTTAATTTTTTGATGCAACAGAGCTTTTAGCTATTTATCCACTCTGGTACTCTGTCAGTTTATTGAATATATATGCAAAAATGATATGTGAAAAAACAACATCTCCACATATTGTACCTTGATTTTAATTTATAAATGACAAACAAGATTAGACAAATCAAAGTGTGAAATCATTTCAGTAAAGTCCCTGAGAATGTTTTATTGAGGCAGAGGGTTAAACTGCTGCTGATGAAAGTCTTTCAGCTGTGTGGAAACAACGATTCAATCTGATTAGCAGAGACTAAAGACCTGCCGGGGAGGAGTTTGACCTCTTTAGGAAGGAAAAGTGCAGCGTTTGTTCAGGAAAGCTCTACCAGACTCTGCTTCCCTGCTGCTGCACAGCTCTACGCTGAAAGGAAAGGGAGGGTCTCCACAGAGAATAGGAGGAAATGTTCTGACGCAGCAGAAGTTGCTGCTATATGTTTCACATTTGCCAAACATGTGTTACCCTGGTTATCAACTTGAAACTCCGTCTGTTTTTGAACTTGCTGTTGACTCAAATGAGCCACTAAAGGGCGCACCACTGGTAATAATGTTTTGTCAAAAATCTGATTACCACTTTCATAAGTCATAGAGTCCAGCATTTGTTATAAAAGATGAAAAGATAAAAGTTAAAACACTTTATTATTCCATAGCAGAACTTTATTTAGCCACTTGTGACATCATAATGGAAAAATATATGTTTTAATTCAAAAACGTGTCTTTATTAAAATCATCATCAGAGCAGAATTCTCTATAAAATAATATCTATAATTCCAATTAATACTAAATTTCATAACATTGTGCCTCTCACAGATGATACAGCAAAACTGGCCAAAAGGCCTCATTAGTAACTGTAGTTGTTGTTGACAGCTGGATCATTTGTTAAAGTCTTTTACTTCAAAAATATATTTGATAATAACTTCTAAATAAGAGGACCTGCTGGTAACAGTAGTTTTGCAATTGAACAATAAAATGTTGCATAACTTACTGAGGTATGGAACTTTATATTATATTACATGAAATTATCTTCCAGAAAAATTTTACTTTAAGAAAATGAAAGGTGTGCATTTGTTGTGCCTTAATTGATGGTGTAGCTACACAAAAATTAGGGTTTACATTCAAAATAAAAGCTGATTTTAGATTTGTGTGCAGAATCAAAGCTTATTGCAGATGAAACGATGGATTTTCTATTGAGCCCCCACGGCCAGTTTCATAATATGGAGCGCCAAAGTGCTCAGAATTAAATAAATAAATAAAACCCTATAATATAAATGTTTACATTTATAAATATTACACAAATATTGTATGTGACAATTAAATTATGAAAAAAACTCAATTAATATAACACTTTAAGCTCATTATAATAAAGTATTTTTGATTTTCTATAAAAATGGATTCATTAATATAAAAAAATGTTTAATAGAAAAAAAGATTTTAAAATAGATTTGATTTTTTTCAGTCATTTGTATTTAATTTCACTATTTTTTATTCCAAAATGTCTTTTTTTTTCACAAAATCAGCTTTTATTTCATAGTAGCGTTTTCCAGAGAATTTATCCACTGAACGAGATCCTCAGCCAATCAGAGTCAGTGGGTGGGACCTGGATGCTCATTGGCTGGTGCTTCAACATTGATCTTCCTGGATAGCCGTTCTCATGCTGCATTCCAGTTAACCTTTCCTAGTCGGAAATCTCGCAGTTGTCTGGCGTCATTTCACAGAGACACGCCCCATTAGGTTGGAAATATTGAGCTCCAACTCGGATCTCTGATAGCAGACCAAGTCGAGCGAGCAGCTCGGAAACAAAGATGGCTGCGCCCGTAGTTGAGATGTATTTTCTTTTTATTTGTACTATGTTTGTCATTTCAATGTTGTTTTTAAATGTTCTTACACACTTGACTACATTTCTGCTTTAATCCGGTCACCAATTTATTATATTACACGGCCTTGCTTTGCGTGCAATACAATCTACAGCTTTGTTTTTCATGCTGGTCTGCTGAACATGCTACGTCGCTAACAATACTAACAATCACTAGCCCGCCCCTCGATACCTGCTGCCCTCAAAGTGTCCGTGTTCTTTCCGACTCGGAGTGTAGCGAGCCAAACTGGAACGCTTTAAGTCGGGAATGACGTCACGTTCTCGTGTACAGCTACTCGGACGCTCGAGTTTCCGAGACAAATGGAAAGGGGCGGATGGTTCATGATGGTTCATGCATCGCCCTCCTTGAGTTACACGAAAAAAAAGAGAGGAGAAAAAGAGTCTAATATTGCAGGTCAAAGTCTGTATATTACTGTCCAATCAACAGCCTGAATGTCACTTTCCAACCTAAAACCCCGCCCCGTTGGGGCAATCTCAGTCAGAATGAAAATCGCCCCAGGCGCTCTCATAGAGTATTTCAATGGGCACGGGAGTGCTTGCCCCAACGTGATTTCGTAATACGCTCTGATGCGTGCTCGTAGACGTACAGTCATAGATATACGTGTCTCTGCCTACAGCAGGCACACGGGTAGCAGCAAACCACGGGAGTTGGAGACAGGTGAAAAGAGACAAAATGCAGAAATAAAAAATAATAATTTTGTCATATCCCTAAAAACAATACCGTTTGAGAGAAAAACCAAGCAGGAGAAGCTTGAGGTAAAATAGATCGGACCTGATTATCAGCTAAATCTAAATAGCATTAAGCAGTAAAACGAAAGTAAAAAGCGCTGTATTAATGTGAAATTATGCATGTTGCGTCACTGTATAGCTTGAGTACATTTCATAGTAACGTTAAAAATTTGCATTATTCAGTTTAACTTATGCTTTCTGTCTTAAATTACTGCCAATAGTTAGCAGTAACTATTAGCACATAGCGGAAGTAGCTGTGTAGACGCACAACTTCACAATAAGAGCATTTAGTCCTATTGTTTAGATTGAGAGTTTGTTTGCTGAGTGTTTACATTTTGGAAAAAGGGGAATTGTGACATTTTATTAGTAAATCTATATTACATTTGATTTATTTAATACTTTACACAGCTGCTGATATCCAAATATTAACTTTACTCATATGTTTTGGTTATTTCTACCTTGCATTTGTTCTTATTTTTCATATGAGATCACACATATCATCTTCATCCTCACATTTATATCACCCAAAGCTGTATCAGCAGCTTTTTGAAAATAATAAAGAACAATATAAATATATCAGCCTTTTCTCCACCATATCTTCTCATACTCTGAATGGCTTTAAGTGGAGCTCTGGCAGGTTCTACCAGTGTTAACAGTAATCCCAGTCTGAACCAGAACCTCTATAGACAGCTGAGTAGCAGTCTGTGTTGTAGCAAAACTGTTGAAGCCTCTGAATGAAATCATTCTGTTGTCCTAGGATAGTCCTATTTAGGGATGACCAACAGTCAGCTTTAAAGGCAGAAAATGTTACCCACTTAATTTGCCTTACCAACTGGCTAAAAGATAAAATAATCGATTAATCTCTCCTTTATTTAATAAAAAAGAGCTTTGGCAATTGGATTTGTTATTTGTCCCTTTACACCGCAAGTTGTTGTTTTTCTAGTCATGTTTGGAGTATTAATTAGTCAGGTTTAATTCACAGCTACCCTTTAAATAATTAGGTTAAAAAAAATAATTGTTTGGCAGCTAACATTTAACCATCATAGTCATAGCTCCCCTTGGAGAAAATTCCACCAGCCGCCACTGCAAATGGAATGCAGCATTAGGTACAGCAGGCTGCTAGCAGTCAGTGAGAACGGCTATTCAGGGAGAGCAATGTTGAAGCACCAGCCAATGAGCATGCAGGTCCCACCCACTAACTCTGATTGGCTGAGGATCTTAATCAGTGGATAAATTCTCTGTAAAACACCATTATGTAATAAAAGCTGATTTTGTGAAAAAATAAGTTTTGGAATTAAAAACTAATGAAATTAAATAAAAAAATTACTGAAAAAATGTATTGTTTTTTTATACAATTAAATATATTTTATATTACTAAATGCATTTTAAAGAACAATGAGACATATTTCATAATAATGAGCTTAAACTTTTATAGGAATTAACGTTTTTCATCATTTCATTGTCACAATATATATGTTGAATATTTATTAATGTAAATATTGTATCATAAGGTTTTATTTATGTATTTAATTTTGAGCGCTTTGGTGCTCCATAGTTTCAGACATCTGAATGGGACCCAGCACCCAGTTCTGGTTCAGCTCTGCTTTTCTGAAATTGTGCTGAGTCATTATGAGAAGTCATTATCTTACCGGTGGTGCTCAATAACAGAAGCTTAAATTTGGAAAATCAGAGAGAATTTCTAATTGGTGTGTCAATCAAACTGTTCCCCATGGTTGGTTATTTGCTGGATGTATGGAAGCAAATCTGTATCATAAACATAAACATCATAAACACAGGAGCTGAAATGTTTGTAAATAAATAAATGATTAAGAAATTAGCCAAAAAGACAAAATGCCTTGTCTTCTTTAACGTTACTGAATCAAAAAAATATAGAAAAGCATGTTTCTTCTTCTATCCCACAGTTTAGTTTTGTTACCAATTATTTATGACTCAGTGTTCATACTGTACCTAACCCCAGTCTGGGCATTGCCCTCCCTCTGCTGGTAGGGCCCTGCACTGCAGCTCAAGCCTCTTTCAGGCCCTTTTTTTCACCTGAGGGGGCGGGGTTTCCCCAGCTGGGTGAATTGGGAGGTAGTGTGTGGAAGTATCATGTTATTCCAGCCAAATTCTCCCCAGCCTCCAGGGGGCAGTGTACTCAGAACACGATGATATGGAGGAGCAAACACACCCTCATTGTCCCCGGCGGGAATCGAACCCATGACCTCCTAGCTGTGAGGTGAGCTGCGCTACCAGCTGCGCCACTGTACTCCCCCCTTCTGTGTTTTCTTGACTTCATGTCTGAATTAATATGTGTTAACATTTTTCTTACTGAGATTAGTTGGTGGTGTTTGTATTGTTCTACATCAGTGGCAGATACAGCACCTCCCAGCACAGTGTAACATCAATACTAAAATATAGTTATTTGTATGATATCAGCATTTGTATTTTTTATTATGATGGATATAAAAAGGTTCTAAAGGCAAAATAAACGGATACGCCCAGAAGAAGAGCGAGCGCTGACTTCACTCGGCCATGTTGGGATTACCATTTAAATTATGGACCATTTTTGCTTGGGGGTGTGAAAACTAAAACAGAATATCCTTTCCTTCATCGTTGGGACTGAAAAAGAAAATGAAAATGCAGTTTGGAGGATTTCTTATTCATTTTATTTATGACACAGAATTAGTAGTTGTATTCTGAAAAAGAAAAATGATTTATGTCAGCGTGTTTTATTTTAAAATAACTTAGAGATTACTTTCATATCTTTACATAGTTTTGTTAATTTGTGTTTTTGAAGCAGCTTTATTAATCATTATACAATGCTTTAAAATCAGAATTCTGAGCAGACTCAGCTTTATGTCAAGTGGAGTAATTTTGGGGGTTAGACCAAAGAGATAAAAAATAAATACATATCAAAGCTTGAAAAAGATCCATAATTGTTTTATTAGTTATTTCATATTTTTAATAATAATAATATCCTTACTTGTTTGGATTAATGGTTTTGGTCTTTGACATTGGTTCATTCAAATCTTAGCCTGTCAGAAATAATGAAAAACATTGACAATAGTGTGAATAAATATTAAAACATGCAAAAAAATATTGAAATACACCAAAGTCTCTTGTAGCCAACAATCAGGAAGTCAGTCATTATAGGTTGAATTTGGGATTTTAACTCTGTTTTGGCTGTTTATAGCCTCTCCATTTGATTAAACTTCTCCTAGAAGTTTGGATTGATTGGTTTGACATAAAGAGAAGAGGGGGTGGGGGGGCTGGGGGGGGTAAAGTTTTCCTGACTTTGCCTCAAACTTTGCCTTCTTGTCAAAAGAATGACAATTCTTATAACTCATAGAAAAGGGGGATACTTTAAAGTGACAGTGTGTAGTTTTTGCAGTACATCTTTGAAAATAGCCATGAAAATATTATGTAATAATAATTACGTAAAGCAAATATTGTCGATTTTGTAAAATATAGCTTTAAAAATCTGTTTTAAAATACATAGTCGCAGGTCCTCTTTTCAGGAGAAAGCCATATTAGATGACGCCTTTACTTCTACAAGAGCCCGGATGGACAAAGCGCACGGAACACGGCCGCTATTAAAACATTGATTTCCCCTGAATATGCAAAAAACGTTTCGCCATAAATAAATTTTTACGTCTTCGCTAGTTCCAAGCGATGAAAGAGAGACTGATGTGCTCGTCTTGTTGCTCCAAATAGATCATTCTCAGGGAATTGAGCGTTTGAAAACAGAACTAGTTGGACCTCTGTTGTTGAGTTTCTTACTCAAAGACACAGATACTGCATGCTCTTTCTCTGTCTCTGCTGCCTTCTCCAAACCACAGACGGTCTCTGCAGATGACCGCTTGTGCTGAGCCTGGTTCTGCCGGAGGTTTCTTCCTGTTAAAAGGAGTTTTTCCTTTCCACTGTTGCTTCATGCTTGCTCAGTTTGAGGGATTGCTGAGAATTCACGACACAATCTTCTGTGGTTCTCTAATTCCTAGATTAAATATTGTATTATAATAACTCTTCTTGTAAAGCGCCTTGAGATGACATGTGTTGTGAAACCGCGCTATATAAATAAACTGAATTTAATTGAAAATTTTGATAATCTAGGTATGCACTGCCCCCTACTGCCAGAAAATTACACACTGTGCCTTTAAGACTAAAATATTGAATAACTTTTCAATAATTCTGATATTCTAAGATTTTGAATTTGGGGTTTTCATAAACTGTAAGCCATAATCATTAAATTATAACAAAGGCTTGAAATATCTTGGTTTGCATGTAACGACTCTATGTTGTATATTAGTTTCAAGCTGAAGTATTGAAATAAATGTTACTTTTGCATAATGTAATTTTTCATATCTTTGTCCCTGTTTCCACATATTTCATTTGATCTGTACCAAACTGAACATGATGGATATTAATACTGACCATTCGCCATAAACATGAAGGTGTGATAACTTCCACACAGAAGGTTGGAGCTCTACCAAACATGCTGTGTCATCACAGAACAGCACATTCTCATGCTCATTTGCTGACATCACTTTAGCTACGAAAGCCCCTCATCTGAAACCAAATACAGTATATACACTCATCAATGATAGAAACACAACATCCCTCCATTTTTCATGAGCTGAAACATTTTCTATATATACAACAGGCTCATTACTCTCAAATAATGTTCACAAATCTGTCTAAATCTATGTTAGTGAGCACTTGTCCTTTGCCCAGATAATCCATCCCGACTCACAGGTGCGGCATATCAAGGTGCTGATTAGATGGCATGATTATTGCACATGTGTGCCTTAGGTTGGCCACAATGAAAGGATACTCTGAAATGTCCAGTTTGATCACAGGATTCTGCCACAGCGGTTGCAGTTTTGAGAGAGTGTGTAATTGGCATGCTGACTGCAGGAGTGTCTACCAGAGCTGTTACCCATGAAATTAATGTTCATTTCTCCAACATGAGACATTTCTAAAGGGGTTTCAGGGGATTTGGCCGTACAAATGCAGACCATGTGTAACCACACCAGCCCAGGTCCTCCACATTCATCTCGTTCAGCTCCATGATTGTCTGACACCAGACAGGCACTGCAACAATTGTTTTTCATAACCAAAGAATTTCTCCACAAACTGTCAGAAACCGTCTTAGGGAAGCTCCTCTGCATGCTCGTTTTCCTCATGGGGGTCTGGACCTGATGGTAGTTTCTTGTAACCGACTTGAGTGGGCAGATGCTCCCATTCAATGGTGTCTGGCACTTCTGGGAGGCGCACTGTCCTCGGATTAATCAGTTTTCAGTGTTCAGGGCAGATAGCAGATGATCAGTTTGCTGATATAAACGTTTTGGTGGTGGTGGAGTAATGGTATTTTATGGGAAACGAATGCAGGTGCATTTTATTGATGGCATTTTGAATGCAGATGATACCATGACGAGATCCTGAGGGCTATTGTTGAACCATTCATCCACAACCATTCCTCATGGTGCAAGGATCAGTACACAATTCCTAGAAGCTGAAAGCATCCCAGTTCTTGCAAGCCAGCATACTCACCATACATGTCAGCCATTGAGCATGTTCGGGATGATCAGCGCATACAATAGCGTGTTCCATTTCCTGCCAGTTTTCACAAACTTCGTGGATGTTCCACAGGCCACGATTAACAACCTGATCAACTCAATCCGACAAAGATCTGTTGCACTGCGTGAGGCAAACGGTGGCCACACCAGATACACCTCCTGAAAGAAAATCTTTTTTCTTCACAATCAAACATCAAATCAGAATAAACTTTATTTTGTTAAAGATCAACAAATGTCATATTTTTTGTATTATATCAGAATACAGAAAGATAATTTTAACTTTTTATTACTTTCATCAAAGTCAGAATAACTCATACACTTCCTTAGTATTATGAAGAATTGCCCCAAAACTGTTTCAGTTTTCCTTCCACCAGCTATCTACAATAATTGTTGGGATCTTTGCCAACTCCTCTTGACAGAACTGGTAGAACAGGGTCACGTTTGTAGGCAGTCAGTCTTTTCTAGTGCTGCACACAGATTTTCTGTGGGGCTGAGAGCAGGGCTTTGTGATGTCCTCTCCAATACCTAGACTTTGTTCTTCCAAAGTCCCTTTGTTACTGATGTGGAGGTCAGCTTGGTGAAAATGGGTGTTTCTCGATGCTTTCTCTGTCAAAAATTTCCCAGAATACAGCGCGGTAGGAGCCGCAGCAGCTGCACCGGGGGTAAATTTCTATTTTAAATGAAAGTCAACAAATTTTAACCATCGGGCTTATATCTAAAATGTTTGTTTTATTTTTTTGAATATTTTTTTTAGATCCAAAGCAGTTATATATGGTTGGTTAGTTGCTTAGTAGTTGCACCTTCGGTGGTTACCAGGTACTAATTCGTTTGCACATTTGATATAACCGACATATAAAAAAAAAGTAAAAAGCTCGTAATACATTTCCAGTTCCATGGTTGAAGTAATATTACTACGCTACAATGCTACTACGATGGACGGGACGTAAGTCTGTTCCAAACCTTTTTTTGACCAAGGAAGGACAGCGTCCTCGTAAGCAAGGCGCCTCGCCTACCCAGGCACTGCCTGGATAGGCGAGGCGCCTTGACATTGAGAAACACCCATTGTCCATCTTAAAGACCAATTAGACTCCTAGCTTCAACTTCCTGGCTGATGTTTTCAGATGTTTCTTGGAGTCAAATTGGAAGTGCACCATTCCCTTCTGCTGCAAAACAGCCCCACAGCATGATACTGCTACCTCCATACTTCACTTCATACGCTTCAAAACTTCACCCCTTTTCATCCACATATATGG
This sequence comes from Apricaphanius iberus, assembly GCA_028564705.1. NCBI lineage: Eukaryota > Metazoa > Chordata > Actinopteri > Cyprinodontiformes > Aphaniidae > Apricaphanius > Apricaphanius iberus. The sequence continues at coordinate 20,995 of JAPXFQ010000379.1, read as the reverse complement.
CCGTTCAGGGCAGGAAGAATTTCCTGTAGTGGTGTAGTGGTAATGCCTTTCTCCTCCCAGAGGAACCTTTAAGTTCACGATGGTACACAACTGGTTTTACTGGGGATAGACACGCTGTCTTGTCAGTAGTAGTGGGCAATATAAACAGTATGAGGTAGAAATGATATAGATTTAGCCAATAGTAGAGATTTTGTCTTTACCGGCATTCTGCGATTGCGCATTTTAATGATGTCATCAAGCGGTGCCTATGTACTTTGTACCGGGTACGCAAAAAGGTTAAATACTGATAAAAAAACAACTTGTACTATCCAAGGAAAACAAAGCTTGTGGTGATCAGTAAGACCAACTTTAGCTTCCTTCAAAAACATAATTTCAGAATTAGTGCGCTTCAGGTGCTTGAAAAACTTTGAGAAAATGCTGCAAACTTATTTCAACTTTATGAACAAAGCCAGTCCAGAATAAATTAATTCAGTTCAATTCACTTTTATTTATATAGTGCCAATTCACAACGAATGTCATCTCAGGGCACTTTACAACAGAAGTCATTGATGTGAGGTTGTTCCCTGAACATGCAGACTCCAACCACAGCAATCCCTCATACTGAGCAAGCATGTAGCGACAGTGGAGAGGAAAAACTCTCCTTAAACAGCGAGAAACCTCCAGCAGAACCTGAACCTGGCTCAGTACAAGATGTGATCTGCCACGACCGTCTAGGGGTCTGAGAAGACAGAGAAGAGACAGCACAAAGGATACTCGGTCACTTTGAGCATCATTTGGACCAATGTTCCCCATCCAGCAGGGGGCACCATAGTTGAGCAGGGTACTAGACCATGTGGAGCTTCTATGGGGAGAGAAACACTGAGAGAAAAACGTGTTAACTATTCCAAAAGCAGCAGAAAAAAATGTATCTGGAGAGTAGTAGAAGAGAAAAGTAGCAGAGTGAAGAAAAGTGGTCAGTCTGTCCTCCAACAGTCTAAGCCTACAGCAGCATAACTACAAAAATAGCTCAGCATAAGCTAAGCCACTCTAACTATAAGCTTTATCAAAAAGAAAGCTTTTAAGCCTAGTCTTAAAAACAGAGTATCTGCCTCATGGACTAAAACTGGGAGCTGGTTCCACAGGAGAGGAGCCTGATAACTAAAAGATCTGCCTCTTATTCTAGGTTTAGAAATCCTAGGAACTACCAGTAGACCTGCATTCTGAGAACAAAGAGCTCTGATAGGAACATATGGAACAATGAGATCTCTGATGTACGATGGAGCTGATTATTAAGGGCTTTATATGTAAGGAGGAGGATCTTAAACTCTATTCTGGATTTAACAGGGAGCCAATGGAGAGAAGCCAAAACAGGAGAAATGTGATCTCTCTTTTTAATATTCATCAGAACTCTTGCTGCAGCATTTTGGATCAACTGAAGGCTTTTAATTGCATTTTGTGGACTTCCTGATAATAAGGAGTTACAGTAGTCCAGCCTTGAAGTAACAAATGCATGGACTAGTTTCTCTGCATCACTCCTGGACAGGATGTTTCTGATTTTAGCAATATTCCGGAGGTGAAAGAAAGAAATCCTAGGTGTTAATTATAAGCGTGAATGTAATGGGCAGGGAATTTAGCAGAATATTTATGTCAATTATTTATTAATCATTTATATGTTTTCATGATAAACTAATGCATTTGCTTGGTGTTGATTGTTTTATCTGTGATGGACTGGGGACATGTCCAGGGTGTACCCCGCCTCTCACCTGTTGACAGCTGGAGATAGGCACCAGCCCCCCCTCGACCCCTTGAGGAATAAGCGGCTCAGAAAATGGATGGATGGATGGATGGTTGTTTTAAGTTTTTAATGTGCTTCAGGGCTTTCAAGCTAAAATCTGGTATATTTACATTTGCTATGCAAATAGTTAATGAATTTATATTGTCCGTCTATAACAAATAAGGTTATTGTTATTACAATTATTATTTGAAAATTGCTTTCATTTGAATAATTCAGTTTAAAAAAATGAAATAACAGTTTTTTTTAACCAAAGTAACCTTGGCTTACTCAACGCGTTAGCAGTGCTAAAGACTGCCCCAACCAAGTATTAAATGCATATACCATTATTTGGAATATTTTCCATTGAGCAGATATTTCTGTATTTTAAAAAATGTTAATAATTTTAATTGTTCTTAAATAATATTCAAATTTCTGGAGAAATCTTGGATTTGCATTAGCATGAAAATAAGTAGAAGCTTGAAATATATCACTCTAGGTGTCATAAATTAAATTCAAACTTCTTTATTCATCCCAAAGAGAAATTAAATATTATCTTCACATATATCACCCAAATAACTTCAAAGGGTCATTTTGGATGGTGATGCTGTGGGCAGGAAGCGTCTGGGGTAGCTGTCAGTCTCTTAACAAATCCAAAGAGGCCCCTGACTAGAATGTTGCTGTATGAAAACTTTTGGCTTTCATGAGATGCTAACATTTCAATATCCAGGCAGCAGAAAAGATATTCCACAGTAGAACTGGATGATATAGAAAAAGAGCATATTGATTAAAATAAAAGCCATATTGATCAATTTATATAATTATTTATAACTATTGAAAATGTATTTTAAGTGCAGCCTTGGTCTCTTTATGCTATTTTTCAGTGAACTAACTTTAATAAAGTACAAAAAATGAATTCAACCAAGTCCTTTATTTGAAATAAAAACAAATCCTGTAGAGACCTACGGCACATCAGTAAATAATGACAAATAAAGAGAAGACCAATGGCGTTAACCATTATGGTGTTGATAAAAAACATTTTAATTATGTTATTGATTTAAACTTTAAGCATATATAGACGTGTTTATATTTCTTTTACTGGTTTTATAACACTTTATTATGTTAATGGCTCAGCAATTTGGTTTAGTTTGTTTGCAAAAACCATCCAAAAGAGCTGATTCTGATTCAGTTCAGTTGCTGAAGCTAAGTTAATGAGCTAAGCTAACAAGCTACTCACCGATAGCTGCGTGTAGACGACGGTGCTAAAAACTGGAGTCCAGTCCGGAGATTGGGTGCTGAATCCAGCAGATCTTCCCGGGTTTGTATTTTTTAAACCGTTTTTGTTTTTGGGAACATGATGGAATTACAGGATGGACATCTTTAAAGTTGCAGGTGCGTGACTCTGGGCAGTCATGGCAGCAGCAGCTGCAGGTAGCAACAGTCCCCAGCGTGCCAGTGCGGGTCCTGAGCCACCCTAAAAATTTCGCCACCATAGTATTTACTGTGTTTTATTTTGTTCATTATTGTTACATTCAACGTTGATGTGCATCCTGTATCAAATCCGAATGACTGTAAGCAAAAAGCTAACCGATATTTTTTATGATAAAAATCATGGAACCTTTTTTTTAATTAAGCTTTTATTTGCCCTATTAATCAGCCCTACTTCAAAGTTGTTCACTAGCGCTGCTAATCCACTTCATTTGCTTATGCCATTCCTCTTTAAATCTCTGTCTGGCCATCTAGTCAGAAGGCTGGACAGGGACTTTAGCATAGGGGATATGATCCCTGCCCATTATGACGGATGGAAAAGGTAGTTTAAACTTCCTCCTTCTCTCTGCTATTTGGTTATGTTCTTCATCCATGAAGCGTCCTTTTCAGCTCCTCTAGGACATAAGGTTAGAGTTCAGGTGTTATTTGAGCTTTTGAGATGCTAATCAGCGGATCCAGGTTGTAGAATCAATACTATGTTACCATGGTTACACATCATAAAAAACGTTCAGAAACTAAAAGTCACGAAAAATTATTCAAGCTGCTATAAACATATATACGTACTGTTTAAACACGAGATGCTGGCTGAGATATTGTCTGGCCAAAAAAGGTCTGCATCAGGTGCTGGGGAACCAGGGCACCTTGATAAAAAATAGACTACTGGAACAAGTCAGAAATGGGCGAGATGTGAGAACAAGGCTCTAGCAACTGCTATCAAAACTTGAGTTTGACGAGATACAACACAAATGCTGCGGCAAGGGGGAGCCAGGACTACAGGTCGGAGGAGAGAATAAACCAACTTGCCAACCAGAAATTGGAAACGGAGCCCCAATTACTTAAACAATAATGCTGAGCAATGCAGCGGATGATTTGAAAGGTAGGATCATGGTGAGAATGAGCGCAAGGCAACCTCAACTCTGATTACAATGGGTAAGGGAAGTACCTTTGGAAAGTCTCCTGGAAACTGCGAATGCTGCAGTGAGAGTGATCCTTACCAGAACAATCACTGAAACCAATAAGATGATATACATTTCAGCAGCAGTGATCCTACAGATGCTTGGCTATAAGAGCAACCGTAGGAGCCATTAGAAACAATACCCACCATGAAAAAGATGGTTGGAGGCTAACGTCAATGCACTGAGAGAGAAGTGAGTCAATTAACAGAGGCCCAGAGAGGTGCGATGAAAACACCAATACTCAAGAGGTAAAGCCAGATGTCCATACCTGAAGCACTAAAAACGTAAAACTGCAAGCTTTGACCAGCCTCCTATGGAGGTACATGGTCAATATGTGAATATGTACACTCAGTGGCAGGGTAATAACAGTAGAGTAGACCCACCAAGGCTGGAAACTGAAAGACACTAAAGAGAATATGGGGAAAGGAGGCAGCACATAACAACAGTGCTCAGTGGCTGGTGTCTCTGAGAGTAGAGATGGGAGATGGGAGTCGCCCAGAATGGCTAACCAAAGGACGAACAATCCTGATCCAGAAGGATCCCACCAAAGGTGCAGTCCCATCCAACTTTCGCCCAATAACCTGTCTCTCTACAAAATGGATCCTCATGTCAGGCATCATTGCAGCTAAGATAAGCAGGCACATGGATCAATACATGAGCAAAGCACAGAATGGCATTGTTAGAAATACCAGAGGAGCTAAACACTTGCTCCTGGTTCATAAATTAGTAGTCCAAGTCTGCAAGTCCCGATATGCCAACCTGTGCACTGCCTGGATTTATTACAAGAAAGCCTACGACTTGATGCCCCACACATGGATCAGAGAAGCTGTACAACATCAACAGGACTCTTAGAGCGTTCATTGCGAACTCGATTAAATTGTGGAGACCCACCCTTGAGGCCAATGGCAAGCCACTTGCACAAGTGTCCATTGAATGTGTCATATACCAAGGTGAGGCTCTGTCCCAACTGCTGTTATTCATAGGTCTGAACCCCCTAAGCCAAATAATCAACAAGACTAGCTATGGATACTGGCTCAGGAATTGGACTACGATCAGACACATCCTCTACATGGATGACATCAAGTTGTATACTAAGAGTGAACAGGACATAGACACTCTGATCCACACCACCAGGATCTACAGCAATGACATCGGGATGTCATTTGCCCTTGACAAATGTAGTAGGATGGTCACAAACTGATGCAACGTTCTCCACACTGAAGTTGGGTTAACACCCAGGGGAAACAGTGGAAGACATTAAGGACAGTTTCAAGTACCTGGGAAAACCACAGGCAAATGGTAACCTAAAAACAAGTAACAAGGAAAGTGGCAACGAGCCAAGTACCTCCAACGAGTGAGGCAAGTCCTAAGAAGCCAGCTCAATGGAAAGGCCGCACATAACAGCAGGATGTAAAATGCTGGCAGGGAAAGCATACATGGAACGTCATAACCAAGTGACTGGCATAAGTCCCTTTCAAACAGGCCAATGGTAATTTTCCGGACTTTATCTGTTTTACCTTTGGGTCTGAAAGCAACCTTCTAGACTTTGTCGGGGTAACCTTTACCGATATTTTTGCGGCTGAAGACCTAGTAACAAGAGCAGACTTGTCACGGTAGGGTGTTTGTGTTCAGATTATCAGGTAAAATTCCTGAAAAGCTCGAGGGGTACAGGGTGGAGGTCAGGTAAAGCTGCGAGCGCACACACTCATGACATGTATACTTATACAGTGGTCACTTGTTTATTGCATGGTTTACGTTCTAAAAATAACCAGCAATAGGCAAAATCTTTAATTTTTGATGATTATATATGTTTTAAGGCTGTAAAACCCCTTGCTACACATTTTATGCACTTTTCTCAGACATTATCATTTACTCACATTTCTCACTAGTTTAAATACTCTCAAAGTTCAAACCTTCATAGATTTTAAAAATTAAAAGTATTAATATACCTCGGTGTCTCCGTCCACATTCGATTTCGGTGCTTCTTTTCGCTCATTAGGTTTGGGAGCAGGTGTCTCTTTCCGAGTGGGGAATATAGTTATGGGTAGTTATTTGTGCTGTTTTTTCTTCTGGATGAGAAGATTGTTATAACCAGGACATGATACATTTGTAAAGAACAGGAGATCCGACACAGACAATTGCCTTCAATCAATCAGGATGCAGAACCCGATGTGCGTTAGTACACTGCAAAGAAAGCATGTAAAATTGTACTGTACTATAAAAAAAATCAGTGAAACAGCGAGGCTGTGAAGGGTGAACCGTGGTATAGCGAGGGACCACTGTATATTAAAGGCAATCTTTTAGTTTCGCTGTTATTTTCCATTCAGCTTTGTCTTTTAAGCTTATGTGCACATAATTGCACACAAAAAACAAGCACTGTGAGGAGTTCTGCTGTTTTGTTGGCCCTCTTGCAAAAATGACTGTCTGGGGAAATTACATGAGTAAAGATGACAGTAATACCGTTGTAATTGAAGCACTCGGGGCATTGATCCCCAAAATGGAGGAATTACTTCAGCAGATCTCTGGAAGAACCTCCGTAGTCTCAGTGCAGAAAAGCGCAGTACTTGGAACAGCAAAGATTCTGTGCAGGACCCTCAAGCTCCCAGGCCTCTGGTGGATGACTCTGGGGGTACACAAGCCAAAAAAGGTTAGGAACACTGGTATAGAAGAACAAATGGAAACTAACAGCTGCTGTAACATACTGCCACCATAAGCCGCACTATTGCAAGATCTCTGGTCAGTTCAATTGAATTAAATTTATTTGTATAGCACCAATTCATAACCCATGCCATCTCAAGACACAAGAAAAGTAATTTCAATACAATTATACAAACATTCCAATCAGTTAAAAAAATCCCAGCAGATTAAGCCATTCTAATTATACGCGTTATCAAAAAGCTTGGGGTAAATATAAAATATGCTGTATGTTATTGTCACATTTTGATGAAACTATTTTAACTGTTCTTCAACACTTTAATTTATTGTGAATGATATTATATGATATTGTATTATATTATATCAACCTGCCGATGCTCCCTATGCTGAGCAGCGAGGTGAAGAACAATCCTTCTCTATGTTCTGAGTCGACTTTCTATTTTGGGTAACTGGCTCTTTAAGGGAACAGCACTCAAAAGCTAACAGCTATGAGATCATCGGCTTGCGTTGTCATGGCAACAAAGGCTGTTGCAGCACAACTGAGAAATAAAATGGCTGGCGTGGTGTTGCTCTCCCCCCACCTCCTGCTCCTCTTTCTTTTTGGTATCAGTGAAGTGGAGCAGATTGGCTGTGACACCGTCCTACACCCCAGCACCTCCTCCCCATGTCACCCTGTCCTGCCCTCTCCTATTGCTCCTTGTTCTGTCCCTCCAGCCGTCCATTCACACTCCACACATGTGAGTCAGCAGGAGGAGTGCGTGTGAAGCTCTGGCCATTTGTTTTCTCCTCTTGTTTCTTTATAGTTTACTAAAGTTTCAGGTGTAAATCACTTTACGAGGTAGAGTCAACCCTGCTGGCTTTGAACGATTCCTGTTGGCTGTAAGTTCTGTTGAACAGTCCGGAAAAGGCCCAAACCTAGGAGAGAAGGTGGATGAAGGGACCCCCATCCCTAAAGAGGAGAGCTGGTGATGCAGAGAAGGTGGAGGGAGACAATGGAAATTTAGCCAAAGACTTGTTCCTCTTTTCCCCTGGACTTTACCTGAGGAGTTGATATTTGGATGTTTTTTTGAGAGTGTGTGTGAGTGTGTGTGTGTTGATCTGCTCATATTTACTCTCTCTCCCTCTAACGTTCTCTCTCCCTTGCATCCTCTCTTCCCATCCCCTCAGCCTCAATCCGCCAGACACAGACGCATGCATGCTCACGCAGAATCGCGTGCAGCAGGCGGATGCGCACATACGTACTCTCCCTCCCTCTCTCTCTCTCTCTCTCTCACACACACACACACACATGCACACACATACTCACACACCCTTCCTGGAGGTGCTGGGAGCAGCTGCAGCATTAGCGTTGAAAGAGATTTGCCGTTGACTGGAGTTTGCATCCCCCACCCCCCCCCGCCCTCTCCCCCGTTAATGAATGGATGCTACGGTGATCGGATCGGGACCTTCTAACGTTGGATTGCGGGAAACTGTGGATATCTTTTCCTGACTTTATTTATTTCATTTCTATGCTCACCATTTTTTCTCCCCACCCTCTGCTGGTGGACTGTTGTCGAAAGGACGATGGGGTCTTGTGGCTGATGGGATAAAGATGGAGGTGAACATGGTGTCTCCGACGCTGGGTTTACTATTGAGCTTTTAATGCCCCTCAGGGTGAATGGAGCTTTTATTTCTGGCTCTTTTTTAAGCCAGCTCTTTTGTTTTACGGGGGATCGGTCGAGCACTCATGTGGTGAATTGAGCTATTGTCAAAGACTGGGCCTCCTAAAGCTTTGCATCTGTGACCAACCATCAATCTCCTGCGGATCCTCCCCCTCCCTGTTACTTTCTACTGAAAGGGAACAAGCAGATCCCAAAAAGCTCAGTTGAAATTTTTTCTCACCATCCTCCTTGCTTCCAATGCCCCATTTCCCTCATCTCTACCCCTGCCCCCCCACATCTCTCCTGCTCCCTCCTCCCACATCAGAGTGGCTACGTAATGTGCCTCCCTACGCATGCAAATGGGGATGCTACAAATGGTGGCTGGGACTGATGTCGATGAAAGGGTGATGCTTCGCGCAATCACCTGCTCCTCCACCGCCGCCGCCGCCGCTCCGGATCAGCCAATGACAACAGCCCACAGCGCCAACGCGCTCGTTTGTAGCTCGCTCGTGGACGTAAATGAGATGTGTGAATGTGTGTAAAGGCGCACACTGCTTCCTGCCATGTCTGGTGTGTGATCGCTCTAGCGGGACGTTTTCACTGATGCGGGGGAGGCACTGAGCCTGAGGTTGGTCGACCTCCCCCTCCTCCCCCCTCCCCCTCCCTCCCTTCCTTTCTCCCCCATTTCACCATTTCCCACCGCCCCTACCCCTGCCACCCTTTTGCCCCACACTTCCTTATCCCAGAGGTCCCTGGGGAGTGAAGCCCGCCAGATAAAAAAAAAAAAAAAAAGCAGGTCACGATGAAGAAGAACCGCAGTGGCAATCTGCGGCGGGCCTGGCCCAGCTCGGAGCTTCCCGAACGTCCGCTGGATCACAATCTCTCTCGTAGTGAGAAGGACATCCGTGTGCAGAAGCAGCATCTTCCACCTCCTCCTCCGCATTTCTCTCCGTCCCCGCCAAGTTATCGTGCACCAGGTGAGTCTGACACTCCCCCCTTCTTCCAGAAGCTCCACCTTCTCTACGCTGGGGAGCTAAGAGTTTGGGAAAACTGGTGCTGAAAGTGTGCATTGCAGTTCCTGTTTTAATCAGCTCTAACCCAGAGGATGTGCTGAAGTAGACTCAAAGAAGTGTTGGAAATATTTTCCTTTCTATCCCAGTGGAAGCTGACATTAGAAATGTATTGGACCCCTTCCAAGGGTGTCAAACCAGAGTAGTGTCCTTGGTATATAATATAATATTTGAAAATCTCAGTGTTAGCTGTAGTTATAAGGTTATGTAGGTACAGCATGTTCAGTTGGATGTGCATGTCTGAATGGTAAATGGTTGTTGGATCCTTCACCTTAGGCAGAAATTGTACTTTTTTTCTCTTATTTTGGGTTGATTTGCTCATCTGAGATGATGAAGAAACATTCTGACTTTGCAAAACAAATACTTTTAGCCCTTTTCATTGTTAGTATCTGGATGTCACTCTTCACCAATTTAATACAGTTAAAAGGCTTTTCTGTGCTGATTAACAAAGATCAACCTCTGCTTTTGTTTAACAAGTAAGGCCTCCACAGCTACATACAGCTTTAAGGTCTTGTGATACTAAACAGAGATAACGTCATGGTGTTGCTTAACTGACCGTTGGGCTGAGTGTGCTGAGGATGCAGAACAGAGATTGTGCTGTTTCGGTGTGAAGATGACTGCGAATCAGATGCAGAGATTTGGATGTAAGGGTTTCTTCCTCTCCGTCTGATTCTCAGATATAGGTCAGGGGACAGGGTCACGACAGCACAGATGCTGTAGCTGTGCATTCAGCATGTTGCTTTACAACCTTCCAGCTGGACAGATGTCTGTTCTCAGTAGAGCTCCAAGCCCGGCTTTCTGGCTGTAGGATGATCTCATCATTCGCTACGGCTGACAGCAGAGCCAGCTTATGGCGGACGGAGAATTTCTGTTTGGGTTAGCTCGGAGTAGAATTTCAAATAGGTCGTTCTTTAAAGGTTAGCTTTAACTGCTTCTCTGAAATGACGCAAAAGAGACGAGTGGTTTGCAGAGATTCTAACTGTGCTGCAGCAGATGCCTCCCTGTGCTAACCCAGCAGCAGCAGAGAGGCTAAGGAAGCTCAGAGACGAGGGGAGGAGCCGTTCCTGGCAGCGTGCACACTGCCGCTGTTTGACCATTACATCATAGCTTCACACGCTGCGCCCACTCTTCATTCATGATCTAACTGTTGTGCCTCCTCCTCCTCCTCCTTCTGCAGGTGATGTGTCTCCAATCAGTATGTCACCTATCAGCCAGTCACAGTTCATACCACTGGGGGAGATCTTGTGCTTGGCCATCTCTGCTATGAACTCTGCCCACAAGCCTGTCAACCAGGAGGCACTGATGGAGCACCTCACTGCCAGTTTTCCAGGTAGAAATCTGTGTGAAAAATGGAATACAAAGTTTATTGTCTTTGGGAAAATAGAAACAAATATAGAATAGAATAGAATAGAATAATCCTTTAATAGTCCCACCAGGGGAAATTTGGTCGTGAACAGCAGCCAAAGAAACAACAAATATACAACATATGTAACAGAAGAGAAAAATATATAGAAAAAAATACAATAATACACAGAATATGTACATCAACTCAGAATATGTACATCAGGTGGAAATAATGTGCAAATTAAATCGGTGTGGTTGTTTAGTGCAAATGTAAGATACAGTGCAGGTGTAAAATATTTATATTTGTTGGCAGCAGTTTTGTTTGTACAGTCTAACAGCTGCAGGGAGGAAGGACCTGCAGAAATACTCCTTTGTGCATCTAGGATGCAGCAGTCTGTCACTGAAGGAGCTCTGCAGCTCAGCAACATTTCCATGCATGGGGTGGGAGACTCTGTCCATCAGAGATGTTATTTTAGCCAGAGTTCTTCTGTCTCCCACCACCTGCACTGGATCCAGGCTGCATCCTAGAACAGAGCTGAACTTCCTGATGAGTTTTTCCAACCTCTTCCTCTCAGCTGTCGATAAACTGCTGCTCCAACATACAGTACTGTAAAAAATGACGGAGGCCACCACAGAGTCATAGAAGGTCCTTAACAGCGCTCCCTGGACTCCAAATCACCTCAGCCTCCTCAGCAGGTAGAGTCTGCTCTGACCTCTGACCCTTCCTGTAAAGAGCATCAGTGTTGTGTCCGGGTGTTATAGGAACACCCAGGTACCTATAACAGTCCACTATCTCAATGTCCGCTCCCTGGATGTTCACGGGTGTCAGTGTGGTGGGTCTGTGTCTCCAGAAGTCCACCACCAATATACCATAAATATAAAAGTGACTCTAACAGAAATATACAGTGCAGTGGAAAATAATGTCCCCCCACCTCTGTCTTTTTTTTCACACTTCAACATTTCAGAATTTTTATATCTGATAAAAATAACAACAAACCAACAAACAAGCAAAAAGACAAATAAACTGAATGGATGTTATGCTAAGGCGATGGCAAAAGTCAGAGAGGTGTCAAGTAAAGTACAAATACTTTGTTACCTTGCTGAAGTAGAAATTTGGGGTATTTATACTTCACTGGAGTAAAAATAGATTGGCCTACTTTTTACTCCTTACATTTTCAAAATAGTCTTGTTACTTCTGTTTCATTTAGCCTTGCCATTTTTAAAAAATAAACACAAAAAAGCTATCCAAAAATGTGCAGTTTGATAATAATTTGAAACATCTGGCTTTTTGGAACCCTGGATCCATCGCATACTTCGTCATGTTAACCAAATATTTTCTGGATTTGTCTGGTTATTCAGAACGGTGGCAGAAAAATCTGAAGGCGGCTCGTCATTTTTGACTAATTGCGATTTACATCCCGACCATTAGGTGAAGACAGGCTGACATTTTTAACTTTACATGAGGAATACAGGTAACTGATTCAATGTATTAATAGAAGGATTCCCATGAAGACATCCGAGCCTCATCAGTGACCAGGAGGCTTTGGAACATGACTCTTACTGGTGTGGCTGGTTAAAGACTTGCTTCAAAGAGCCCCATTTGTTGCCAACCACTCGTACAAAAGGCCCACCTACAACGTTTTATTTCTACCGCTGAAGAGATAGGAAGCTGGATTCAGAGAGACTTTCTGACTTCTGATCAGTTTTATTAGAGAAATGTTCCCTGATTTCAAAACCGTGGCTGAAGTGCAGCTTGTATTTCCAGTCTCTAGTGTGGCAGCATAGCGTGGTAATATATGTAGATTTATAAATATTGAAATACAACAGAAAATTGTGTAGATACAGATCTATCTGGATTCAACATCTTTCTGTTGTAATGAGATAAGCTGGTCTAAAATCAAACAAAATATTTAAAAAAGAAACTTTGTGTGTAGGACGAAGCTGATGACCTAAAAATGCTGATTTATTCAGTGCAGCTGACCTCTGGCTGTGGAAGAACCACTTCACAGTCCTGTAGGACAAAGCAGATGTATGTTTATAATTTCAAAGATGCCCATGGCAGAGACTCGTTCTTTGATGAATTTGCATTGCACTAAAATGCTTTCATTTTGAGGGGCATATGCTGCTGAAAGAAGTTGCCTGGCGTATCCCTAACTTAATATAAATATTATGATTTTTAAATAACATTATAGTCATTATGAGCTTTAGTAAAAGTGTTTTTAGGAGGTGTGGTAGTGTTGTGGTGCAATTTAAACTTATGTTTTTAATGGCATTTAAAATAAATTACATTACTTTTACCTTTATACTTTAAGTACTTTTGAATCCAGTACTTTTTTTACTTTTTGTTGGGTAAAAAGCTTGACTTGATACTTGAACTTCTACAGAAGTATTTTTAAACCCGAGTATCCATACTTCTATTTGAGTTTTGAATGTGAATACTTTTATTTGTGAATACTCTGACCAACCAGGTCATTCTGAAGGCTCAACATTTACTGCTATTCAGCTATCAGCTACAGGAGGATATGACTCTATGTAGATTCCTTCTGTACGTAGTGAGCATCATAAAATCTGCCAATATAGAGAGTCTTCAGTACAGCTACATGGAAGAGTTTGTTGAAATATTCCAGCTGTACTTTCACTGCCTTCTGCTTGCATCTGGGGCTACGTATGCATAATAGACGATTAGAAACATGTTTTTAATAGCATTTCAATTTTCACTTCTGTTTCAAGGTAAAATTCTAAATATTAATTCAAAATGTTACTATGTTACTGTTAGAGCCTGCAACTATTTCATCTCTGCCACCATGTACGAAGTCAGTTCATGAAGCTGAAGGAAAAAGATCCAAATGAAACAGATATGTTTGAGTTAGTGCATAGAACTCCAATGTATAGAATGTAAAATGGACTGAACTTACTGTAAATAGCGCTTTTGTAGTAAATGCTGATCACGCAAAACGCTTTGCACTGGAGTCACATTCACACTGAGCTCTGTAGGCACTTAGGGTTAAATGCTTTGCCCAGTGACAGAAGGAAGCTAGAACTGAACCTACAACCCTCCTACTCTACCTACTGAGCTACATCAACCACAGATTGACCCGATAGCCAATCCCACAATCTCTCTGCTTGGTCTGTCACCGTCTGAAATCATCATGTCACCCATCGCTGCCTAAAACCTACATTTAAAAAAATAGTACTATCAATAGCCAAACATGGTGGTGGCAGTGTGATGTGTAAAATCTGCATCTCATCACTGTTGGACAAACATAAATTGTTACTGTTTTGTCAAAGTCGTTTGCTTTACTTGACAAAAAATAAGAATTGATTTTTACAAGAAAAAAAAAAATGTACGTAGTGTATGAGGTTCCAGTCCATCAGCAATGATGTTCACTTTTAAGACAATTAGTACGTTTACATGCACATCTAAATTAAGCTTTTGGCAGTAATCAGACTAACAGCTTAACCAGAGTGAGAGTCGAGTCCAAGTTTACATGTCAGAGAAGGAATTAAATTATTAAATGAAGTGCGTTTGACTCCAGAACACTAGGTGGCATCATGCACCCCAGTTAGCCTTCTCCCACTTATTACATTTTTGAAATGTATCCGTTTAGGGGCAAGGTCCCGCCTTCTGTGGATTATGATTGGGTACAGGTCCTAAAGGTAATATTTAATAAATGGATCACATTAGTTTCAGGCACGGCTTCTCAAATATTATTAGGATCAGAAAATGAGTCAGTTTAAGGTTAGGTAATGGTGCTCGGTTGAGTTAGTGGTAGAGAAATTCCATTTCCAATTGCATTATCTGGGTGCCTCAGTCCGATTACTGCAACAATCATTTGGCTTTCCCTCCTGCAGGTAAATGCACTGAGAGACTGTTATAGCAATGAAATTAATTTTACCACCAACTGAGAGACTGCAAACAAGACTTTACACTGTAAGAAATACCTATGAGTGGAAAAAATGTGTGCCTTGTTTCTGTCTGCATACCATCACTTTGGTGCATCAAGTACTAAAACTGTTTGTTGGGAATTTCAAGTTTAGTATGTTTAATGACTAAAATACGAAACATCCTGTGGTTATGTAAGTGTGTTCTTCTTGTAACTGGGGATGTGTTCAGAATGCGTCAAACTCCTGATAATAGGAGTCAATAAAAACTCTACTGTCTTTGAAACTTCCTCTGATTAATTCCAGGTAAATTTGTGGCAACTTTAGGCAAGACTACTTTTTTGTATAGCACACTTTCAACAACAGTTTCGGGAGAATAACCTTAAAAGCATAAAATACAACATTAGAGACATAAAACATGAATATTTAGAAATATCAAAAATATGACCTCAAAAGCATGAGTTTGAATCTTTGCGCAGCTCAGTGTTTCAGCAGCTCTGCAGTCATCATGAAGTTTGTTCCGGATAAGAGGAGCATAGAAGCTAAAAGCTGCTTCTCCATGTTTGGTTCTGATTCTAGGGATGATCAGTTAACTAGAGCTGGAGGACCTGATTGGTCTGGGGGGTTGCTAAAGTGACACACCCCCGTGGTGTTCTGAATGAGGTCATAAGCTTGTTTTATCATAAGAAGGTTTATGAATGTTACAATTTTGACATTATTAAAGAGGAAATTTGACAAACTACATTTGTGCTTTGTGCTGACTGTGGCAAGTTGTCTGATGTTGTAGCTCAGTGCTTTAGAATACATTTAGTTTCAGCTTGTTTTACAAAAGGGAAAAATGTCTGTTATTTTCAAACATGTATCAGAAAGAAGGCGCGGGGACATACATTTCTTTTGTTTTACTGCGGATCCTTGATTTACAGGTCCTTCCCAGCAGAACTAGCTGCCCCTCCTGTGCAACCCCTGAAAAAAAGTCTGGACACGCCACTGGGTCATCAACATACTTTGGTGCTACACCATTCAATGATTTATAAACTAGTAGAAGTATTTTGATCAGCTGCAGCTGTCGGATTGACTTTTTTAGGTAGACCTGTGAGGACGCTGTTGCAGTAATCAATCCTACTAAAGATGAATGCATGGATGAGTTTTTCTAGGTTTCCTTGTGTCATCAGTCCTTTAATCCTAGAAATGTTCCTCAGCTGATAGAAAGCTGACCTTGTTATTGCCTTTATGTGACCCTGGAGGTTCAGGTCTGAGTCCATTATTACACCTAGATTTCTGGCCTGGTTGCTAGTTTCTAGCTGGATTAAGTGAAGCTGTGTGCTGATTCTGGATCGTTCCTCTTTAGGTCCAAAGATAATTACTTCAGTTTTGTTTCTGTTCAGCTGGAGAAAGTTACGAGACATCCATCTATTGACTTGCTAGATGCAAAGAACATGTTTGTTCTTTTAAGAGATGTTCTTAGTTGCATCTCACAAAAAAAAGCAGTGGTCCACAGAGTGGGACCTAATTTTATAAAGGTATCAGACAGAAGAAGGTTACTAAAAGATTTTAAAGGGATTAGAAATACCATGGAAATGTGGGGCAGCCGTGAAATTATCAAGAACTGGATATTAAAAATACAAGAGGAAAAGTGGTCAGGGAACCTTTCACCAGGCCTATAGCAATGCTAAGCAAGCTGCAGGATTTTCTGGAAAGTACTGGCTGTGTGGTACATATTTCAGTGATCTCATGCATTCTCATACATCTAGCCTATGGGTTTGTGTAGTAAGAGGACATCCTCTTCTTTTCACAATAATCATCTGACTCCTGCAAATTTAGCAGAAACACATAGAAAGTCTCCTACGCTCATATGGGAAATAATGGTATGGTATCATGAAGGTTGAACTTTTTGAAATATATCTAAAAGATACCATACACACAGTGAAGCATTGAGACAGCATCGTGCTTTGGGCTGTTTTTCTTCAGCTGGAACTAGGACATTAGTCAAAGTGAAATGAATTATGAAATTCCAAAACCCAGTTATTGCTAATGCAGAATCTTTACACTTATGTTATATAAATCAGAAAATGAACTTCACTTTTCAGTCGGGATGTAAGAAAATATCGATATTTCTATATATAACGATATTGTATGCCAAAATATTGTATTGATTTTCAAGAGCAAATATTAAATTTTTTATTTTGAAGAATTTCAATGGAATTCTGACAAATCTCAATCATTTTGGAAGTAAGATTGAAAGTTGGACTGCTAGTTGGTGGCATTTTTCACCTTCTTCGTTCCAGTGGAACAACTAGAACTAGTAATAAATCTGGATGTGTTGTGGATAAAACAGGTTAAAGTTTTAAAGATGCTGTGACAGGTTTTCTACAGTTAAAATATATAGGATTACTCATTGTATCTTTATATATTGCAGTATATCTTATCGTTCCATCTGTATCATGATACATAACGTATCGCCAGGTTCTTGCCAATACACATCCCCACTTTTCAGCACCAAGTTTTGAAATAGGCCACCAGGTCCTAAACCTGAATTAAAACGTCTGCAGGATGAGGGCCCTGCACAGGAGATGCAATCTGACACATTTGAAGTTATTGCAGAGAAAAGTGAACAAATACTGCTGAGTCAAAGTGTGCCATGCTGATAGAGTCCAAGAAGACTGAGAGCAAAAGAAAATCAAACGGCTCCTGCTGTAAAAGTTTGCAAGAAGTTCTCTATTTGCTGTTTTGATACTTTTAGACAAGTTGCTTCAGACAAAAGGCCTAATAAAGTTTTTTAGCTTTGCTGATGTGTGTGAGCAGATCCTACCATAAAAGAGTCCAAGCAGATGATAGTTAAACAGACAAACCAGAACCGTCTGTGAAGGCTAGCTAGAGGCATTGCTTGGTTGTAAATTTAATAATGCTGCAAAATTTAAGACTTTCACTCCCTCTTGCCTTCTTCTCTGGAGATGTTTGTCACATGATACCTGACATAAATTAAAGACTTAACTTTTGAGATTTGACCTCTACACTGTTTGGTGTATCCATCTCTAAGCTTGTAACAAGACATTTTGACCCATCTCAGGCCTCCACAAAACATGTCTGTAAAAACCAAGGGCTTTGTCCCTTAGAATATTACATCAGACAAATACATAACATTTTTTTTTATTTCTCTTTTTTAACGTGTCCTGTCTAGCAGTATGCTACTCAGAATTGGTGTCTGAGTACCAAGTACAAGCCCAACAGTTTTACTTTCCCAAGCAGAGTATTACAGCTTCGCTGTAGTACGCCACTTGATGTATATGTATGAAAAATCTTTATTAGTGATTACTGTGGGTTCAATTTCCTGACGTCATGGACATTAAACTGAGACAAGAAGGAAGAAAGGAAGAAGGTGAAGAAAAGAAACCGGACCAGCAGAGGTGCGAACCGACGACACAAGACAGGGAGGCAAACAAAGAACACAAGAAAACATCCCAGTCCTCCACCTCTGCCGGACGGCAGAGAAACAGTAATAAAAAACAAAAACAACAAACTGTACAGAACCAAACCAATAGTTCGGATCTAGTAGAATAAACTAAGAATTACACATTCACTACACACAAGCATTGATTAATGAACATAATACAAATGTTTCTGGTAAGCTCCTGTGAACAACTAACTAATGATGATAACCTCAGCTTAAGATATGTCCGTCCTCACCTATGTCCCCACACCTATGTGTGTGCGAGCATGCAGGTCGGAATAAGGTTTCCCCACGCAAGTGATTGATAGCTGGTGTAAGGAACCGTCAATCCGTCCTACAGGAATCGACACAGACATGGAGGAGGCAAGAGATGTATGCATCCAGGGTCCCATAGAGTACAGAGGCCACAGGCGGATCAGCGCAAGGTCGATCACCCGCCAAGAGGGGAACAGATGGAAGCCCCAGGGGAACACCCACCAGCCGCAATGCTGGGGCCCGAGAGATCGCAGTGACGAGCCCACGGGCTCCGCCGGTAACCGGCTACGCCAGGGCGGGCCCGGATCAGGAACCGGAGGCCACGGGGACCAGGGGCACCCCGCCCCCCAGCGGGGCCCCAACCAGGGACCAGCCGACAAGGGCCCCCCGCCGCCGCCGCAGGCAAGGAGGATCCGCAGCCAACCGACGGACAACACACGCCGCCGCCACCCCGGACCAATACCCACCGCCAACAACCCGGCCCGCCTCCACACACCCACACGCCAGGGAGCCACAGCAAGAGCCACAGCGGATGTACGCCCTCCCCAGGCCGCGCCCAGCCGGCACCTGGACATCCAGATCTTCCAGCTCCCGGGTCCAGATCCCGCCCCACGTAGGGCGCCAAGATCAGGGGCCCAGCCAATGCCGGACAGCCCCACCAGGCGAACAGACCAGCCAGCAGAAGTCCTGGAACCGGCAGGAGGACTGGGCGCCAGGCACGGTCCCCACCGATCCACCGGACGGCACCAACCTGTTCTACAACCTCGGCACCCCCAGAAGAGGTGCCCCAGTCAATCCAAGGAGGACGTCGGCCCGAAACAGCGGCCGCCCGACACACCGGACCACCCAGGACCCGCCCGACATGCACCAGGACCGAGCCGGGCCGCAACCGGGACCCCCGGCCCCAGGCATCGAGAGCCATCATCAACCAGCGGGCAGGAGCAACCATCACCAACGGGGAGTGACGGGGAGGGAAGAAGATGCCTCAGGCCAGAGAGCAGCCAAACACCCAACCTGACAGGTAGACATAGACAGACAGAGACACTCATACGTACCCTCCCTCTCATGCGTACACATTCTTACAAATACAGGACATACGAAAAAAGGACGCTATACACTCATTCATACCCCCCATACGTACACTATACTCCATACTCCCAGGCCCAGGGACAGACGCCCCAATAGAGAACCCTGCCCCTGCACCCAGGAGACAGACCCCTTTGCCCACCAGGACGGGGACAAGCAGACCGCCAAGGCCCCCACACCGGCAAGAGCAGCCCACCAGCCCAGGACCCCGACCAGACGGCGTGATGTTCTATCCGGGCTCCGACCCCTGATGGTCCAACGAACAGGGGTGTGGAAAGACCCCCCAGCCTCTCTCCCCCAGCTCAATGTGGTGTTGTTGCGTGTTGTTCTAATGTGCACTTAAAACAGAGGGGGGGGACATGGGAATACTGCCGGGTACCCCCATCTCCCCCCCCGGGCCCTCAGTGTCTAGATGCGTTTAACCAGTGGGTGCCGGCACCACAGGCGAGGCCCCCACAACGGGCCCCTATAGGGGGCCCCCCATGAGGGGTCCCGCCCCCAGCGCCAATGCGCCACACCGCCAGGTCCCTACATGTGCGTTCCATGTAAATGTTGCAAGTGTAAGTGTCTAAGTTGCTCAATAAAATCGGGACCCAGGCCGCCACCGGGTAGCGAAGACGGAAGCTCCATCCCGCACCCCAGTGACGTGCCCACGTCCCAAGGCCTTGTGAATGGTAGAATGAAGGAGCAGGTGGACAGAGGCATGGGGATGGGGAGAAAATAACTGGGGTGACCATTGCCAACCCCAGGGAGCCAGCTCCCCTGCTGACTCCAATAGGCACCCCCGTTCGGCCCGATCCACCAGGGGTGGGAGGCCCCAGCACGTCAAGTCGGGGCCCACGGCAGCGGCACCCCCGAGCCCCATGGGGGCCCCGGCAATCCACCAGCCCCCATGCCAGGGGCATACCTAAATCCTTCCCAACATTCACACTGCTAACAAAACACATGTCACTAGACACCCAGGTTGAGTTTAGCCCCCCCTCCCCCTCAACGCCCTCCCCCCTCCCGTCCCAAGCGCACCCCGTTAAAAAGAGCGCCTGTGCTAGATGGTAAAAAGCCTCCCCGCCAATAAGAGACGCCCCAGGCACCGCCAGCGTCCGAGGACCCCCGGGCCGAGGCCGGAACCCGGCGCACCACCGACTCGGGTACCCCGGACATGCCGCGCCAGGCCCGTGAGCAGACCGAAGTCCCGGGCGGCCAATCCCCAGGCCGACATCCTCCAGCCTTGCTACTACCGCCCGATGGCCGGGTGGCAACAGAACCCAGCACCTCCACCCACCAGCCCACACCCCACCAACCGGTCAGTCACCGTGGAGGCCGACCAACACCGGCCAGAGGCCCCCACCTCAGCACCCCCGCGAGGGCTAAGACCAAGACCCAGGAGCCATGTCCAGTGTCAATATAGCCGATCGGGCCCGGAG